>CM054181.1:26123356-26660856 GCA_028829895.1 Sinotaia quadrata
TAATAAACAAATTAACTTATTAAAATCTTGACTGGAAGTGTCCTTACAGTGCGACAATCGTAAATTGCATAATAAACAAATTAACTTATTAAAATCTTGACTGGAAGTGTCCTTACAGTGCGACAATCGTAAATTGCATAATAAACAAATTAACTTATTAAAATCTTGACTGGAAGTGTCCTTACAGTGCGACAATCGTAAATTGCATAATAAACAAATTAACTTATTAAAATCTTGACTGGAAGTGTCCTTACAGTGCGACAATCGTAAATTGCATAATAAACAAATTAACTTATTAAAATCTTGACTTGAAGTGTCCTTACAGTGCGACAATCGTAAGCAAGGGAGAGTAACGGTTAGAAACTCGAATTGTTGCCGTTACCTGGGATTACCCTTACGAACGCATGCATGACCACACTCCTTTCCTTTTATTCACCTTGCTTCATCGAAAACACGACGACAACGGGCAACAACAGCAACAAAATAACGAGAACGTATAACTACCACAAATTGTCGGAATTTCACGATAAACAGATTATCACTATACCACAATGAACAGATAATTGCAATACCACAATGAACAGATTGTCACTAATGCACAACGAACAGATTAATATTGCAATACCACAACGAACAGATTATTGCAACACCAATATAACAGATTATTGCAATACCACAATGAACAGATTATTGCAATACAACAACGAACAGACTATTGCAATACCACAATGAACAGACTATTGCAATACCACAATGAACAGTTTATTGCAATAGCACAGTGAACAAATTGTCACTATAACACAACGAATAGATCGTCACTCTACCATAACGAATAGACTGTCGTAATTTTGTTTCTATCGATCTGCCCTTAAGTTTGTTCGTGAAAAATGCAAAACGAAAGTACTACGCTTGAACTCGTGAAAGCAAATTCAATAGTAATAAAATATGTAATCTTACTACTATACTTGTACTATTATAGTTTCTCACACTTTCTTAAAAATAGAAACACCACAAACAATTTTTTTTTAAAAAAAACTTTAAAAATATAATTTGTGGAGAAAAATTCTCATGCGAAATATTCAAACGAATGTTGTCTTTGGCCGTTCCGCCGTGGCTCAGCGGTTTTAGAAAGTGGAGAGGATTTTCGTCGCTTCCTCCACTGCCCTCAGATCTGGCATAGTTTCCTTGAAGTCCGACAGGAGATCAGCTGGGCGCGAACAAGGGCCTAAGGAACGGAGGGGACAGAACAGCGGATTTTGCTCGGGACAATTTCTTTATGAGGTATGCGTAGCATTATATCGAGGCTTACCTTTCGTTTACCTGCACGACGCTTAAAGGACGTTTCATGCCCGCATTAAGAAAATTCGCAGGCAGTTCGGAAATTGACTCAGTTCTGTCCCACATGACGTTGTCGCCAGTGCTCGATTCTTGCAGAACGACAGTGGGCCGACGGCGACTTTTCTTTCATCTGTCTTAGCAGATATACACGTTTCGTTCGCTACTGACCAGTTAATGAAATTAACAATACCTATTTGAAACCGGCCATGACGTCATGGCAGCATAGGTACCAACTTACTGAAGAGAAACTTCCGGTAAGTACGTTGACCTTTCTGCACTCCCTATCGGCATGCAATTGTTAATCATATTTTGTGATCCTCAGGCAGAATTCTTTAATTTAATTTTAACTTCTTTCTTTTTACAGTTCTGTAATCTTCTTGTTTTCCAAATGCATTAAAAAAATTATCCTTCAGAGGTTTGTAGGTTCTGCAGACTAGACTAGTCTTTAGCTCTTTAAGCTTGCCTTAAGTGTTCTGTAGGCTTAACTTTATCAGTAGATTTATCTTTAGTTCTGTAAGTTTACTTTTATTGATCTGTAGTCTTATCTTTAGCCTAGTATTGTAGCCTTATCTGCAGTTCTGTAGGATTATCTTTAGCGTATTGTAGGCTTATCTGCAGTTCTATAGGCTTCTTTAGCGTATTGTAGGCTTATCTGCAGTTCTATAGGCTTCTTTAGCGTATTGTAGGCTTATCTGCAGTTCTATAGGCTTATCTTTAGCGTGTTGTAGGCTTATCTGCAGTTCTATAGGCTTATCTTTAGCGTGTTGTAGCTTTATCTGCAGTTCTACAGGCTTATCTTTCGCGTATTGTAGGCTTATCTGCAGTTCTATAGGCTTGTCTTTCGCGTTCTGTAGGCTTATCTTTAGAGTTATGTAGGCAGATCTGTAGTTCTACATTCTATCTTTAACGTTCTGAGATAACTTTTAGTATTTTGTAGGTTTATCTTTAGTATTTCGTAGGTTTATCTTTAGTGTTCTGTAGGTTTATCTGTAGTATTCAGTAGCCTTATCTAGTGTTTTTATAGCCTTATCTTTAGTGTTCTTTAACCTTATCTTCAGTGTTTTGTACGTTTGTCTGTGTTCTGTAGCCTTAACTTTAGTGTTCAGTAGCCTTTTCTTCAGTGTTTTGTGCGTTTGTATCTAGTGTTCTGTAGCCTTAACTTCAGTGTTTTGTATGTCTTTATGTAGTGTTCTGTAGCCTTAACTTCAGTGTTTTGTATGTCTTTATGTAGTGTTCTGTAGCCTTATCTTCAGTGTTTTGTATGTCTTTATGTAGTGTTCTGTAGCCTTATCTTTAGTGTTTTGTATGTCTTTATGTAGTGTTCAGTAGCCTTATCTTCAGTGTTTTGTACATTTGTATGTAGTGTTATGTAGCCTTCAGTATTTTTTTTACGTTTATCTGTACTATTCCGTAGCCTTATCTTTGGTGTTCTGTAGCCTTATCTTCAGTGTTTTGTAAATTTGTCTGTAGTGTTCAGTAGCCTTATCTTTAGTGTTCAGTTGGTTTATCCGTAGTGTTCATTAGCCTTATCTTCAGTGTTTTTTTTATGTTTGTCCTGTCCTGTACTGTTCCGTAGCCTTATCTTTAGTGTTCAGTTGGTTTATCCGTAGTGTTCATTAGCCTTATCTTCAGTGGTTTCTTTATGTTTGTCTGTACTGTTCCGTAGCCTTATCTTTAGCGTTCAGTAGCCTATCTTCAGTGTTTGTATGTTTGTCTGTAGTGTTCTGTAGCCTTATCTTTAGTGTTCAGTTGGTTTATCCGTAGTGTTCATTAGCCTTATCTTCAGTGTTTTTATTATGTTTGTCTGTACTGTTCCGTAGCCTTATCTTTAGCGTTCAGTAGCCTATCTTCAGTGTTTGTATGTTTGTCTGTAGTGTTCTGTAGCCTTATCTTCAGTGTTTTGTACATTTGTATCCAGTGTTCTGTAACCTTAACTTTAGTGTTTTGTACATTTGTATGTAGTGTTCAGTAGCTTTATCTTAAGTGTTTTGTACATTTGTATGTAGTGTTCAGTGGCTTTATCTTTAGTGTTTTGTACATTTGTATGTAGTGTTCAGTAGCTTTATCTTTAGTGTTTTGTACATTTGTATGTTGTGCTATGCAGCCTTATCTTTAGTATTTTGAAAGTTTATCTGTAGTGTTGTAAAGATCTGTCTTTAGTGTTCTCATGGCATATCTTTAGTTCTGTAGATTTATCTTTGATTCTGTTGACTCGTCTTTAATTCTGTAAGTTTATCTTTAGTGTTCTGCAGACTATTAGTTCAGCTGGCTTGTCTTAATGTTTTGCCGGCAGGGCTTTAGTTATGCAAGCTTATTAGTTTTCTAGAATTTAGCTCGAAGAATTATCTTGAATGTGTTGTGAATTAATCTTTAATATTTTCCTTATAGACATTGATTTTGTAGGCTCATATTTAGTGTTTTGCAGGCAATATTTAGATGTACAGGCTAGTAATTATTTTTGTGGCAGTCTTTACAATTCCAACCTGTTTTCTAGTGGCAAATACAGTAGCCTCCTCGTTGTCTGTAAACTAGTCACTTATTTCAGTGGCTACGCATTGCTGTTCTAAAAACTTAAACATTGTTCAGCTCTATAGTCTATCCTTTCAAATAAAATATAAGGCTTAGCTTGCAAATAATGGCATGTACCAGATTAGCTACTATAATAAAATTATTTACACGAACTGTAGTCACTCACTCCACTCACTCACTCACTCACTCACTCACTCACTCACTCACTCACTCACTCACTCACTCACTCACTCACTCACTCACTCCACTCACTCACCCACTCACTCACATCTGTCTATCTCTATATCTATCTATATTTTCACATCAGAATGTCACACTTTTGAATCACTTAAATTTATTTTGTCTTTCAAACTGAAGTGTTTGCGAAAAAGAACTGTTCAATGAATATGTATGTTTGTATGTATACATTTACTTTTTACATATACACACGCGTGGGCGTAACGCACATCAGTCATTAAACATATTTAAAGAGTATTTTTAAGTCTGTTATTTAATGTTAACTTTTGCTCGGAAAACTACTATTTAGTTATTAAATGTAAAAGTCCGCACCTGAAAGGGGAAGCAACTCTTTTCAACTGTCGGAAAATATTTGGAAGAGAGTAGTGGAACTTTGATCACTTTTCTCTGTTCTCATCTCTTTCACATTCTAAGACAGTATAAACTAAGTCTTATATAAATTGTCTTAAAATATATCTACAATACTTATTTATTTGATCTGTTTATTAGGAGAGGGAAATACAATATTTTATATGTCAAACGATTACAGTTTATTTTATTTTTTAAATTATATTGATTTATTTTTAAATATGTCAGAAAACAATTTATATACACAAATGCGAAAAATAAAAAAAAATATTAAAAAATATTTATTGTGTAAATAAATATTTAAACAAATTAATTTATTAATTCAAATAAAATAACTTTAAAATCAGTGTAATGTGTTTAATATTTATATTTCTCCCTGTGTATCTATCTATCTATCTTTCTATTTACTATCCATCCATCTATCCGTCTGTCTGTCTGTCTGTCTATCAATCTAATTATATCAAAAGGATAAAATAAATCTTAGGCTGATTTAACAAAATATGAGAGTACAAGGAATTCGCACTAAATGACTGCGCACATCGGTTCAGCCCAGACTTATATCTCATCGAGAGTGTGTCGTAATGACAATGAAAGTTTGTGCATCTCACTACTCCAGAATATAGATATTTTAAAAAAAAATTAGTGGCATTTTAGAGACCGTACGAATGTAATAGGTAGATCCAAAGGAATTGTTAACGTAGCAGTTGTGTCAAAAGGAAATGTCAATGTAGTACTTTTGTCAAAAAGGAATTGTTAATGTTGTGGTTGTTTCAAAAGGAATTGTTAATGTTAATGTTGTAGTTGTTTCAAAAGTAATCGATCATGTAGTTGTATCAAAAGGAATTACTAATGCTGTAATTGTATCAAACAGAATTGTTAATGCTGTATTTGTTTGAAAAGAAATTGGTAATGCTGTAATTGTATCAAAAGGAATCGTTAATGTTGTAGTTGTATCAAAAGGAAATGTTAAGGCTATAGTTGTACCAAAAGGAATTGTTAATGTTGTAGCTGTATCAAAAGGTGTTGTTAATTTTGTAGTTGTATCAAAAGGAATTGTTAATATTGTAGTTGCAACTAAAGGAATTGTTAATACTGTGCTTTTTAATGTTAATGTTGTAGTTGTATAAAAAGGAATCGTTGATGTTGTAGTTGTACCGAAAGGAATTATTAATGCAGTAATTGTATCAAACTGAATTGTTAATTTATCGAAAGGAATTGTTACTGCTGTAGTTGTATCAAAAGGAATTGTTAATGTTGTAGTTGTATCAAAATGAATTGTTAATGCTGTAGTTGGAACAAAAGGAATTGTTAATGCTGTAGTTGTATCAAAAGAAATTGGTAATGTTGTAGTTGCATCGAAAGGAATTGTTAATGCTGTAGTTGTAACAAAAGGAATTGTTAATGTTGTAGTGTATCAAAAGAAATTGTTAATCCTGTAGTTGTAACAAAAGGAATTCTTAATGCTGTAGTTGTAACAAAAGGAATTGTTAATGTTGTAGTTGGAACAAAAAAAATTGTTAATGCTGTAGTTGGAACAAAAGGAATTGTTAATGCTGTAGTTGTAACATAAGGAATTGTTCATGTGAAGTAGTTTCAAAAGGAATTGTTAATGTTGTAGTTGTTTCAAATGGAATTGTTAAAGTTGTGTTTGTTTCGAATGAAATTGTTAATGCAGTAGTTTTATCAAAAGGAATTGTTAATTCTGTGCTTCTTTTAAAAGGAATTGGTAATGAGTTAATTGTATCATACGGAAATGTTAATGTTGTAGTAATATCGAAATGAACTGTTACTGCTGTAGTTGTATCAAAAGGAATTGTTAATGTTGTAGCTGCATCAAAAAGTAATTGTTATTATGTAGTTGTAACAAAAAGAATTCTTAATGCTGTAGTTGTAACAAAAGGAACTGTTAATGTTGTAGTAGTTTCAAAAGAAATTGTTAATGTTGTGCTTGTTTCTAAAGGAATTGCTAATGTTGTAGTTGCATCGAAAGTAATTGTTAATGCTGTAGTTGTAACACAAGGAATTGTTAATGGTGTATTTGTGTCAAAAGGAATTGTTAAGTTTGTAGCTGAGAGAAAATATCTAAATATTATTCACGCAGAGCTTGTAGTGAAAATTATGTAAAGAAAAGGAATTTTCAGATGATGAAGGAGCTGTTGTGAAAAGAATATATGACAGGGAAATGTTACTATAGCACTTGCGAAAATAAAGCACCAATTATTAGTATTATTGGTGTAGCAAATGTAATAAATATATAAGTACGTCAATGATATTTGTTATACTATAGTTTAGAAAGGAGGTCCATATAGTCAACGAATAACTATTTTAACAGCTGTGAAAGTGTGTACAGAACTGTTAATGTAGAGGAAATTATAAAACGTTTGCTATAAAATGAATGTACACGCACTAAAATTGTTTGTTAATGTAATTGTTGTTATAATGTATGCGTACAGTTACTAAAGGAAATGCTAAGGTAGGCCTAGTAGTTGTAAATAATGTGTATATGTAACCAAAGGAAATGTAAATATAGGCCTAACAGTAGTTGTAGCTGTTATAAATATTGTGTATATGTAACCAAAGGAAATGCTAAGGTAGGCCTATTAGTTGTAAATAGTGTGTATATGTAACCAAAGAAAATGTAAATATAGGCCTAACAGTAGTTGTAGTTTTTATAAATATTGTGTACATGTACCAAAGAAAATATTAATCTATGCCTAGAAGTTTTTGTAAATAGTTTGTATTTCTACTAAGGGAAATGTTAATAATAAAATACAGGTATAGTAATAGTTTTTTAAAGTGTGTACATGTAGCAAAGGAAATGTTACTATGGGCCTGGGATTTGTATTTGTATAAAGTGTAAATATGTACCAAGTGAAATGTTAAAATAACATTTCTTGTGAAAAAGTATGTATTTGTCTACAGCGGCTAATTCTATTGATAAAGTATGTATATATCTACAGAAGTTAATTCTTTTGATAAAGAATGTATATGATTATATAGTAATTTATTGTTTTGAAATATGTGTATATGTCTTACAGCAGATAACCGTTGTGAAAATTATTTACTTCTTGTTTTCTTTATCTTCTAATCATTTGTTTGCTAATTTGTTATCGTTTAAGCTTTTAAATGTGCATTAGAACATCAAAGTGGAATATCATGACTTTATGCCTCATTTGACCTCAATTTACCGCAAGGAATATCATAACAAATACATATTACATATTGTTTTTAAGTTCCTTATCAAATTTTTCAGTTAAATTCCTTTGTCGAATGACGTCGATTACGTATACAATTAAATCAGATGACATCGATTACGTATACAATTAAATCAGATGTGTCGATTACGTATACAATTAAATCAGATGACGTCGATTACGTATACAATTAAATCAGATGACATCGATTACGTATACAATTAAATCAGATGACATCGATTACGTATACAATTAAATCAGATGACATCGATTACGTATACAATTAAATCAGATGACATCGATGACGTATACAATTAAATCAGATGACATCGATTACGTATACAATTAAATCAGATGACATCGATTACGTATACAATTAAATCAGATGACGTCGATTATGTATACAATTAAATCAGATGACGTCGATTACGTATACAATTAAATCAGATGTATCCACAGTATGTAACAGTGACGACTCTAAAACTAAATGAAATCTACAACAATCTATTTTGAAACACGTACTGCCTTCTAATCCGAGAGTATAGCTAATGTGAAACAGATTTCAGTTATAAATCATTCATCTTATAAGAGCAATCAGACAACTAACATGTAAGTGCCACACCAATGTTTAGAAATTAAAATATTTAAAAGACTTTTATATGATATAGGATTGCAAATGAGAACTTTGCCTACCTTGTGGTTTGTTTACAACTGCTGACGTGAAAAGACACTACTTTCGCCTTGGATAATGGGAGCGACTACTGAAAGTCTCAAACCCAAACTACACTAGAGAAACCAGTTATATAATTGAGTGAATGGTTAATAGAATTGTGGAATGTACGTTTCAAGATGACCACTGAAATAAAATAGGTCGTAGTGTTAGCCTGCTCTGTAACCGTTGTTTGTATTTTACATGGTAGAATGCCTTTTTAACTAAATAAATTCAAAAAGAGAAAGAACGAATTTTAAAAATTATTTGAATTATTTTTTTTTATTTCAAGAAATCTCATATGAGAGATATTGTTTATTTTATCGAAATGATAAGCAAAGATCAACTGTGCTTAAAGATTGTTGTCGAGATGCTAAAGGTAAGAGAAAATAACTCCAATGTGGTGTT
This sequence comes from Sinotaia quadrata, assembly GCA_028829895.1. Taxonomy (NCBI): domain Eukaryota; kingdom Metazoa; phylum Mollusca; class Gastropoda; order Architaenioglossa; family Viviparidae; genus Sinotaia; species Sinotaia quadrata. The sequence continues at coordinate 26,132,120 of CM054181.1, forward strand.
TATCTTTGTACAGATATCGATACAGGACTAACATAATTTAAAATATCTACTTCATCATTTATTTTGTTTTCAGTATCTGTAGTAGACATAATATAATACAAAATTAGATAAAATGTAATTGAAGAAACAAAAACAACAAATTCTCGATAAAGAAATGCCAAAATAAAAACAAAACAACAAATTCTACATAAAATAATGTCAAAATAAAAACAAAAAAACAAAATATAGATAAAATAATGTATGTAAACAAAAACAATGAATTCGGATAAATAATGTAAACATAAAAAAACCAACACATTCTAGATACATTAAAAAACTCAACAAATTCTAGGTAAAATAGTGTCAAAATAAAACAAAAAACAACAAATTTTAGATAAAATAATGTCAAAATAAAAACTAGAAAGAACAAATTGTAGATAAAATAATTAAAAAATATAAACAAGAAAACCAAATTCTAGATAAAATAATGTCAAAATAAAACAGAAATAAAAACAAATTCTAGATAAAATAATGTCAAAATAAAAACAAAACTCAACAAATCCTAGATAAAATAATGTCAAAATAAAAACAAAATCCAACAAATTCTAGATAAAATAATTTTAAAATATCCCCCCCAAAAAAAAAATTTTAGGTAAAATAATGTCAAAATAAAAATAAAAAACAACAAATTTTAGATAAATAATGTCAAACTAAAGAACAACAAATTCTGGATAAAATAATGGCAAAATAAAAACAAAAGAATCAACAAATTTTAGATAAAATAATGGCAAAATAAAAATAAAAGCAACAAATTCTAGATAAAATAATGGCAAAAATTTGTTATGCAAGTGAGAGCAAGTGAGTTCTGATGCTGATAATTTCAATCGGCTAATGCCGACGCCCGTTGTTAGCTACGAACGTAATTCATAACAATGCATGTAATATTTCTTGTCTTCGTCTAGGTCGTCTGCTGACAATCACATCTGCATGTTCATTTCCTTAACAATCCTTAACGGTCTTTCAACATTAACAGAGGTTCAGTAGGGAAGTCGGGATAGCATTGTACAACAATTCAATATTTAACACAACTTTTCATGTTTTATCTCATGCTCTACTCCTTGATATGTTATTGCGTTAGGCATAGTTTTTAAAAAAAAAATATTTGGCATTTGCACGTAAATGACTGGGGGAGAGAGAGGGGGGTGGGAGGGGAGAGCTGAATCTACTGACACAAGTTTCTTGTCTGTTTTCCAATTTACGTCTCCTAGTCAACTTTCCGATTGTATAGCACTCTCTTCGTTTCTTCTTCAGTCTTTCAATCTTGATGCAGCAAAAAGAGGTTATTGCTTGTTTGACATGGCTGTTCAGGGCAAACATGGAAACACTCGTTAAAGTCAAACACATCATCAGACAAAGGAACGAAAATCGATAAAATGAAGCCAGCTGAGTTGTAGGCAATTTTAATAACTCCCACTTAGAACAGATCTTCAAAATTAATTAGTTTGTCTATGCCAAACTTTTCACTTAAAATTGATAAGGATTGTTGTTTTATTTTCTTTTTCATTTTTGTTAGGTACAAAATAAAAAAATCCCCTAAACAAAACAAAATCTCCAGAAACAATAATTTTTACATTAAGAAATGATCAAATTTAATTTAAAATGTAAGAGATTTTTTTTTAAGTGTTAACGTCATGGAACGCATTAAAACATCTGTTCTATTTATAATTCGCAAATCGATATTTTTATTCGTCTTTTCCTTTCTTTTCCACAAGTCATTCTGTGTCATCAGAACCTACACAAGAACTAGTTGCTGACTGATTGCTGGGCTTACGTCATGGTAAAAAGAGATGTCATTTTTGCCCAATTGGTGATTATAACTTTTCATAAAGTGCATTGTGTTTTCACTGGACACCTTGCGGTCACGCCGGTTACTGGTCAATGGGCAAGGTAGTCAGACTATTCCAGGGAAAGATAACTGCTAATATAGAAATATAGATTTTAATATAGAAATATTGCAGTCTTCTGCATATAGCACAAAGCATCTCTAGCATATGGAGAGAAACTGGAGCGGGAAGGGAGAACTCAATACTAAAATGCGAGTTACACAATCGAACTAAATATTTTGCCATTTTAGTAATTCGTCATGAATGCTGACTAAGAGGTGAACAAACTTTATTTATCGTTCAGTCAGGCTTTTCTACCAAATAAGGTATTGTAAAGCCCCTTGTGGTAAAATAACTCTTAATTCTAAAAACCTCAAAATACAAACAAAACATGTAACAAAAATAATGTTGGTTTGCCTCTAATCTGTCAAAAGTCCTGGACAACGTTGCTTGATCTCAGCAGCTCAATTGAATTCCTATTATCTTTTCAGTCATTTGTCCCTGTCACCTGAATTCCTTATTATCTTTTCAGTAGTTTTTACTCTGTGTATTGTCTCTGTAACCAGAATTCCTATTATCTTTTCAGTAGTTTTTACTCTGTGTATTGTCACTGTGGCCTGAATTCCTATTATCTTTTCAGTAGTTTTTACTCTGTGTATTGTCTCTGTAACCAGAATTCCTATTATCTTTTCAGTAGTTTTTACTCTGTGTATTGTCACTGTGGCCTGAATTCCTATTATCTTTTCAGTAGTTTTTACTCTGTATATTGTCCCTGTGACCTGAATTCCTATTATCTTTTCAGTAGTTTTTACTCTGTACATCTATGAACTTGATTTTAATGTTAATATGTTAATGAAACTGCTGATGTCTGTGCTAGGATAAACTGAACAATTATCTAGCGGTAATTGAACATTGTTGTGAAGTGATGTAAATGTCATCACTCTTTTGATTATATTCATATGATGTATATTTGATTGTTGATTTAATAAATTTATTCACCTTCTTACACATTATATTGATAATCATATGTTGAAGAGATAGTGGTTTGATAGGGGCTCGCTAAATATAGATTAAAGATGGATTTATCTTCTCCTTTAGTAAGACGTTTTCCACCTTCGGAAATATTGTGAACAGTAAATGTTTGACTTTAATGATGTGGAAGAGAAAACGTTTTTGGCGCCCGCATGTCCGCCAATAAGAGAGAGAGAAGGGTTGTATCTTGTGGAGAATTATTAATAACCTAAATTAACTTTCTCATCTCTTGCAATTAGTTCTGGGTGATTAATAATAATAATAATCATAACCAATAAGTAGTGCGGTTTTGTGTCACAGTATTATTGTCTCTGACACCTGAATACCCATTATCTTCTCAGTAATTTTTAGTCCTTATAGTGTCTCTGTCACAGATGAAATTACCTTTTCAAAAGTTGTTAATGACTTCTCTGCTTTGAATAATGGAAATTTTGTAGTTCTCATGCTCCTTGAGTTATCCGCAAATTGTAACAATACCGACTCTGATATATTACTTCACCACCAGCATGAATCGGGAAATATCATTGCACTGCTTTATCTTGGTCCAGGCATACCTGACTAAGCCGTGTATTCAGCCCATAAGATGTTTGTTATGTTATCTATAGGGCTTCTGGACCCGTTCGTTGTTTTCTTTATACACAGGGTCATACGTTACTATCCCTTGTTCCACCAGCTGTGCAAATCTTTATGCCCAAATGAAATCACTTCCACGATCCAGGTACGTGTATAGAGAAATCTGCTTTGGAGCGGAGTCATGGATGATAAGTAATAATTTACATATGAAGGATGATAAAACTGGAGTAAGGATTGTTGTCGTAAAGGGTTTGCAAATCTTTGCCTGTGCTAGAGTCAATGAACATCATTGATACTCTCAATAAATTCAGTTAGTGACTTAGGAATCTATTCATATTATTTTTAGTCCTATCGTGGCAACAACAGATCTTCAATGTTTATAGTACAGCACTTCTGGATATGAGATGAAGTACTATTCATATTTGTTCCTCTCATATGTTGCTGCAAGACCTATATCTATCAGTTCACTGGTTTTCTTAATTTGATTATTTAACTGTCTTTTCTGTTTACAATTGTAACTCTCTTCTCTCTGGTCTACCAGTCTAACTCTTCTATCTGCTTTATCATTGCAAGTCTCTTCTCTACAATTGCAACTCTCTTCTCTTTGGTCTACCAGTCAAACTCTTCTGTCTGCTTTATCATTGCAAGTCTCTTCTCCACAATTGTAACACTCTTCTTTCTGGCCTACCGTTATAAATTTGTTCTCTTAGGTCTACCGCTACAACTTTGTTCTCTTAGGTCTACCGCTATAACATCCTTCTCTTAGGTCTACCGCTATAACTTTGTTCTCTTAGGTCTACCGCTATAACTTTGTTCTCTTAGGTCTACCGCTATAACTTTGTTCTCTTAGGTCTACCGCTATAACTTTGTTCTCTTAGGTCTACCGCTATAACTTTGTTCTCTTAGGTCTACCGCTATAACTTTGTTCTCTTAGGTCTACCGCTATAACTTTGTTCTCTTAGGTCTACCGCTATAACTTTGTTCTCTTAGGTCTACCGCTATAACATCCTTCTCTTAGGTCTACCGCTATAACTTTGTTCTCTTAGGTCTACCGCTATAACATCCTTCTCTTAGGTCTACCGCTATAACTTTGTTCTCTTAAGACTATCATTTCAACAATTCTCTCTCGTGTATACTACCATTGTAATTCTCTTCTCTCTTGTCTACTCTAATTCTCTTCTATTTTGCTACCGTTGTGTTACTGTAAATCTATCCTCTCTGGTCTGTTGCTATTTTATTGTAATGCTCTTCTGTCTGGTTGACCGCGTCTTCTGAAGAACTTCCAAGCACTGTGGCTCGGATTATCCTCAGAGCTAGAAACACGATAATGTCTTCTAACTTCTCTATTTTACTACAGAGTAATTAAATATGTGAAAGCTTGAAATTCTTACTTAGGTCTTTAGTGACACTTCTCCATTTATCCTAATAAGCATATACATGTAAACAGTGTTTGGAGACTCTACTGATAATTAATTATCATTTTCTTTCACTAGCAGTTCGCAAAATCAGCGTGCGAGCGCTCATGTGTATGAGGTGATATTTACTTGTCAATGTATGAAGGCGAGAACGGATTAATAAAAAGGCTTCTATGAGACAAACAAAAATTTGAGGTCGTCTGCGACTTTAATATAAGCCTATTTGCAATTATTTTAAATAACTACATTTTTTTATAAAAAAATATGCGGCGCCTTTTGCAGGATAATAGTAAGCATTACTTTACTCTTTCCCTTTACTACCACCATCACCATCTCCCACCCCCTTCCCATCCCGAAACAAAATCAAACAACACAAGAAATCCTAACAAAAGCCTGTACTGTTTCTGAGGTGTAAGTTAATGGCACTGCCCGGCTACCGTCTTTCAAACGCGTACAGGCTATCGATTCCAGCGGCTACTGCACGTCGACCAAGTAATGTGTGTCCAATAGAGACGGGCGTGTGGGCCTCGGGATGCCAAGGTGCCAGTGGGGAGAGGTGGGAAACGCGCAGGTGGGACAGCATCGCCGCTCCTCGGGACGTGCTTGCGTACAATGCACGTACGACTTGCTCGCTTGGCGGCCCTCATGCAGCATGGATGCCCGAGACGCGTGCACTGCCCGCCTTTCTCGCACCTCGTGCGGCGCGGGTAAGGCGATAGCCGCTTGGTCTGATGCGACGGCGCCAATCGCTCGCCAAGCGAGCTACAAAGGTCGAGGAATCGAAGTTAACTAGTGTGGGCGAAGGATGTCGGATAAAGAACAATACTGGCTTTACATTTCGTTCTTACCCGAATGGAATTAGTTTTGAAAAGAAGGGGGGAAAAATTTACTATAAAAAAAAAAGTGTGTGTGTGTGTGTTGGGGTGGAATAAAAAAAAAGAATGTATATATAACTAAAAGAACGAATTTATAAGGCCTACAAAAAATCTCAGTACAAGAGTAACTGTTTTGCCAATCACAAATTACGTCTTACACGAGTGAGTCAAATTAACAGTGCAACCTCAGTGGTAGGTTTTCTGTTTAGTTTTACAGAAAGAAAATTAACATTAATTAACTGTAAGCGCTGTTACAGTAAGAAAATTTACATTAGAGAGGATTTTATTTTTCTTTAGTGCCTAGAAAAAAACAAAGAAAGAAAATTATTTACTTTTGAGTTTTTGAAAAACGTTAGGTTCTTTTAAGTTAGAAGTCAGGATAAGCAATTGTAAATAATTAGCAGTTATAATGAGGAATAAGAATAAAGATTAAACGAGAAAACATTGACTGTTGTGGTCAAGTTGGAATTGAAATAGTGTAGTGTAAAGTTAAGCAAGTAAACTGTCACCACTGGTGAGCTGGAATTCCTATAGAGTATAATGTAAACGAGAAAATAATCACCATTAACAGTTTGTACATTTGTAATTTATCTAGTACGTTTGAAGTTAAAACGATTCAACTGTCACCCCGTTAACGTTTTTTTTTATGGTGAGTTGAAATTTCTATACTGCATAATGAAAACGAGAAGACAATCACCATTAACAGCTCATACATTTGAAATTGCGGACAGTAATGTTTTGGGTGACTGAGCTCGAGAAAAGATAGTTTGTTTTTGTGTACGTTAGAGACATCACATTTTAGGGTTCTTAAAACAATAATGGATGCTCAAATAATTTTTCTTTTAAAAAGCTTTAGCCACTCTAAGAAGTTTGTGGCGCGAAAAATGTGTTGATTATTAAAATGACGTCACTGTATGATTTTTAAAAAAAATGGTTGTGAGGTCAGTGACTAATGCGTTGTAGATGTCATTTGCTGTCAGTTTAGGTGTGCGTTTTATTAGGAAACAGCTTACGGATAAGAAATGTTTATGGTTTAAAGAATTTCCAAATGAATTTTAGGCCATGGCTCTGAGATTAGTTTAAAAATCCTTAAATAACGACAACTTTGCATGCAAAAAAAAATATAAAAAAATTAAGAACATACGCGCACAGAGACACATTTCTTTCTTTCTTTCTTTCTTTCATTCTTTCTTTCTTTCTTTCTTTCTTTCTTTCTTTCTTTCTTTCTTTCTTTCTTTCTTTCTTTCTTTCTTTCTTTTTTTCTTTCTCACGTATACGCACACAACAAAGTAAAAGTGCTTCGAAAATATAACGTAAAGTAAAGTCATTGTAAAAGGGGCGATAATCCCTTTATATTACAACCGCATTCATTTTGAACACAATAAATAGAACTATCAGTAAATGGATGGCTTTGGAGTCGTGCAGAAACCAGGAAAATCTTAAGAACCGCTTTACAACTGTACATTTAATATCCCCACCCCCACCCGACCGCCTGGTACTTGATGTGAGGCCACTCAGTTAATGCTGGCTTGTAGACTTCCATTTAACAGTTGCATGCTTTGCTTGGCTAGACTTTAAAAAGAAAAATTCACGGAGAACATTTTGGCGCAAAGAATCTGTGACTAGTTTGTGCTCTTGTACAATCTTGAGACATTGTCAAGTAAACTATTAGCATACCAGGACCGGTATTTGGCGCCGTCGTATTTGCTGTATACATCGCAGACAAACATTTATTAATAATCATTTTGTCTTTTAGACGATTTACATTTTTAAATATATTTGTAAAGCCAGCAAACTTTTCTACTTGAAATACGACAGAATTATAATACACCACTGAAAAAGTACTGTTGGTCAGGACTGATGCAAAGCCTTGATTCGATTGCAGAAAGAGTTATAGCCCTTGATGAGAGACTTATTACTTTCCATCTAAGCAATCGAGAGGCTTTTTTTTTTTTTTTTTTGTCATATGTGATTTAATTTTAATTCATTTTATGATTTAAATTTGTAGCTGTTCTCTATACCCCACTACAATCTTCTCTACTCTCACTACACACATTATCCCCCTTGTTGTAAGCATCAGCTTAGCTCTTGACAATAATTATAATTATAATTATTATAATCAGTATGGCAAAGAATTATAACTCAGACCCGATTGTCAGTCATTAGTTCAAAGACACTGTATCATTAACGATTATGTCAAAATAGCTGATGATCTAAACAGAATGTGTGTTTATGACAATTACTGACTGACTTAGATTTTCCTTTCATGGTGCCAATCTGTCGCTATTTAAAGTTTTCAAAAATCGTTACCCGATGAGACAGTGATGGGAATTTACTTTTTAATGAACAGTTATGTTATTTTGGTACTATACATCGGTTAACTGCAGGAGCGTCGACTAGTCTTAGGGCCCTTGGGATGAGTTCTTAGGTGTTGCCTCATCTTTTGAAAATGTTTGTCAGATTGCAAAAATGGTTGCACTGTTAAAGAGATTTTTTCCTGCTTACGTGTAGGGCCCCTATGAGCCCTGGGAAATCAGTCCTACCAGTTCCCCCACCCCACCCCACCACACAAACACATACCTCAACGGCCATGACTACAAATGTAAATGATTCTGTAATTGCCGATTTAATACCTGTGATTTAACTGGATTTGGAAGTCCAGTGCGGACAAAAATAAAATTTTGATATCTCAATGCATTCCTTGCCCATTGGCAACTAATCTATGTTAGTCATCGCACACAGTGACATAATGTTGCCTGTCCTCATGTGTCCAGTGTCCTATACTATGAGATTCCCCCCCCCCCCTTCTAAGTGCAGTCTAGATCTATAGCTAGCCATCAGCCTAGCAGTCTAAATTTATAAAACTAGCCATCAGCCTAGAAGTCTAGTTAAGTAGTTAGTCATCACTCGAGCAAAATCTGTAGCTAGTCGTCACTCTACCATTCTAGACCTGTAGCTAGTCGTCACTCTAGCAGTTTAGGTATGTAGCTGGTCAGCACTCTAGCAGTCTAGATCTGCAGCTAGTCGTCACTCTAGTAGTAAAATTGAAAGAATATTTTCAGTAGCTCAGAATAATTTAATCTTGAATAAATTATCATAGAACAGAAGGTAAAATATATAATTATGTATATTGAGGGTGGGGGTGAAGAAAAGAAGTCAATCTGACAATATAACTCGAATGTTTAATCTTTAAATTGTCTAATTAATAAAAGAACAGTTTCCATTTAAATTTATATTTCTTGCTAAGTAATTTACTTGAATATATTCTTAAAGGTATCTAATAAGGGTAAGTATTGTACCTTTAAAAACTATTATATTAAAAATAGTCGGCTTTTCAATAGTTTTCTCATATGTAAACTTAAAATATTTTACTCTCCCAGAAGGTTAATTGAATTGAATTACTGACTAGTTGGACGTTGTTCTAAGTTATATTCACCTACAGTCTGCACGTTGTTTTGAAGAAGTGTTCTTTAAATGCTTTACGACAAGAACGTTTCCGTAACCGCTCTACAAATGTTTTTTTTTTTCCATTTACTTTACGTGAACAGCCCATTGACTGGGTTTCGTTATGAGTTAAATATGATTTATTTTGATCCACCACAAAACAATGAACAGATGCGAGGTTTTTATATTCTGAAAATTTGAATATTTTTACGTTTGTTGAATGTGCTCCTATGTGAATAGATTCTGACGTACGTTTATGTAAGTGTCTAACGGCAGATGTGTTCAGTTGTACAGTGATGCTTAATAAAAAAAGAAAAATAGTTCACTCATTCGCTCACTCGTCTTTTCCCTCTAACTCTCTTAGAGCTCGCTTATTCACAAACACGCGAGCGCACAAACACACACACTCTCTCTTTCTTTCTCTCGTACACAATTTAATGTCTTAAAAAATAAGTTCACTCACTTTTTTTCCTCTCTCATAAACACAATGACACACACACATGACACGCGAATACACACACACACACACACACACACACACACACACACACACACACACTCATTCCTAAGTTGTTGCTCTTACTGTCTTTCATGTGCTTTCTGTCTCTCTCTTGTATTTCTTTTCTTCCCTTCTTTCATTCTCTCGCTCTTTCCCTCCTTCCTCCATTCTCTCTTCCAAACTTCTCTCATTCTCCCTCTTCACACACTTTCTCTTTGTCGAAGAGAATAAGAAGACTCACCCGATGCATTGTAACCCAACATGGAAGAGAAGCAGAGTTGTGTTTTTTCTCATCCTTTCTCGTGTCTTCGCCCTCTGTATGCATTATATCAAGTTTCTGTTTTACGGCCAAAGGTCAACATCAAGCAACATAAAAAGACACCCAAAGAAAACCCCTCCTAATGGAAATGTTGCGTCTCCATTCAGCAGAGGAAGTCCTGACCCTGAAAATTGAATTAAGTCTCGAGTCAGACCAAAACATGGATGAGACCAGTGACTGGCCAGTTATATTTTCTTTGCACTGGTTTTCATGTTTATTGCAGCATCTATATTTATGAAATATACTTTAGTCAGTCAGTTAAGCTGGTACTGTCTTGTCTCGGTTTGCCATTGACACTTTCCAGCCAATCAGAGCTTTATGACCCTATCGCAATTTCCGGAGGGAAATGTAGGTTTCTCTACAAGGTTCATACTGCGTTCTGCTTTCATTATTTTGAGATCTCCACTTTTAAGAAATTGCTAATTGAAGTGAAGATTCCAGTTTGGAGAGAGAGATGACGTTTAATTAATTTAAGGCGTTCAGCCTAGTACAATTTAGCAAATTGAAAGGCTCATGTTTCGAGTATGATTTAATGAGTCCATTTGACTAGAAATAGCCTCATTAAATTATTACCTTATTTTGGGGTGTTTTGATTAAAAAAAATAATGAAGTACAATCAGAGCAGGTTCAATGTACTACTAAAAATTAATATTTATATTTCTGTATTCGTGCATTTACATTCCGTGTGGCTGTGTGTAGGCGGGTGAATAGGTGAATGTATTTTAGTGTCTATGCACATTTGCGTGTATACGTGTGTTTGCCTGTGCATATGTGTGTGCATGAGTGAATCAATGAGTATGCACGCGTAGAGGTTCCTGCTCGCAAACTGATGAATTTGTGATTGAGTTAAGGGAGGGGATGATGGAGGGCAGAGCAGCAGTCAGTAAAGAGCTCGGCTGTTTACGAATCCTTACTACGTCACAGAAGATGTTCAAAAAATAGTGCGTGCGGTTTTAGCTTTGAGTATTAGTTCGTGCAGTTTTAGTTTTGTGAATTAAGATGTATAGTTTTACCTTTGAGTGTTAATATGTATACTTTTAGTTTTGAGTATTAATGTGTACAGTTTTCATTTTGAGTATTAATATGTTTATTTATAGTGTTTTTAGTATTAATGTGTGCAGTTTTCAGTGTTAGTGCGTGCAGTTTGGTTTTCAGTATTATTGTGTGCATTTTTAGATTTGAGTATTAGTGCGTACATTTATAGGTTTGAGTGTTAATAGGTGCAGTTTTAGTTTTGAGTTTTAATATGTTCAGTTTTAGTTTTGAGTATTAGAGCGTGCAGTTTTAGTTTTGAGTTATCCAATGAAGTCTAAGTATGATGACGTCACGAGAATGATGGGCACAGACGTTGAAGTACGATTATTTACAGTATAACAATGCAGTATCGTCTCTCCTTTCATGTCATGGTGTTTTTAAAACAAATAATGCCAATAATGGAACCATTTGCTCTACCTTTTGTGACGATTTCAACCTGAAATAAATTTGCATTTCACTGCCATTGACCTTATTTCATCTGTATTAGATGACGCATGCTTAGTTGATAATTTTGTCACAAGAATTTCTTGATCAATGAAGATGATATACATTACAGTATTTGGCAGTTAAATGCTTCCATTGCTCTTTGATTATTAATAAAATTTGTATGAAACAAAACAATAATATCATATCTTAATCGTATTTATCCCTCCATTCATTTAATCATCTACCCGTACACTTATATATTCGTCCGACAGTCTGAGAGTGGGTCAATTCATAATACACTCTCATCCGTCGTCCGTCAGTCTGTCTGTTTGCGTGTCTATCTATCTATCTATCTATCTATCTATCTATCTATCTATCTATCTATCTATCTATCTATCTATCTATCTATCTATCTATCTATCTATCTATCTATCTATCTATCTATCTATTTATTTATCTATCTATCTTTGCATTAAATGCGCTGTTTTACTATACACAAATTTGGGCAAACAGTTTGCCCTGTATAGCAAACACATACGAGATGAAATAATGCGCACAAGAGAAAAAAACTAAATGATTTTTAAAGCTCGTTCGTTTGTACAAAACATTATATGGAACAAACTGATGACATGAAATTTTCAGTACAAGGCTTCGTTCCGTTATTTTACAGATTTTAAATAAAAGACTTGAGAAGTCTGTTAACATACCTACTGGGGGACCTCACATTTCTTTTCCATTGCCCGAAATGGATATAACGTGATTAGTACTGCTCGCAACGTCGAACTGTTACATGCTCTTCACAATATCGTAGAGTGGAGTGTGGTCTGAAAGGGCAGAGAATTCAACAGTATATCGTAGAGTGGAGTGTGGTCTGAAAGGGCAGAGAATTCAACAGTATATCGTAGAGTGGAGTGTGGTCTGAAAGGGCAGAGAATTCAACAGCATATCGTAGAGTGGAGTGTGGTCTGAAAGGGCAGAGAATTCAACAGTATATCGTAGAGTGGAGTGTGGTCTGAAAGGGCAGAGAATTCAACAGCATATCGTAGAGTGAAGTGTGGTCTGAAAGGGCAGAGAATTCAACAGTATATCGTAGAGTGAAGTGTGGTCTGAAAGGGCAGAGAATTCAACAGTATATCGCAAGAATGCGACATAAGTAAACATGTCACTGTACACTATATCGTCACGCTAAGACGTAAGGCTAAGACCTAAGTAAGCATGTCACAGTGCAATATATCGTCACGCTAAGACGTAAGGCTAAGACCTAAGTAAACATGTCACTGTGCACTATATCGTCACGTTAAGACTTAATGCTACGACCTAAGTAAGCATGTCACTCTGCACTATATCGTCACGCTAAGACGTAAAACTACGACATAAGTAAGCATGTTACTGTGCACTATATCGTCACGCTAAGACGTAAAACTACGACATAAGTAAGAATATCGCTCAATTTGCACCCTTTTGAATAGCAGGGTGAACAGCTAAAGTAAAATAACAAAACCACTGTGGTTCGACAGTGATTAACTTGAACTGTTCGTCAAAAGACATGATTTCAGGTTTCAGAAGGAGACTGTGGCGTTCAGAGATGTACTATTCAGTGACCGTATATTGCCTCTGTTCCCGGATCCCGCCCCCTTCAGAGTCTTGAACACCGTAAACTTCGTTATTAAGCCCAGGCTCTTCATCTGATAGCCGCCCTCTTTAGTTTTGAATGGTAACTCTAATATTTCATGTCCTCAAGCCTAGCATACCTTTTCCTGTCTCTAGTTGTGGATGGATTAATTGCTTTGATTGAAGTATGGAGAAGAAGAGAGGGGGAATTAAACTGATTTGTTTTATTTTATTTTTTTAATATTTTTTTATTTCAATCGTCTAACGTTGGTTGTATTACATTTTTTGTTAATGTTGGAACGAATATTGTCATTATTATATTTAATATTGATATTAATATACCATTTTGCTTTTATTTGATAAATATTTGATTTATTTATATGAAATGTTATTATTAGTCTTGCATTTTAAAAATGTGCAGTATTTTATATATTTAAAAAATGCAATCCTGGCTCTGGATTATTTAAACATTCATTTAAAGTAAAATATTACGGTTATAATGAAGATTTTTTTTTTTATTTAAAACTTTCTTGTTTTGCTAATTTTATTACACACTGCCAATCCAGACATGCATTGCACAACATTACTGAATATTAGATTTGTATGTAAAAGTTGAAATGTATATCTGTACTAACAGTAACCGAATACTTCTGAACATCTCTTTTTAGGGCGCTTGTATTGTGGGATACAGTTTTCTCGCCATATTTGTATTGTACGCAGTATTTGTTGTTTTTGCTCTGATATAGTTCTGAGCTTTAGAGTGTTCATTAAAGTATATAGTTTAGCGCTCATTTTTGCTCTGATACAGTTCTGAGCTTTAGAGTGTTCATCATAGTATATAGTTTAGTGCTCTTTTTAGCTCTGATACAGTTCTGAGCCTTAGAGTGTTCATCATAGTATATAGTTTAGCGCTCTTGTGTATCGGTATAGTGAGTTACAGTATAAATATATTTGCATAGCAAGTTACATTTAATGTGTGCTTACAAATTGCATGTAGCGCTATTCCTTGAGATATCTGTAATGTACGTAACGCAAAGATTTGGTTCATTAGTAATGTACTTAACATCAAATGTGCGTAATGTGATTTATTGGTTCATTAGTAATGTACTTAACATCAAATGTGCGTAATGTGATTTATTGGTTCATTAGTAATGTACTTAACATCAAATGTGCGTAATGTGATTTATTGGTTCATTAGTAATGTACTTAACATCAAATCTGCGTAATGTGATTTATTGGTTCATTAATAATGTACATAATTCGATTTCCAGGATCATCTGTAATGTACTACGTAATATGATGTCTTCGTTTTTTATTAATAATGTACATAAAGTTGTTTCTTAACTCATGTGTAATGTACGTAACATGTACGTACAGTGTTTCTTGTCTCATCTGCAAATTACGTAACATTGTATGAACAGGCTTGCACTGATTTTCCCTGACCATAATGAATCTTAATAACTATATTAAATTAATTACCAGATCGCTGGCTGGAGCTATCAACTGTCAGACTTTTGTAATAATTTCAATATTTATACAGACTTATATCCTAACACATATTTCAACAGATTAGTGTCAATATAAATCACAGGATAGTTCTTGTCAGAGAACATAAATGGAGTTATAGAGATTATGGATAATAGTTTGTTAAGTCTAGACAATTGCCACAATAGTCTTTCGAATGCTTTCATAACAAAGTCAACAATATGTGGGCTGTCTCACTAAAAGAGATAATCCATAGATAATTTAACGCACTGATGCAGTAGGTAAGACCAAAGTTCATCTACGGGGTCAACTGGTCAACTTCAGAATTCAGATTTTTGCTTCTTAAGAAAATTTACAAGAGTTGCCTTACATTTAGCGCACCAGAATTAATGTTAGTTTGTTGCCGGAGAAGCTGATTTACGTTCTACAGTCGGAAAGTTAATAAAGCAGAAACCATTATTTTGCTTCTACAAATGGTATTTGATGACATGTAGTGGTACTGCGACCACTTTGCACGCGCTGAAGATCTCTAAAGCAGGTAATGAATTGGCTCGTGTGAGTCACACGAGTAACAGACCCGTATGCAATTTTGACAGTTACATCCCCTTGAGTGACGCAAAACAACTGCAGAGTAAACGTTATTTGGTAGAGGCATGGATTCCACACTGTCACGTGACTGGAGTCCAGATTGTTATTCACAATTACTGAAAAGGATGGTTGTTAAAGAGGTAAAATATGTATGTATGATCGCGAGTTCAAATGCATGTAATTATTTATATATGCACGCGTGTATATAGATATAATTATTCATGTGTGAACGTATGTAAGTTTTGAATTATATATGTGCGTGTGTGTATGTGTGTTCTGTATATGTGTAGATTATTATATTACTTGTTCATTTTAATTTTTATAATTTTGTTTTTGCTTTAAGTCCTTTCTATCCATACCCGAACTCTCTCACTCACTCACACACACACACACACACACACACACACACACACACACACACACACACACACACACACACACACACACACACACACACACACACATACGCATTTAAATGCACATGCACAAACTTCATTAATGAGAAGTTTAGAAGCACAGTCTATGAAACTTTAAATCCCTAAATTCTGTGTACATCTAAATAAATTCCATATTGTTAACGACGTGTCCATGCAAGCGAGAAGACTATATCTCAGCTCTTGAGTTGAATTTTAAACAGAATTATCTCTCATCCAATCTGCCTGATACACTAAGACAGCGACTATGATTCTGCAACTGATACAAAGTCATACAATTAAAAAATAAAAAAGAGAAATAAAAGGTTAGAATCACTTTATACTTCAAGTCTTCTATCACAAAGATTTTATTTCTATAAATGTCTTCAGTTCTCTCCCCTCTTTCCTTTAACAACAGAAAAGACATTTATCAATTCCTCCATCAATGAACACAATAATTTCAACAGCCAATATCTGCCCCAAGCTCACTTTTACCTGGACTCGTATTTTAGGGAAACGAAGTGGAAATGACTCACTCACTCCGAATTCTGTCAATGGTGGAAAACAATTCCGACATCCGTAAGAGCGCCAATCGTAATTTGTTTCCTGATCATACTCAAAGAATTAGCAGGTAGTCAGAGGCGACTGATAAATTGCTTTGGGGCGCTTCGTTTCCACGGACGAGTGTCTTACCACGTTCAATACTTCTACGAGGGGAGTTATTAAGGTCCCTGAACACACACGCGCCAAATACTACTGTCTTGTTGTATATGTTGCCTTGGGAGCCGTAGAAGTAGATTAGAGGAAACGGAAAGTGCATGTCAGAACCAGGGATCTCGGTAATAATGTATCTGGCGTTCATTTCTGAGACTGGATTGCCAGGCTTTCTTAGTCGGGAGAAGAAATGTAACTGTTTTAATGGCAGTTAAATAGTGACTGGAACTTCTGCAGGATAACCGTGGGTTTGGGATGGATCAAAGTTTTAAAACCAAATGTTTATTTTATTTAATTTTTTTATGTGTGTGCGTTTATGCGAGTTCAGTTTGCTTGTTGGATATTAATTGCGCCTAAATTCGTTAATTTTTAATATTGTTAATAATGTTCTTTGGCATGTCTGTCTGTCTGTCCATCCATCATCCATCCATTCATCCATCTATCCACTAGTCTGCCACCTATCTATCCATCTATCTGCATTTCTAGTATATTATTTGTCTGGTTCTTTATTTATTACTAGTTACATTTGTTTCTTTATTACTTTTTATATTAGATTAAGATTACTTTTTATCATATCCCTCGGAAACGTTAATAGTTGTAAATAATTCATTTTGAGATAACAATATCTAGCTGTAAGTATTTCAGCAACACCAAAAATGAAACTATACATTTGTCCTCTGGAAATTGCATAATAACTATATATTTGCCCTCTGGAAATTGCATAATAACTATACATTTGCTCTCTGGAAACTGCATAATGGAATTGTAATTTGTTGGGGTTTTGATGTTGTTTTAGAATAGCACTTGAATCTATATAAATAATTGGTTGTAAGTAAATAGTACTTATTTTTGTTGGCTTCTTCGATTTTACTAGTTATAATGTCGTGATATCGGATATATCTAAAAAAAATATATAGTCATATTTTCACTTTTAATTTTTTCTCTTACTATTTTGAAAACAATGTCTTTTGTTGCTCGCAATTTGTTGATCCCCCCTTCTCCATGTGAATAATTTTGACCAAGATTTCAAAATAACTGTAAGATGTTTTAGAATGTTGCAACGCACTGTCCCTTTGACTTCAGACTGACGTCCACTTCCAGCTTTTCGTTGATTTCACAAACTTCGTTGATTTTTAAAAATGACTTTTACCCGCAGGTTGTGAATCGCCTATTCAGACAACTTTCTCTCGACTTGCATGTAAACAATTTTTTGTCGTTCGAGTTGCGTTATGCAGTATGGGAGTCCGCCGTAAGTTCTAGACGACTTCATTCGCACTGTCACGTGATCGTGGGAACCTGGCGTAAAGTGTCGAGAACCAGCAATTTCAAATCAAACGGCCATTGAGTCTCAGTTTCATGCAATTCATTTGGCTGACCTGATGCAAACATTGGCAACACACTTAATCACTATCTGGGCTTGTCGATTTGGGGTCTCAGACCCGCGTCCAACAACCGCTGATTTCGCGGATGGACTGTTACATTAAAATTCATAGTGTTGAGGCCAGCACTCCCCAAAGAGGATGTTGCGGACAGCGCGCAGCTGTTCATTTTTGCATCGTTGTCACTGAGACATAAGTTTCAGCGCCGAAGTTGGATTAGGACATAAGGTTATTACTGACCTTGCTTCACGCTGATCAATCCAGCTATTCTGTAGTCAGCAAGCATGCTATTTGTAATCTCCAAGGCTACCGTGAAACTTTATCGGAGGTGGATTTTTGTGCCACATTTCTTGTCGCAAATCTCGGTAAGTGCAAGTCTGCTTGGCGAGCCTACTGCAAGGGTCTGCAATATGCACGCCAACTGTACCCTACCTACCGACACGAGACGGACCGCTTAGCAACACTGGTGAAACGAAATTTGCCTCTTTTGGATTGGCGGACTTACGTCCCTTGCCTCGCCCACAGCCGCGAAGAGTGGTGATGGGGTTGTGTGGGTAGTCGGTAAATTTGAAACACAAAAGCGGTCACTTCCGTGGCAATTTAAAACTTTTTTCCTTTTAAAAGAGATACATCTCTGTGAATTCGTCACCGTTGAGTGAGTACATTTTCTCTTTTTAAATTTAACAATATCCCTCCTACACACACACACACATAGTTATGTTGCTGTTAAACATTTCATATTGTCCTTGGACTAAATGATTTCTACAATTGGATGTCAACGGTCGATAGAAGGGTCTGTGATTGACCCTCGTGGCAGAAATGACCCAGACACCAAGAGTCACGCCTGACTTCCTTTTCGTTCCAGTCTGAATTCTAATGGCCAATAATAGTCCACATCTCCCCGTACTTTTATTTAGAAAGTGAAACCAAAACTCTAGGGCCAGCACACGAATGACAGACCTGAAGAGGAAAACGGGTTCGGTCAGTACCTTTCCGATCAGGTCAGCGAGACTGTCGCCCGTTCCGCTGTCTACAGGCCTAGACTGGAGTGACAAATTCTTTCCAAACAGACGCGCTATCAGTCTGGGCAAGGCGTTTGAGCATCTTGTAGCATGTTAGCTCCTTTGATGAGCTGAGATGTGACGGTTCCCTCCCGAGCACTCAGTAGGTGCGCTCGTGTTTTATCACATTCGATTTCGTGCTTGATTGTTGGTGACGTGGCGGCGTGCACCGGCAAAGACAAACGCGAAGGGGCAAGGTCACGACCTCTCTTTAGCGTATCTTCGTGGAATCTGCGTGTGCTCTATCGCCTGACGAGAAGCCGAGTCGGCGCACGCACATGAAACTCGAGGTTAGGAAATGTTCATCTTTTGCGAGTCTGAGACGGCGGAGTTTGCACGTTCACACCTAAGGCATGTCACAGGCGACTGGAATCGTTAGGTGAAATGTTACGGCTGGTGCCACCATTTGGTTTCGAATGAAAGCGACTCACAGAAGGGGAAGAAAAAAATAAAGTTGATGATTAGCTTCACCGAAGACAAGTCGCCAGCGCGCAATAATTGGAAAGATATTAAATTTAGGTTAATACTTTTATATCCGTAAATCGTCTCCTCATGATTTGTACTTTGAGGCGTCTTGCCTTTCTCTTCAACTTACAACTTTTCCACATGCACTGATACATAATACACGCGAACAAACACAACAACAAATAAGTATTTATATACTTATCCACATATACAGACACACGCATATATTCGTGTACATGCATACACACATATAGATTCATACACGTGTACACCTGTATATGTATACACAGTCTCTCTCCCCCTCTCACTCTCTCTCTCACATTCACAAATACATGCGCACGCGCGCACGCACACACACACACACACACACACACACACACACACACACACACACAATCAACACATACAAAATAAAGTTCTAGTTAATCTCGCACAGGACATATTAAGACTTCATGACATCATGAGCTAAAAAAAAAAAAAAATAAATGGTTGTGTCGTTTTATAAGATTTTGATGGGAATATTTGCGAGAAAACAAATAAGACTAGATCATATAGGAATGCATAAGACTAACTATCTATATGATTATTAGTGTTTGTATATTTCTTTGTATATGTGTTAAAGGCCGAGTAGAACATGACTTTTGTTTTCGGTATCTCGTTATTTGACTCACTAACAGTCCATTCTAGGCCGCGCGTTGGTCACAATGGAAGTCTAGCGCAAGCACAGGCTTGGGTTAAGAGCAATCTGCAAAATTTGAAACAAGGCAATATTCAGTTATAATCGTCGTAACATTCATTATTATCATTATAGAAGTAGTTGTAGTAATTTTCTTTCTTCTTAAAAGTAGTTAGTTATTCACTACCATTGCCACCCTCCCACCCCCATCATCATCACTCTTCTTGTTTCTTTAGTTCTTTTTCTTTTAATTATTATTATGTGTGTATTGAAAAGTTGCCTGGCTAATGTTGCATGTCAGTCACATGATTTGGCGAGAAAATTAAAGCTTCACAATTTTATCTCATGCCTTGGCAACAACCCTTGATGGCTATTTGTTTTCTTTAAAGAAAATGAGAAAAAAAATAATTACTGGAAAAAACAACAAAATGGCCTATTTCCAGCCTGTCCGTATCGAGAACTAATACATATTACTCCAAACTAAAATATACAATATCTTAAATTTTGTTCTTTCAAAACGCGCCAAGCAAAGACCATTTTGTTGAAAAAAAGGCATGGCTCATTATTTTTTTAGAGGTATTCTAAATTTACGGATCGGAGAAGAAACGGCAAATAGCAATTAGGAGCGCGCGCGAAACAGAAAACTAGTCTAAAAGCACGTCCCTAGCAAGCAAGAACTAACAGACCCTGCACCAGTGAACGAGGAAAACAAATTTGCCAGAGATTTGCTTGCTGTTGTATGGAGTCGGCGAGAGACATACTGTAGTGTGTGATGGTACGGAGACAGACATCCTGTAGAGTGTTTTAATACGGAGACAGACATCCTGTAGAGTGTTTTAATACGGAGACAGAGACATCCTGTAGAGTGTTTTAATACGGAGACAGAGACATCCTGTAGAGTGTTTTAATACGGAGACAGAGACATCCTGTAGAGTGTTTTAATACGGAGACAGACATTCTGTAGAGTGTTTTAATACGGAGACAGACATCCTGTAGAGTGTTTTAATACGGAGACAGACATTCTGTAGAGTGTTTTAATACGGAGACAGACATCCTGTAGAGTGTTTTAATACGGAGACAGAGACATCCTGTAGAGTGTTTTAATACGGAGACAGAGACATCCTGTAGAGTGTTTTAATACGGAGACAGACATTCTGTAGAGTGTTTTAATACGGAGACAGAGACATCCTGTAGAGTGTTTTAATACGGAGACAGAGACATCCTGTAGAGTGTTTTAATACGGAGACAGAGACATCCTGTAGAGTGTTTTAATATGGAGACAGACATTCTGTAGAGTGTTTTAATACGGAGACAGACATCCTGTAGAGTGTTTTAATACGGAGACAGACATTCTGTAGAGTGTTTTAATACGGAGACAGACATCCTGTAGAGTGTTTTAATACGGAGAGAGATCCTGTAGAGTGTTTAATACGGAGACAGACATCCTTTAGACTAGAGTGTTTTAGTACAGAGACAGACATCCTGTAGAGCAGGGGTCTCAAACTCATTTTACCTGGGGGCCGCTTGAAGTATAGTCTGGGTGAAGCTGGGCCGCATCATTATTCCCTGTTGTCAGAGAAGGCAACGCTTCCTCTTACACAGCTGAGACACATTTGGCTTCAGGGAGGAAGCTACTGAGACCCTCTGTATGGCTTGACGATGCTCATCAGTAAGTTTGGACCTGAATTTTGACATTAAAATTCATGGGGGAGAACATAGGTAGGTGCTCCCCAAAAGGCACTTGTTCCGCTTGAACATCCTGGAAAGCTCAGGGAAGGTAAGGGGCAATTCTCTCAAAAAAACTGTCCAAGCTTGTCTGCTTTTCCACTCACCTCCCTGAACTTGGCTTTGAGTTCAGAATTACAATGTATGTCAATTAGCTCCATTTGAAGCACAGGAGGGGAATCTTCCACATCAAAGGAGAAGGGGTCAGCAAATATTTGAAACGTGGTTCTGTGTTTCTTGAATTCTGCAAACCTGTGATCAAATTCTTCATGCAGCTTTACAATGGCATCAACATACTTTACTGAATGGTGTGTCACAATCCATGAGTGCCTTACATGCTGGGAAATGGCAGAGGTTTGTCTGAGAAAGGTGGGCTTTCCATAACACAAGTTTTGTGGAAAATGCTCTGACATTGTCATATGCTGCGCTGACAAGCTGCCCCTGGCCTTTTAGTTTCTTATTCAGTACATTCAGCTCTTGTATGATGTCAACAAGAAAAGCTAAGTCCATGAGCCATTTGGGATTACTTAGTACAGGAACAGCCATCCCATCCTTCTCCATGAAGGTTTTCACTTCCGCTGTCAACTCATAAAACCCCTTCAAGAACTGTCCCTTGCTAAGCCAATGTACCTTGGTTATTTTTCTGTTCTTTCACTCTACTATTTTTCTTCTTTGCTAAACCATTCACCTGCTTTTCGACATGAAAATGCTGTTTTTTCGGAATTTCTCATCAGTGTGTAGGTCTGTTGAGTCTATAATCTATATAGAATTAGGTTGCTAGATCTGGATGCTTTTGAACTTTGCTAAAGGGTAGCAATATGTAACAGGCTTGGGAAAGAAAGTCGCCGAGTTTGGCAACACACCGTTACTGTCACGATCCTGAGGTATGGTAGCCCACAGGTGACAAAAACTATAAAACTCCCAAGCTGCGTGAGAAAAAACGTGAGGGCCGCACTATCACTAAACTTTGATATCAAGTGGGGGCCACAAAATATCGTTACGCGGGCCGCAAATGGCCCGCGGGCCGCGAGTTTGAGACCCCTGCTGTAGAGTGTAGAGTGTTTTAATACGGAGGCAAACATCCTGTAGAGTGTTTTAGTACGTAGACAGACATCCTGTAATGTGTAATGGTACGGAGACATACAGACATCACGTAGAGTATTTAGTTGGAGAGAGAGAGACACCATGTAGAGTGTTTAGTGTGGAGAGAGTGAGACATCATGTAGAGCGTTAAGTGTGGAGAGGCATAATGTGTGTTTTGATACGGAGATAGAAAGACTTCTTGTACAATATGTTAGAACGGAGACAGACGTCCTATAGATATGTTTTATTATGGAGACAGACATCCTGTAGAGATGTGTTATTATGGAGACAGACGTCCTGTAAAGATGTGTGAGATGTGTTATTGTGGAGACAGACATCCTGTAGAGATGTATGAGATGTGTTATTAATGAGACAGACAACATGTAGAGATGTGTGAGATGTGTTATTATGGAGACAGATCCTGTAGAGACGGTTTGTTTGGAGGCAGAGACACTTCCTGTAGAAATATATTAGTACGGAAACAGAGATATCCTGGAGATGTATTAGTACGGAGACAGAGACATCCCATAAAGAAACTTAGTACAGATATGTTTTATGAGATGTATTACTATGGAGAGAGGTACCTTTAGAGATGTATTAGTGCGGAGACAGAAATCTTGTGGATATGTATTATTATGGAGACAGACATTCTGGAGAGATATGTTAGTTCGGAGCAGAGTGACTTTCTGCAGAAATGTGTTATTTCGGAAACAGATATATCCCGTAGAGATTAGCCAGTACGGAAACAGAGATATCCTGTAAAGATTAGCCAGTACGGAAACACATATATCCTGTAAACTGTAAAGATTATCTAGTACGGAAACAGATATATCATTTAGAGATTAGCTAGAATGGAGTCAGAAATACCCTGTAGACTGTGAAGTGTCTTATTACGCAGACAGAGAGACTTTGTGTTAAGATGTGTTTGTCCCGAGACAGAAAGACATCCTATATGGAGACAGAAAGACTTCCCATCGAGATTTTAATACGGAGACCAGACAACCTGTAGAGATGGATTACTACAGAATCAGAGATTTCCGTAGAGGTGTACAGAGTAAAAGAGGTATTGTGTAGAGGTGTGTTAATACAGAGTGAAAGAGGTATTGTGTAGAGGTGTGTTAATACAGAGAATTAGCGGTATTGTGTAGAAGTGTGTTAATGCAGAAAAAGAGATGTATTGTGTAGATCTTGTTAATACAAAGAGAGATATTGTGTAGAAGTGTGTTAGTACAAGGAAAGGAAGGTATTGTGTAGAGGTGTGTTAACACAGAGAAAGAGGGGTATTATGTAGATGTTGTTTAATACAAAGAGAGATATTGTGTAGAAGTGTGTTAGTACATGGAAAGAGAGGTATTGTGTAGAGATGTGTTAATACAGAGAAAGAAGGGTATAATGTAGATGTTAATACAAAGAGATATATTGTGTAAAGGTGTGTTAATACAGAGGTATTGTGTAGAGAAGTGCTTCTCAAAGTGGTGGTCCGTGGACTGGTGCCATTCCGCAGCAACCCTCTTTGAACAACCAGAAATTTGATATGCCATAGTACTATAGTTTGTACTTATAAGTACAAGTACGTATGCCATAGTACTATAGTTTGTACTTGTAAGTACAAGTATATATGCCATAGTACTATAGTCTGTACTTGTAAGTACAAGTATATATGCCATAGTACTATAGTTTGTACTTGTAAGTACAAGTATAATTATATGCCGTAGTACTATAGTTTGTACTTGTAAGTACAAACAACTTGAAACGTAGGCAACAATTGACAAGCTGCTCCACGCGCAGGCATGGTCATAGTGATATGTGTTTGTGAACAAACTTCTAGTGTTGCCAATATGATGTTTTAAATATAACTCTGGAGTTTTTTACATTGGCCGAGAGTTACAAATTTAAATTTTAGACACTTCTGAAATTTAGTGATTTTTAGTAAATTAAATTAGAGTTTTGAAAATTTTATCACTAGTGATTTTCAAATAAATAATCTGTTAGTGACTAAGTGATTTTGTAATATTGAAATCGTTGACAGAAATTAAACCTCGTTTGTGAACCGTCTGCTATCAGATCTGAGAAATCCTATATCATATATCCTATTTATAAGTTAAAACTCACATTTCAAGAGCAGCTCGTTGTACAAAATTACAAAATACCGATTCTCTCATTCTATATAAAAGGAGAGAGAGAGAGAGAGAGAGAGAGAGAGAGAGAGAGAGAGAGAGAGAGCATATCCGTTTCTCAGAATTTCGAGAGACCAAGGGCTGTGACTGGCCGTGGTGTGTTTGTATTATCACTGTTATCGACTTTCAGTTTGAATCACACTATGAACGAGTTTAAACAAATAACGACTCTCGATATTGTAAAATTCACGTTTGTTTAAACTGTTTGGCAGTAACGCGAACAGTTTTCATCTGGATGGAGTGACGTCAACAGGTTTCCAATTTCCTTACCAACTCTAAACTGCTCATTACACACTTCTTATGCCTCCAGAATCTGTGGGATTTCAAATGACAAAATGAAAAATAAAAGTCAAGTTCAAGATGAACGATTTTCTTGTCGCTTCGGTTGTTGTTAGAAGAGAAAGACAACTGATGATTTTGTTGTTAGAAGGGAAAGACAACTGATGATTTTGTTGTTAGAAGGGAAAGACAACTGATGATTTTCTGATGAGCAATGTATTACAAACGTTTAAAGATTGAATAGTGAAAGTCCATCAGCCATCTGCATTGAAGTCCACGCTTTGAAAAGGACAAAAAAAACAAATCACATAATATATATTTCAGACTGAGTGAACTTTGTTTGAAAACGAGGCTTCCCTTCTACGAACGTTCCTTTACTGTTCGCCATTGAATAAATGATTTGGTTATATTTAGCATGTTTCCAAACATGAAAGTAAAAATAGATCTATTTATGTATTTGTTTATTTGATTCTTTAGTTGTTAATATAAATATATATTTATTTGTTTATACGTAGCAATAATACTACAATGACTCAAAATTAAAATGTATCATGATTGACTTAATAATTGTAAGTATATCGCATCACATACACGCACACACACAAACACACACACACACACACACACACACACACAAAGTTGTCAAGTTGTCGACAACTATAAAATCCAGGAACAATAATTCCAC
The DNA here is from genome assembly GCA_028829895.1 of Sinotaia quadrata. Taxonomy (NCBI): domain Eukaryota; kingdom Metazoa; phylum Mollusca; class Gastropoda; order Architaenioglossa; family Viviparidae; genus Sinotaia; species Sinotaia quadrata. The sequence goes on from CM054181.1 coordinate 26,157,941, forward strand.
ACGTCTTTTCTTTAATTGAAATATTTTCTCAATAGAAAAAGTGCCCATAACTCATTTCGATAGAGACAAGAAGTAGACGATAACAAATCAAATGCCAATGTTAGCGACATATTCCAAATTAATCTGTACAGATACTTTAAGTTTTTCTTTTCTTTTCTTTAAATGCTGCTAATTGTAGAATGTAATTAAAAGGAAATTATTGCTATACTCACAATTAACCTTCACCAGATAATTATTTTTTCCTAACCTGCTCGAAGCGTTTTCATGTAATTGTCCACGACTAGCAATCTTTTAACAGATTTTCTCAATAATGTTGAAGCGATTAACTGTTTAATAAGTTACGAGTGAAAGAAATTAGAATCTAACCTATACAGTAAAAGATAATCCTAAAATACTTTTCTGTATTTCTAGCAGGCACATACAAGTGTAGATATGTCCAAGTAACCACGTCAATAATATTCAAGCGCGTGTCACTTATAAAGAATATTTTTAAATATTGTGTACATCTCAGTTATTTTCTAATCTTTATTTTTTAAACACTGTCATCATTTCTGTTCTTTTCTAGTTTTTATTTTTAAATACCTTGTACTTCTCTGTTCTTTTCTAGTCTTTATTTGTAAAACACTGGGTTTTTTTTTCGTTTTTTTTCCTAGTCTTTATTTTTAAAACAATGGCCTTATTTCTGTTCTTTTCTGGTCTTTATTTTAAAAACACTGTCTCTATTTCTGTTCTTTTCTGGTCTTTATTTAAAAACACTGACGTTATTTTGTTCTTTTCTAGTCTTTCTTTTAAATCCCTGTCTTTATTTCTCTAGTATTTATTTTAAAACACTTACTTTATTTCTGTTTTTTTCTAGTCTTTGTATGAAAAACAAAGATTTTATTTCTGTTCTTTTCTAGTCTTTGTATGAAAAACAGACTTTATTTCTGTTTTTTTCTAGTCTTTGTATGAAAAACAAAGACTTTATTTTTTTTTCTAGTCTTTGTATGAAAAACAAAGACTTTATTTCTGTTCTTTTGTAGTCTTTATTTGAAAAATAATAATTTTATTTCTGTTCTTTTCTAGTCTTTTATTTTAAACTGTCTTTAATCTCTCTCTGACTTTTGTAATCTGTATTTTAAAATAATGTGTGTTTCTCTCTACTCGTTTCTAGTCTTTCATCATCACAGGTAAATAATATCAAAGTCTTTCTTTTTCCTCAATCGCATTATCCCTTACCTACCTACTCACAGTTTGTCACACCCACAAAAGCGCTAGAACGTCAGAATTAAGGAAAGAATGATTATTAATGCACTACATTGTCCCGTTCTTTTCCTTTTCTTTCTTCCTTTCTTTCTTTCTTTCTTTCTTTCTTTCTTTCTTTCTTTCTTTCTTTCTTTCATTCTTTTACTCTCTTTAAATATTTCTGTCACCTTTTCTTAACCTCTTTCATACACTTAGAGTCTCTTTCACGTTAAATATCTTTCATTCACACACTCTTGTTCTTACTGCAAGTATTTATTTAATTTGCTCACTCCCTCTCTTTTACTCCACCCCACCCCGTCCCGGTCACTTTCGGTGAAAATTTCATTTAATACTAACACCACACATGACGAATACTGTTTACTATTAGAGGGGGGGGGGAGAAATAGTCTTTCATAATTCTCTTTTCTATTAAAAAAAAATCTTTGTTGTCGGAATTTTCAGAAGATATGTTATTTTAATTTTTTTTTATGAATGAGATATTAATTTGAAACAAAATTCCCAACGGAGAGTTTTGCTTATAGTCAATATGCTCTTCAGGACAGTTCATACACAACCTAACACGTGACGAACAGCTAATCGCATGTACGTGACTTTTCTAGACTACTTCACGCCAGTATATCATTTACGTCATATTCACAGATAAGCTAAGGGTTTGACATTTTCCGGTTCAGTAAAAATGTAAATATTCCACCCAGCTGAAGACAGACCCCAAAAGGCTATACGTGGGTAAACAGATTCAATGCGATTTAAGTTATCTAGGGGAGAGAAAAAAAGTATGTTCGCTAAACTGAAGCTCACTGAGGAGAAAGCAAATGACCCCATGTGAAGATGAGAGCAAGTAGCCCTTGAGAAAAAAAAAAAGGGGGGAAATTCTCCAGTGTGTGTCACACATAAAGGTCACGCTGTTAAAATAGAAATAATCAATTGGTTATTATCCGTGCGTTGTCAGAGCTTCGCGATGCTTGGGTTGGTTGTTGTTGTTTTTTCTTTTCGCAATATGTGTGTGTGGGAGGTGAGGTTGGGGAGGGTGTTGGGGTTGGGGGTTATCCAGAACTGATTAAAATGTTATATTCCTACCTTTACCCCCAACCCCAAAGAAAAAGCTCAAATAAGCCCACTTTCGATCAATCTCTTCATTGAACTTAACTCGTTATTGTGTATATTATATTTCTCGCGCTCTCTTTTCGCTCTCTTTTCGCTCTCTTTTCGCTCTCTTTTCGCTCTCTTTTCGCTCTCTTTTCGTTCTCTTTCTGTGATATCTTCACTCCTATTTTTCATGACCCACTCCTTTCACAAACCAAATTTACACTTATATTCTGAGGCATTGGTAATTCTTGGAGTGTCATCAACGTCACTGGTCTATCAATACTTTCAACCTTTGACTATCCCACTGTGCCAAAATAACAACATATATCCCACTGTACCGGAATAACAACCTTTATCCCACAGTGTCGAAATACGAAAACTGTATCCCATTGCACCGAAATAACAATCCCAAATACACTGTACCGGAATTACAACCTGTATCCCACTGTGCTGAAATAACAATCTTTATCTCACTGTGCCAAAATAACACATGTATCCCACTGTATCGGAATAACAACCCGTATCCCACTGTGTCGAAATAACAACCTGTATCCCGCTGTGCCGAAATAACAACCTGTATCCCACTGTGCCGAAATAACAACCTGTATCCCAGTGTGTCAAAATAACAAGCTGTATCTCATTGTACCAAACATAAAGCCTGTTTCCAGATCATGAAGAAGATATTTGCTGCAGACAAAACGTACGTCACAAGGGCAGATAAATTAAAAGTAACCCACCCCTAAGAGAGATGAAGAAGTTGAAAAAAGTGCTTGTAAATAGATAAGAATATTGGAAGAAATCGGGATATCGGGGCGGGGTGGCAAAATAGGAGAGGGTGCCAAACAAATAGTTGGAGATACTGGAGGGGTGTGATGGTAGGGTGGAATTTCGGGTAATGAACAGACGCTAGAGAAATTGATATAGCGAGCGGGTGAATGTAGTACAGATTTGATTTATTTATTTCTATTTAACGTCCCCTTTTAACATTCGTTGATTTCGCCGTTGATATAAAGAAGTATAAGAGAATTAATTAATGACTAAGAAAATGGAAGATGAGAAAGAGAAATAGCTTATGAGAGAGCGAGATTCAGTAGGAGTAGAAAATAGTAGAAAATATATAGGGGCCAGTAGAGGATAATAAGCAGAGGCCAGAAGAGGATAATAAGCAGAGGTCAGAAGAGGATAATAAGCAGGGACCAGAAGAGGATAATAAGCAGAGGCCAGAAGAGGATAATAAGCAGAGGCCAGAAGAAGATAATAATCAGGGGCCAGAAGAGGATAATAAGCAGGGGTCAGCAGAAAAATTTAAATAGGAACTAGTGGAAATTGGAGTGAAAAGTACGAGAGGGAAAGAAAGTCGACGTTTCTTAGACTGAGAAAGATTCACGAAAAAGGGACTTAAGGAATTAGGGGTGCAAAACGATAGGGCATTCGTACGACCTGAGAGTGGTAAGTGTGAGTGGTTACTGAAAAGGAACTAGAGAGGTTAAAGATCGCGATTGAGCGTTCAAAAGGAGTTGGAAGAAGTGGGAGTGATAATTGAGAGAGAGAGAGAAAGAGAGAGAATATTGAAAGAGGGAGCTAAAGGACTTGTGGACAACAATGTGAGAGATTGTGGAAAGAGAAAGCTAGACAAACTGAGAGTGGTAAAAGGGACACGGTCTATGTAGAGAGGCGAGGTCATTTGCAGGTAGACAATGAAAGGTATCGACAGGGAGTTGGAGGAATTACGAAACACACACACACACACACACACACACACACACACACACACACACACACACACACACACACACACACAAACACACACAGAGGGAGAGAGATTAAGGGGTGGTGGTGGAACCTGAAGGATACAAGATTTTGAGTAGTTTCAGGCTAGAGCTTATAAAGAAGAGAAAGAGGGGGATGGAGATTGTAATAAGAAAATTTGATGTGATAATTTACATTTAAAAATTATGCATGGCACAATGCATATTTTGTCTGGAAAAGCTCTGCTAGGATTCATAGAAATTCTAGTGTTTTCACGGAAACAACTTGCCTTAAACCAAACTCTGATTCCACAAACGGTAAGGTGTATTAGATCAGCGCTTCTCACTCTTGCTAACTAGTCTATCGGACTAATGTTGTCTCACACTTACTAACTAGTCTATCAGACCAATTTCGTCTCACTAACTAGTCTATCAGACTAATGTTGTCTCACACTTATTAACTAGTCTATCAGAACAGTGTTGTCTCACACTTACTAACTAGTCTATGTCACCATTAAATCACAACCTTAAATGCCAGATTAACATTTACAACAATGCTTTAACCGATTCGAACAACTTACAACCAACATTTGAGTGCAATCTTTTTTTTTCTTTCCTTTTTATAAACATGCATTATTTTTTCTTTTCTTTTCTTTCTTATGTTCTAAAGTTCACTTCTCTTCCAATTCTACTGATTTGCATCCATTAAGACTGTAGAGCAGTTCTGAACTCTGACTCTTTGCAAATCATCCCTCTGCGACGTGCTCTCAGAAGAGGACACCCGTGACTCAATCAAGCAATGTTATGCAGAGCACGTATAATATAAGCAGGCGAGGTAACTCATCTTTCTCCGGTCACCATCTATCTCATGTAAAGAAATGTCTTACTGTTTTCGTTCTGTGAAGCATTAATCGTATTAAAATTGTTGACGTTATACCCTACGAAAAGACGAAAAGACAGAGGTAGAACGGAAGGAGATAGAATGAAGACAGGTATAACGCAGTAGCCCTCTCTCCCCCCCCCCCCCCGCCTCACAATGTGATTCCAGTTTTCGGAGGTCACCGAATAGACGCATAGCATTTGATATTTTCTTGGCTTTTGCCAACTTGCACCCTGTGTAAGTCGCATGATCTGTGACGTTAACTGCATGATCTGTGACGTTAACTGATATTGCGTCTGCGATGTAGGAAAGTTTTGCATCATACTGCGTTTTACAATTTGTCGGGTTTGGTATACATGACTTATTACTTATGTTAATTATATGGATATTATTTTTACTATTAAGGCCGAGGGAAAGATTTAAAGGAGAGCAGTAAGTTTTTAAAGGACAATTACATTCGTATGAAATGTTAAAATATTGTCCATTAATCATAAGTGCAGATATTTCACATTTTTACAACCAGTTAAGAAAGGACTATTTACCGATATCCAACCAACTTTGCACACAGTTCTGACCTGTTCAAGAAGCGTACAACCATTGCTCTGTCTTACAATATTTAATTTAAAATATAATAAAGTGTAGATGTTCACTACAGTCTAAGGCCACCACAGATGTCAAGCTACCCAGTCTAGACTGTAAGAAGAAGATACTAAGAGACTTCTGTGTGTTGTGGAATTTGAACCCTTGATCTTATGCTTCAGAATCTGGAGCTGAAACTTGTTATTCAGTTCCAGACTTTCCTCACTTCGATTTTGGCGTTTTAAAACACGTTACAGTTTACTTTTTATTGAGTTTAATTTCTTCCTGTTTTAAAACACGTTAAAGTTTACTTTTTATTGAGTTTATTTTTATTCCTGTTTTAAGACACATTAAAGTTTACTTTTTATTGAGATTATTTTCTTCCTGTTTTAAAACATGTTAAAGTTTACTTTTTATTGAGTTTATTTTCTTCTTGTTTTTAAAGTACCATTATTTCTTTTACTGCACATAAGGTTCCAGCGCAACCCGGTACCAGCTGCCTCTTAAAGCGAAGCTAAGACGTTTTCTTACGCAACTAATTCTAATGGCTCTGAAAAAGACAAACCCATTTCTTGGCATAAGAACTCTTAATTTTTAGAGGATTTTTTTTTTAAAGAAAACAAACAAACTCCATATTTACTTTAGGTTTATTTAACTTTTTTTTGTGTTTTCTCTTGTGCCTGGTGTTCCTTTCAGAGGCGAGGACTTTGTCAGTTTTGTCTGTTAGTCAGACTATTCGTACCCTTAGTCGTTGTGTATGTTAGACTATTCATACCCTTAGTCGTTGTGTTTGTTAGACTATTCGATTCCTTAGTCGTTGTTGTCTGTTAGACTATTCGTGCCTTTAACCGTTGTGCTTTTAACTGTTGTGTATGTAGGTGGCCCGTGTCAGTTAACGGTTGCTAAGTTCTTATAATTTAAAATTTCCTCTGTTTATTTAATTACAAATGTGCCATTGCCACCATCGCTCTAGCCCCTTCGAGGTCGTCATAACATAAATCATTATCAAATCATCGCTTTCATTCATAACATCACTTCATCTTAAAAGACATAATCGTTATCAATATACCGTCCGCATCAGTAACTATTATCTTAAATATTATCACTCCAACTAACTCAATAATAATAAATGTTAGCACTCCCACTAATTCAGTAATAATAAACTTTATCACCCCCACTAATTCAATAATAATAAACTTTATCACCCCCACTAATTCAATAATAATAAACTTTATCACCCCCACTAATTCAATAATAATAAATTTTATTACCCCACTAATTCAATAATAATAAACTTTATCACAAGAGTCCCAGTCAAACCACCAACAATGGCGATCTTCACCAACGCCATCATCACCACTCGTATCTTGATACTTACCATACTGTATAGTCTATACTAATGCCATCACCATCACTCGTATCTTGATACTTACCATACTGTATAGTCTATACTAATGCCATCACCATCACTCGTATCTTGATACTTACCATACTGTATAGTCTATACTAATGCCATCACCATCACTCGTATCTTGATACTTACCATACTGTATAGTCTATACTAATGCCATCACCATCACTCGTATCTTGATACTTACCATACTGTATAGTCTATACTAATGCCATCATCACCACTCGTATCTTGATACTTACCATACTGTATAGTCTATACTAATGCCATCACCATCACTCGTATCTTGATACTTACCATACTGTACACTAATGCTGACATTAATTCCATGGATCTCAAAATATGTCGATACGCTAAATGAACACTCACTCAAATGGGACTTTAAAACCCAAAGTCACGCGGTGTTGTTCCCTTACATTACTGTACTACACAGTATATAATTTATTTGAGTATGAACTTTGACCTACTGGTAACAGAACTCGTGTCAAGACGTGCTCTGAGTGCAACAATGTGAACTGCTCTTTAGTTAGAGCCACTCTGGTCACCCTGGTCACTCTTTTTCTGTACTTGATGTCACTTCGATGGTTAAGAGAGAATGGGGTCAGTTAAAAAAAATTACTAAAAAATCAAAACAAATAAACAACAAGAAAAAAGTCAACAGTCTGTTATCTTCTCTTGACGCCTTCTCATTCATATACTTAGTGATGTTTGAGAACGTGCTTTGACAGTCGCTGCAGTGGTCGACAACTTGCCATAGCAGGAAGTCTTCTTAAGCAAAGGCCAGTAACCCAGGCTTTTTTATGCACCTGCTCGACACGTAGTGATACGCTTTTGTAAATTTCGACAACTAGTTGGCGCTGTTTTTTCCCCCCAGAATTACTCTAATGACGTCATCTCAAACAACCACATGTTTGACCACAAATTAATCTTTTTTCAACATATGTATACCCATTTTCTTACTTTTAAAAAAAATGGAACACCATTCAGGCTTTCATTGAACAGATTGTTATTTTAGTGGTCATGCAAATCGGTTATTCAGTGCCCTCTTGTGTCCCCTAGCTGTGAGGCTTTACGTCAAGTCTATGTCTACGCTTTACCACGTCTCATAATATAGACCGAAGTAGTCGACCAATGAAAATGCATTTGTTGATATGATCAAGTTCAAGGTCCTTTATGGCAGATGCATGTATTGATCTTGCTGTAGGATTTTTGTTTTTGTTTTTCAGGCCTCAAAACTTCTCTAGCACTGTCTTGTAGTGTTTTGTGATTTCGCCTACCACTGACTTGATAGGTGAATGCTTGTATTTGGCAACAGGATGGGTTAGGCTGAGAATTGGCATTAGCTTTATTACTTTTATACTTGTAATTAAGGAATAAATAAATTAAGCTGAAACTTCGCTTCGATGCCATGTTGTTAGAGTGAGCTTGTAGGTTCTAAATTTGGTTATAAAAGAAAGGGTCTACTATTTTTATCTGATGCAAACTGTGATTGTCAGGAAAAAAGGGTCTGCTGTAAGTATTCTCCGATTGGTGAAGAAACATAGCACTATTTTCACCCTGCAAATGGAGAATATAATTTCATATCCTTGACCTTATACTTTCTCTGGCGTATTCGCACAACATCAGCAAAATGTATAAAATGATATTACTTGAGAAACAACCGCGAGAGGTGAAAAGGCCCATAAGCAAAACAAGTATTTGCTGAAGAAAGCGAGAACCTTCACCTTGAATTTAGTTTTCTGGATGACGCTCTATTGGCCAGAATGAAGACTGCCTGAATGGATCTTCTACTTTTCTTTCGCCAGACACGAACGACAGTTTGATCAAGTGCAGCAGCAGACCTTAGAGTTACCCCCGCTCACCCATCCACACAAATGCAACACGTATTCAATGAATGAAAAGTGAGAGACCTTGACCTTTATTTTAGTTTTCGCCGATCACGTCTAACTGTGACCAAGCCAAAGTCTTTATCAGAATGACGTTCCTCTACTTTCTCTGGAAAGACACGAACGGACAATTTGATCAAGAACAAGCAGCGATGTCCTGGGAAAAGCACGAATGAAACACATCGTCATTGAAAGGAGAGCGAGAGATTCTGACCTTGACTTTAATTTTCCCCCGCTCACGTCCGATTGTGGCCATGACGAAGGCGAGAACGACATGAGCGGATAATTCGATCAGGTCCAAGCTGTAAGGGGCGCCCGAAAATAGACTCTTCACAACCTCTCTTCCCCCCACCTCCACATCTGTAGTAGACAGTTGAAAAAGATTTTTACCATTCGTTGCACCCCAGCTCTATCATATCTCACCCTTCACAAAACAAAATTGTGCATAACAACAAAAAGAAAAAGAACTAGTAAGAACTGAGAACAGAATAAGAAGAAAACTTCTGAAGAAAGTCATTTATTTGGGGGTCTTTTACAACTTGCTGGTCATCTCCATACTTCTGAATTCGCACTTTTCTCCCTTATTACTGCAGTTAATAGGGAGTGCCGTTGTCTGTCTCCATGATGAGGGCATGGACCTTAGTTTGAGGACGACCTGGCTGTACCGGATTCACGCGCGCACAGTGGACAAGTGGACGATCAACACGACTTACAACTATTACAAGCCGGGCGGTAGATCACGTGACCCTGGCAGCGTGCGGTTTTCGGACCCGATGCAGTTAAACTGCTGGTCGAAGATGTTAAACAACTAAAACAATACACCATTAATCAGGCTAATCCTGTGTGCCTGTGTAATCGTACAGGCGAGAATTTTCAGTGGAGAAAGAAAATATTCCTTCCTATTATTACTTTAATATGTGTGTGTGTGTGCGTGCGTGTGTGTGTGTGTGTGTGTATGTGTGTGTGTGTGTGTGTGTGTGTGTGTGTGTGTGTGTGTGTGTGTGTGTTGTGTGTGGTTTTTTTTTAAGTAATTCCTTTTTTTTCTTCTAATTTTCTTTCTATTGAGTATAACTTAAATTCATTGAAAGAATGCTTTGGTTTTCTTTATCGTCAAGAAGTCTGAAATTACTTTTATTCTAAAGAGTAAAGAATTAAACATATTTTATTACACTCAGGTAATCAGACACAGTCACCAAATGTAATGTGTTTCACATGTCCACATCAGTCACTAAATGTAATGTGTTTCACATGTCCACATCAGTCACTAAATGCAATGTGTTTCACATGTCCACATCAGTCACTGAATGTAATGTGTTTCACATGTCCACATCAGTCACTAAATGCAATGTGTTTCACATGTCCACATCAGTCACTAAATGTAATGTGTTTCACATGTCCACGTCAGTCACTAAATGCAATGTTTCACTTTTTACATCAGTCACTTTATATGTAACTCTCAAATTACGAACACTTTAACAGTAAGATTTTTCTTGTTGTTGTTGTGGAAATACATTGCATTAATCACTATTTCCAAAATAACGACACGCAGTGGCGTTTACATTTAACTGTTGATAAATAACTTTGATTTTGACACTAGCCTGTTTCGTTCTGATCTCGACGCAAATTGTTGATACAAAATTTCTGATACACACAATACCACCTTGCTATAGCATCTGTACAAACTGTAGGTGATAAAGAGCTAGTATGCACAATATCACGTTGATGTAGTATATGTATGTACACTAGGTGATAAAGAACTTCTAATGTGAACAATATCACGCTGATGTAACATCTTTATATAACTTCATAATGAAGAACTTTTCTGGTAGCACCTCTGATCTCGACAGAAATAAATTAGTGAATAGTTACAATGTGACATCTTTATAAAACTTCATAATGAAGAACTTTTCTGGTAGACAAATCAGTACGTAGGTTTTATCCACTAGATGCAGAACATTTGATTATATAGAAACAATGGTTTATGATGAATGTTTAGAAAAATGAGTTTTTCAAATGCAGAACATAGGCCTATCAAAAGTTTTAAACTTAATTAGATGTTCAGAACAGGCATATCCAGTGATCAAGGTTTTATTTTTTTAGATGCTGAACATAGTTCTGTCGAGAAATAAATGTTTTATCAGTTGGTTTATTAAGTAGATGCTGCATATAAGCCTGTGTTTATTAACAGTTTATAATTAAAACTACACGGAGGGATATCAGTAATTTAAAGAATACAAATATAAAAATAAAGGCTTTAAAGGTAAACATGATTGCTGTTTATTAAACACAATATTATTCAACGAAAGTTATATTTCTTTCTTTTTCTCTCTAATTATTTTACGAATATTAATATTTTCTTCACCTCTGTTCAAACTAAGAATTTTAATTGAGCGTTATATTACCTCTTCATTACTACTACTGCTGCTACCACTACTCTACTATTACTAATTCTACTACACTACTACAAATCTACTACTACTTCTACTACACTTCTATAACTCTACTACTACTACTACTCTACTACTAATTGTTCTTCTACTACTACTATTACACTACTACTACTTCTACCTCTACTACTACTATTACACTGCTACTACTTCTACCTCTACTACTACTATTACACTACTACTACTTCTACTTCTACTACTACTATTACACTACTACTACTTCTACTACACTTCTACACTTCTACTATTATTACTCTACTACCACAGCTACTACTACACTTCTCCTACTCTACTACTATTACTTCTACTCCTACTACTCTACTCCTCCTCCTAATACTCTACTACTTCTACTACTACTTCTACCACTACTACTCCTACTACTCTACTACTACTTCTACTACTACTTCTACTCCTACTACTCTCTACTCTACTACTACTACTTCTACCACTACTACTTCTACTACTCTACTACTAACTCTTCTATTCTTCAACTACTACTACTTATGCTACTCTTCTACTACTACTATTCCTCTATAACTCTACTACTAATTTTACTACTAGTCTTTCTACTACTATACTACTACAACTACTACTATTACTCTTACTACTACTACTACTACTCTACTACTATCATTTTACTAATTTATTCTAATGCTCTAAGTCTTTCGATTTATTGTTTTAAAAATGAAAACAATTGACCAAGCAAGTAACTACAATACAATCACAGCCACTCTCAGCCAGAAAGTAGACAAAAATGAATAAAATAAACTTTACATTTCCTTCATGCAGAACTTTTCCAGTTATCATCAATGTTACTGATCATTAATGCTTAACTACATAGAAAACATAAACTGATGTTAATTTCAATTTTAAAGAAAAAGCTTTGGATAATTTACACAAAATCACTGTTGGGTTAATTTTTATTTGTATTTTTTTAAGTTCTTGTTTTCTTTCCAGAAAGTTGTTTCTGCTTGAATTAAGTATATAATTATTTCCATAACCGACAAACCCTTTCAGTTTCGAGCGATGCCCAAATCACTTAAATAACTAATATCAAAGGCGTTTGTACTAATGATCACTTAAATAACTAATATCAAAGGCGTTTGTACTAATGATCACTTAAATAACTAATATCAAAGGCGTTTGTACTAATGATCACTTAAATAACTAATATCAAAGGCGTTTGTACTAATGATCACTTAAATAACTAATATCAAAGGCGTTTGTACTCATGATCACTTAAATAACTAATATCAAAGGCGTTTGTACTCATGATCACTTAAATAACTAATATCAAAGGCGTTTGTACTCATGATCACTTAAATAACTAATATCAAAGGCGTTTGTACTAATGATCACTTAAATAGCTAATATCAAAGGCGTTTGTACTAATGATCACTTAAATAACTAATATCAAAGGCGTTTGTACTCATGATCACTTAAATAACTAATATCAAAGGCGTTTGTACTAATGATCACTTAAATAACTAATATCAAAGGCGTTTGTACTAATGATCACTTAAATAGCTAATATCAAAGGCGTTTGTACTAATGATCACTTAAATAACTAATATCAAAGGCGTTTGTACTAATGATCACTTAAATAACTAATATCAAAGGCGTTTGTACTAATGATCACTTAAATAACTAATATCAAAGGCGTTTGTACTAATGATCACTTAAATAACTAATATCAAAGGCGTTTGTACTCATGATCACTTAAATAGCTAATATCAAAGGCGTTTGTACTAATGATCACTTAAATAACTAATATCAAAGGCGTTTGTACTCATGATCGATCTTAATATAATGAGGACAAAGATACATAAGAATAAATATTATTATTTGTTTACTTACCAAATAGTCATGAAGCGGTTCACACGCCGTAAAAATACATAGCATATTAAAAGGCAAACTTGCCTACCCCAAGAAAATAATACATGAAAAGAAAAAGCAGAACTACTACCGCCCAAAGTCAAATATAGAAATCTTCATTGCAAAACATTCAGTTGCTGACAAACCAAAATCAAACAAAACTGTTTTTTCCTGAAAAACACGCAGTTATGCATCAGTCTGTTTGAAACCAGCATCTTGAAAGACCCACACATATAAAAGGTTGTAACGCCTCTAAAACTAAATATTCTGAAATTGGAGAAAAAAACCCACCCTTTCTATAGTTTACTTTCCTAATTAATGGAAGCATTTGGGGTGGGGTTGGGGTGGTGATTTGTTGAAATGAACACCGTGTGTATAAAAGGGCTGAATCGCATGCTTCAACAAGACTACAATAATAACGTGTGAATGGACTAGCATTCCGAAAAGCGTACTGTCTGGAGGCATTTACGTTTTATCTGAAGAAAATGCAGCTGAGTGTCATCGCACTGTGTATCAAAGGACCTTGCCCCATTGAAAGTCACACCCTTTCCTGAGTCTGAAAGAATTTACCATCAAGCCTTTCGGTCAACAAAGCAAATGTCATTTCAAGTATTTTCACCCGCAATATACCATTTCAAGTACTTGTTTTATTACCAAAAAATGTAGCATATCAGGTGTTGTATTCAAGTATTTTCGTAATAACAAAGTACCATTGAAAGTGTTTTACTTAACAAAACAATATACCCTACAAAATTCATTAAAACAATACCATTTAAAGTGTTTTACTTAACAAAACAATGTACCCTACAAAATTCATTAAAACAATACCATTTAAAGTGTTTTACTTAACAAAACAATATACCCTACACAATTCATTAAAACAATACTATTTAAAGTGTTTTACTTAACAAAACAATGTACCCTACAAAATTCATTAAAACAATACCATTTAAAGTGTGTTTTTTCACCAGTTTTCCATTTCAATTTATTTTAGATAACAAACAATATATAACTGAGAGTTTTCGTTACAAAAAAATTCTACCAATTTTTCATAATATAACTATGAGCCATTTTGGAATATTTATACATAAGAATGTGCGATTTCAAATGTCTTCATAATACAACAATATACCATTTCATATATTTTTTCATAACAAAACATTGCATGATTAAACACTTTCAATGTTCTATATAAATTGTTTTGTCATAACTAAATAATGTTATATATAAATTTTCTTCATAGCCAAATAATGTTCTATATAACGTGTTTATTCATAACCAAATAATGTTCTATATAAATTGTTTCTTCTTAAACAAACAACGTACCATTTAAAGTAATTTAGTTTCAATAACAAAACTGTACATCATTTAAAGCGTTTTATTTTTTTTTAACAAAACGATCCACCATTTTTGAGTAATATCTGTCTTACCACAAAAGTACTATTTATAGTTTTCATAACAAAATAAAATGTGCTATTAATAGTTTTCATAACAAAATAAAATGTGCTATTAATAGTTTTCATAACAAAATAAAATGTGCTATTTAGAGCGCTCATAACAAAATAAATTGTATTATTTATAATTTTCAAATCAAAGCAAAAGGACTATTATAGTGTTCCATTATTAAACAATATATTATTTCAAGTGGTTCGAAACAAAATAATGTAATATTTCCAGTGTTTCATAACAAAATAAAATTGACTATTTATAGTTTTCATAACAAAAAGACCATTATAGTGTTCCATTATAAAACAATATACTATTTCAAATGTTTCGAAACAAAATAATGTACTATTTCAAGTGTTTCATAACAAAACAAAATGTACTGTTTATAGTTTTCATAACTAAACAATGTACTATTTCACGTGATTATAATAAAATAATATTCTATTTCAAGTGTTTCATAACAAAACAATGTACTATTTCACGTGTTTCATAACAAAACAATGCACTATTTCAAGTGTAACAAAGCAAAATGAACTATTTATAGTTTACATAACAAAACTATGTACTATTTCAAGTGATTATAACAAAACAATATATTATTTCTAGTGTTTTCATAACAAAACAATGTACTATTTCATGTGATTATAACAAAATAATGTTCTATTTCAAGTGATTATAACAAAACAATGTACTATTTCAAGTGATTATAACAAAACAATGTACTATTTCAAGTGATTATAACAAAACAATGTACTATTTCAAGTGATTATAACAAAACAATGTGCTATTTTAAGTGTTTCGTAACAAAACTACGCACTGTTTCAAGTAGGATCTATCCTGCCCAAAACATACTATTTCAAATAACATTCTACCTACCGAAAAGACTTAAAGCAGCAGTCTTCCTTAACAAAAGAACGATTCATTTAAAATAGCACGTGACTTGACAAAAGAGTGCTCCGTTTCCAGTAGTTTGTCTTTCCAAAAAGAACGCACGCGGGCAAGCTCCGTTCTATCAAAATGCAATATATATATATCGCAAGAATAACTTTATTAAGTGTAACTTTTACATTTGTACAATATATATATCGCAAGAATAACTTTATTAAGTGTAACTTTTACATTTGTACAATATATATATCGCAAGAATAACTTTATTAAGTGTAACTTTTACATTTGTACAATATATATATCGCAAGAATAACTTTATTAAGTGTAACTTTTACATTTGTACAATATATATATCGCAAGAATAACTTTATTAAGTGTAACTTTTACATTTGTACAATATTTGTGTATTATACACATATATATATATATATATATGTGCGTGTGTTTATTTAAGTGTATGAGTATGTATTTGTGTGTGTGTGTGAATGACAGAAAGAGATAAAGGGAGAGAGAGGGGGCAGAGGTGAAGATAGCGGAAGGAAGGGGAGTTACAGTTAAAGAGACACTGAAGACTTGTTACAAGACGCTCGAGGAACGTGACTTACTGTAATTTACGTTTGAAAGTAAAACTTTATCAATATTCGCCCAATAACAGATATTCATCCGAATATAATTCTGGCATTCCACTGGCACAGACTTGGCATTTGAATGGAAGTACAGTGAGTAGGTTTGCTAAAGGTCAATTTTGTCAAAACATTTGTTTCTCAAGGCATTGCTACTAGCTGTTATATTCATTATAACTTATATTCATTGCTAAAGTTAATGCAATGATCCTTAAGGAAACGAAACAGTTCCTCTCTTATGGTTGTTTGTACTTTGGCTCCAGCGTTGTTATGGTTGTTTGTACTTTGGCTCCAGTGTTGTTATGGTTGTTTGTACTTTGGCTCCAGTGTTGTTATTGTTGTTTGTACTTTGGCTCTAGCGTTGCTATGGTTGTTTGTACTTTGGCTCCAGCGTTATCGCACTTATTAACTGAAAATTCATAGATAACAATACACAGATGAGTCGTAACTAAGAATATAAACGGAAGTCAATATTTTTACTAACAGATGCTTGAAAAGGGCAGACTTCCATAAGGTTTTCAAACTAGCATGCAAATCTTTAGTCGTTGATGCGTGCAAAACCTGGCCCAAACTTAAAAGTAGTGGGTAACTTACATATAAAAATCTTTAATCGTTTGATGACCAACACCTGGACCAAACCCAAATCTCTACGGGTAACTTACATACAAAATTTAGTCGTTTGAAATGTGCAAAAGCTGGCCGAAACCTAACACTATACAGGGTACTTGCAAATTTCATTCAGACGGTTTGAAAATCTTAAATTAATATTAAGCTTATTGGTGTTTGCAAAATCTGACAAAATTTAATTTAGACTGTATGCAAATTTTAAGCAAGTATTTAAATTGCATAGTGTTTACAAGAACTAGCCATATTTAATGCAAGCCGTGTTTGCAAATTTTAAGGAGCTATTATTAAACAATACAGTGCTTGCATGAAGCTACCACATTTATTTCAGAACGTGTGCGCAAATTTTCAGCAAGCATGAAACTACACAGTGTTGGCAAAAACTAAGCAAATTTAATACTCTCGGTGTTTATAAATCTTAAACATAAATGAAAGCATAGAGTGCTTGCAAATCTTAAAACAAAATTTAAAGTATAGAGTTTGCAAATCTTAACTTAAAGTATAGAGTACTTGTATCTCAACTTAAAGTATGTATTGTTTCCAAATATTAAACAACAATTAAAATATAAAGTGTCTGCAAATACTGAAAACATACCCAACCACAGTTCACATAGCCTTTACATAAGAACAAACGTGAACGCAATCAGTGTCTGCAAAATGGAACAAATTGTATGACACATGATTAAATCAAAACGAAGAAAACTTAAACCAAATGAAGTTTGCAAAGTCCCGGATAATTCTTAGAAATGCATATCGGTAAAACAAACAAATCTTAAAGACCACAAATATCACTTTCAAAAGCTGAAATGTATGCCGTAGAACAGTACACATTTTAAGCATATACTGTTTGTAAACAAAAATGTAAAAAAAAAACTTAAGCCACAAGGTGTTTGCAAAAGACTGAACTTGCTTTGTAAAACTGATGTTTTTAATAGCATATAATGTTTGCAATTGAATGATTTTTAAAAATCCAATCACTGCAAACAATCTAACTAATTTTTAATAATATATCTGCAGAAAGCTGGACAATATTTGAAGCCATTTAATGTTTCTAAAGAATGGACAGATTTGAAGTCACTTAATGTTTGAGGAAAAGTTAAATTTAAAGCTAGATAATGCTCTTGAATAAAAAGACTGAACAAATGTAAACCATATGTTTGCAAAACAAAACCTGGACAAATTTTAGGGCATTTAATGCTTGTAAAAGCTAAACAAATATTAAGCCATATATTTTTTTCTTCCAAAAACAAACAGATTGTAAGCCCCAAAATGCTCGCCGAAAGTTGAATAAATTTTGAGTCATTTAATGTTTACGAAATATGAAGAAAATAATTTTAAGCAACTAAGCATTTGCACACACACACACACACACACACACACACATACACACACACAAACAAAATTAAACTGATTGCTGTCTATCCCTCAAAATCTGTCTTCTTCTGCGCTAGAGTTTTACAGTAGTCGCGTCCCTTTATGATTTCGTCAGTATCGACGCCGATAACAGTCTGCTGAAAAGCATATTTCTGTCACCTCTGTCCAATACGCATCCGACATGTTTTCTGTCAAAACTTGCGCGCGTGAGAGCCTTAATTAGGCTAGCCGAGACGCGGAGGCTTGGCCGAGAATGAAGTTGAACGTAGCAGCGCGTTTTGTATGTCTAAAATCGGACCGTGTCTTTTGACAGTGAGTCTTAGGAAAACAGACCGCATTGTGTTCTCTTTTTGAATTTGTGCCTTTGGATTTCTGTGTTTTCAATGAAAATAGCTCATTATGTTTTAGTGATATGGTTATATTTCTGCGAATGGCGTAAAATTGTAATTAATGAAAAAAAAACCGCTTTCCATCAGCGATATTATCTGTCAGACTGTTGCTTGTGAAGTAATTAACGAGCTTCAAAATAATAATAGGAAAAGATAAAATTTCTTTACAATGTTTACTTTTTACTTTTCCTCCTATTAAGTGTTCTTTCTTTCTTTCTTTCTTTCTTTCTTTCTTTCTTTCTTTCTTTCTTTCTTTCTTATTATTTAGATTGCATTAAGAAATATTTCTTATATTACTAATGCAATATTTACTTAATTGAAGACGAACTATTTATGTATTTATTTAGGTGAGTAAATTGTACTGTTTGTTTGATTATTTGTATATGTAGACTACGATCTCGGATTCAATAAATAGACTACGATCCCAGATTCAATCGACATGCAAGACCCACTGTATAAATAGACTCTTATCTCAGATTCAATCCACATACAAGACCTACTGTATAAGTAGACTTCACATCATCTCAGATTCAATCCACATACAAGACCTACTGTATAAGTAGACTTCACATCATCTCAGATTCAATCCACATACAAGACCTACTGTATAAGTAGACTTCACATCATCTCAGATTCAATCCACATACAAGACCTACTGTATAAGTAGACTTCACATCATCTCAGATTCAATCCACATACAAGACCCACTGTACTAGCAGCATATTCTTGACCTCAGATCAGAGCAACTTTGGGTGGATTGCTTTCACGGCTCAGCAACTTTTACACAAGAGCGATCATGAGCTCCGACAACGTAGCAATGTCGTGAAGTCTAATAGTACAGAGGTGGAGAGCTGTTTACAATTGTTTCCAAAGTATTAAACCATAGGCACACAGCACGACAGCATTAGTATTGTTTCGAGTATTTAATAACAACAACAACAACAAAACCCGATTAAAACTGGAGATAAAAGTCTCAACTCTCCACCGCTCCTTTCAGTCTCGCAATAGCTGGGGTGGTGGTGTTGGAAAGAGGGGTGGGTGAACGATTGTCTCGCGGAAGGAGATGGTTTTCAAAATTATACTTGTAGAGCAGCGATGTCGAGCGACAGTCCCAGCCCCGGGACGAGTACGTTTACGTTCGTGCGTGTGTTTTTGACAGTCGACAGCAATTAATTTGAATTGAAACTCGTATTTCGACACCACCCACCCACCCACATCCGCCCTAGTTTGCTTCCAAGAAAATTGCTCCGTTCCTACCACCCTCTGTTGTTCTTCTTCTTGTTTCATACCGTCTTTTGTGGAACACAACCCATTTGTCCTTTTTATCGAGAGTATGTAGGAAAGATTGTGGTGGTGGTGAGACATAAAAATTGTGGATTGAGACATAAAAAATTCCAGTTTCGTTTGAGTGGTTTGGATATGCAGTGATAAGAAATCATTTTTCTGCTTTAAAAGATGAATCCGGCTTTACTTTTATTGTCTCGATTTTGTTTGTTTTTATTAAGAACCTATATGAGAAATCATTACGAATAACATATAAACAGGTAGTGTGTGTGTGTGTGTGTGTGTGTGTGTGTGTGTGTGTGTGTGTGTGTGTGTGTGTGTGCGTGCGTGCGTGCGTGCGTGCGTGTGTGTGTGTGTGTGTGTGTATGCGTGTGCGCGTGTGTGCGTGCGTGCGTGCGTACGTGCGTGTGTGTCTGTTGATAGCGATTATTACATAAATGAGATAATGTCGTAATTTTCAGGCTTTAACTCTTCTAGAAATATAACAACTTAATTCTGTCTATATTGGTCTACTACATTTTTATTGTTCAGAAATTCTATGGAATCCCCCACACACACACACCCCTCCCAGTTTTTGTTGCTGTTGATGACAATATGTTTTCCTTGCCGTTAAATAAACGCTGCACTAACTTCGAAAGTATTGCTCATGGTTAGCATTTAGAATATATTTTTTAGAATATTTTTTTAAATAAAGAGAATAAATAAAATCAAATTATATTTATTTTCTGTCAAAATCAAACATGAAGACTTTCTAATGTTTAAGTGTGCATTTTCTAATACCTTCTTGTTCCATTATAATTACCATTACAAGTTAGTGTCAGAAAATTGACAATGAAATTCTTCCCCTTTACCACCCTTCTCTCTCTACTCCACCCCAAATAAAAAGAATAAAAGAATTGGTTGGGAGAATACATTTTACAACTCTATGGGTTTCCAAAATATTTACATAAAAAAGGAATACACATATACGTATGTGTGACGCCAACGCCACTTAGTTAATGATTATGATTATTATTAATTAATCATCCATAACTAATTACAAGTGATGAGAATCTAAATTTATGTTATTAATAACTCTCCAAAAGGCACCATTTGTCTCTCTCACTTGGCGGATATGCCGGCAGCGTAAACGTTTTCTCTCTTCCACCACATTAACGACTTTTACCGTCACACAATGTTTCCGTAGGTGGAAAACTTCTTACTGAAAGAGAAGACAAATCCGCCTTTAATCTATATTTAGCAAGCCCCTATCCACCTACTTTCTTCTCCAACATAAGGTTATCAATATGTGTAAGAATGTCACTAAATTTATTAAATCAACAATCAAATATACATATGACAAATACAATAAAAATTTTACTTGACATCAATTATTTCCGTGAAACCAGGTTTGAATAATTTTATCTACACAGTCTGTATCCTAAAACACAATTTGACAATAGTGTCGATACAAATTGCAGAATAGTTCTTCTCGGAGAAGAAATGGGGTTATCAGAGATAACCTTGTATAGACAAAGCTGTGATTGTCTTTTTCACATGCTTTTTTTCATATCGAAGTCACAAGTTCATTGTCCACTTCAATTTCTACATGTTTTCTCTCCTCACTCATATGCATCAGCAGCTATTCCCTCAAAGCCAACCTGGGCGATTTTTCTGCTGTATCAGCTTCCTAACAAATAGCAATTTCTAGTAACTTCCCTGCATTAAAATTGCTCGATGTGGTCACATGTATAATGAAGTATTCCTTTAAAAAATACTTTTTGAGTGATTATATGTAATGAAGTATTCGTTTAAAAATATTTTAAGAGTGATTATATGTAATGAAGCATTCCTTTAAGAATATACATTCTGAGTGATAATATGTAATGATGTATTCATTTAAAAAATATTTTGTGAGTGATTATATGTAATGAAGTATTCCTTTAAAAAATACTTTCTGAGTGATAATATGTAATGAAGTATTCCTTTAAAAAATACTTTGTGAGTGATTATATGTAATGAAGCATTCCTTTAAGAATATACATTCTGAGTGATAATATGTAATGAAGTATTCCTTTAAAAATACTTTCTGAGTGATAATATGTAATGAAGTATTCCTTTAAAAAAATACTTTCTGAGTGATAATATGTAATGAAGTATTCCTTTAAAAAATACTTTCCGAGTGATTACATGTAATGAAGCATTCCTTTTAAGAATATACTTTCTGAGTGATTACTCGCATTCAATTGTTGGTGCGACTTAAAATCCAGTGAATGGTACTGTCTTATTGATTGATCACTTTATTGGTTTAAAGGTGTTCATACAACTGAGTTCGGAGAGCAGACTGCAGGATGTTATGTTTGATTCTATATTGATTTAAAGATTTCAAATGCCTGAATGGCGAAGTGCTTCTCCAAGTTTTTAAATTTATGTTTATTCCTTGTTTATCAATTAATCCACATACGAATAGCTGGCCTTTAGCAAGAATAAAAATATCAGATGTGGGATTACTTTACCGACCGTTTTCATTCAGTCGATAATCACTTTATTGGTCTAAATCCAATATGGCTCAGAGAGTTATCTCTGGATTCTTTGTAATTTTTTGACCGGCTCAAATAAATGAGATCGATGATTAAGAGTGGGAAATATAATTTATATTTATTTTACCTCCCTTGGTGTATTAATGAGTGCACATTGGACATTTACCACTCATGCTAGTTACATAAGTTAATACTAAACAAATAAATGTATTGCATTATTTTTATAAGGGTGTATTTATATATTTCACGTCTTTCTCTGCTGTACTTCATTTCTTAAACGTACAAGAACATTATGATTATTTGTAATTATAGGACCAATAAGAAGTATACAGGGGATCAATGAATAAAGTTTGTAGGCGGCCAGGACCAATAAGAAGTATACAGGGGATCAATGAATAAAGTTTGTAGGCGGCCAGGACTAATAAGAAGTATACAGGGGATCAAAATAATGAATAAAGTTTGTAGGCGGCCAGGATAATGAGGGCACTTATGGTCGGAGTATGTTTGTTTACAGTTACCTCATAATTTAGTTAAAGCATGAAATGCCACATCTCATCTACGATGCTTGTTTTATTTTTAATCACGATCTCTCGGGGAACCCCTAGTGATCTCTAGGGGTCGAGAAACCATTCTCGAGAGAATGAATGTTTAAAAGGACGTTTTCTTTGAAGCACAAATAGTTAGCTTAATATGTTTAAGATATTATACAATGAACAACAACAATAAACGCGTCGTCAAGTGCTAGAAGAGCACTTTATGTTCTGTAATATTTAGTTGTTTGGTCACTGACATATTTAGTTGTTTGGTCACTGGCGTATTTAGTTGTTTGGTCACTGACATATTTAGTTGTTTGGTCACTGACATATTTAGTTGTTTGGTCACTGACATATTTAGTTGTTTGGTCACTGGCGTATTTAGTTGTTTGGTCACTGACATATTTAGTTGTTTGGTCACTGACATATTTAGTTGTTTGGTCACTGACATATTTAGTTGTTTGGTCACTGGCATATTTAGTTGATTGGTTAATTACACATTTTGTTGTTTGGTCACTGACCTATTTATTTGTTTTGAGCACTGACATATTTTGTTGTTTGGTCACTGACATATTTAGTTGTATTATTTTTATTGCCTACTCTGTTAATTGCATCGTGACAGATTTTATTTTAATTTTATTTACCTTCAGTGCTCATAAGTGATAAAAGATAGAATTCGATACGATACTATGTGGTTCAGCTCTGTGAGGACTTATGTACGTTTGTTTGTATTGTTGTTTAGTTCTCTACAGTTTCAAATATGAAAATGATGAAAACCAAATTGGAACTTGATGATCACAATCGTGCTTGAATGGTAACGAAGGCAGAATAACCCTTACAGAAATAATTATTATTTAAATTATTACTAAACTTATAATGTTATGTGTTGAATGAAATTGTTGAACTATTTTTTTAATTTCTTTTCATGACGAAATCATAGTGCATGTCACCGCGTTTAAGTTACAATACACGTCACCGTTTTTAATTCACCACACTTCAGAACTAAAATCACATCACACGTCACCATACTGAATTATGTATGGTGACGTATTAACTGTATTAACACCCCAATACACATCAACATACAGAAATCTAAATAAATGCCACATTTCCAAATTACAGCACACGTTACCTTATTGAAATTGCAGCATGAGTCAGGGAACTGAAATTACAGCACGCGTCACCGTGCTGAAATCGCAATATACGTCACTCATTCTGAAATCACAACACACGTTTCAATCGCTCAAATCCCAAGACACGTCATGATGCTGAAATTACAGAATATTTCACTATTCTGAAATCACAATACACCTTTCCGTCGCTCTATTTCACTATGCTGAAATCACAACAAACACTCTTGGAGATGCTGTAAAGAGATTGGATAACAGACGCACGTCCTACATATGCCAACGGTACATGTGAAGTTGTTTCTGCTCGACTGTCCGACAGTTGAATTGCCAAATTATTCAGTGCTATGACCATCCTTTGCATCAATATTTAATGCTAAAAGAAATAGAACTCTAAAACAAATACAAACACCTCACATTCTGAAGGCGTTTGTTCAATTTGCAAAAAAGTTTACTTAACATCAACCATAGATCTGTTCACCAAGTAATCTTTTATTTTACAGGAAAAACACTTCTCTATTGTGGTTTACTTTTCCCGATGTTTGTTTCTGATTTTTTTGTTTCATATTTTTTGCTTAGCTCCTGGCATAATAAACAAAATGAAGTACTTTATATGCTGCTCATTATGAGAAATATGTCTCTCGTCTTCTGGTTGTGATTTTGCACATCTGTTCATTGTGTAGAGGAACGTTTGTTCATTTAGGACGATACTTTGAATAAAATTTTCACAGTCTGCCTATAATGTTTTATTGCTTTATGTCACTGCCGGGATTTCACAACACAAGAATTTGTAAATTTAGACACCGCTATAGAAATACCAGAGACATTATTTATTACAAATTAAATTACATTATAACGATAATATGCAAGAAATTAAAACCCGACGAAGGGATAAAGAGGTTGTGCATACAATATGACACTCATCGAGATTGTTAATTTATAATGAAAGTAGTCTTCTGAAGTCTCTACGTCACTGTTCCAGTGTTTACTGCAAAATGACCTACTTACAGTCATTTGTTCCATTATAGTGTTGATATTTCAAACCTGCATAATGACCTACTTACAGTCATTTGTTCCACTATAGTGTTGCTATTTCAAACCTACTTAATATATGCTTATTTGCTATTTAATGAAAATATTTTAATGAATAATTTAGTTGCAATTTGTCAATTATAGATGCAATACATACATATATACGAGTGTGTGAGAGAGAGAGACAAAGCGAGTTTTGGAGGAAATAAGTTTTATTTTTCTGATAGTTCTCTTCTATATTTTAATGGCAATTTTAGAAAATTATATCTTATAGACTATGTCAAAGTCTCCAATCATTAAATGGCTTCAAAACTATTTTGCTCCAATCAAGCACCTTTATCAAGCAAATTATAATTAGTTAGTAAAGTTTTAGCATACGTATATTTTCCACCATACTTAAACTCGACAGCTCCAAATGAGCCAGCCTATCTGTGTTTGTTTTTTTTACTTTTCCTCTTTGCAAGAGTAGGTTCTTTTAAAGGCTCAAATAAAATGTCTGGCATTACCCGGATGACTAGTCACAAAACACACACGTTTAGTAACATGTGATGGACTGATGTGTTGGATAATTGGAGTGGCAAAACTTACACGAAATAGTTCATTGTTCGTACACGAGCTTCAATCACTTTTGCGTTTATCTCTGTGTGTGTGTGTGTGTGTGTGTGTGTGTGTGTGTGTGTGTGTGTGTGTGTTTCCACCCGGTCGCTTAGTGATTCAGTTCCACCCACACTTACCACATATTCTCCCTTTCTTCTTGAAAGTTTTACTTTAAAACAACAACAACAAAAAGCAAAAAGACGTTATCGCAACTGCTGTCTTTCGCTTCTAACTCCTTTCTTTCTCTCTCCTTCTTTCTCTCTCCTTCTTTCTAACTCTCCCTCTTTCTCAGACTCGCTCTATCTCTGTTTTCCCTCTCTTTCAGGGTTTCTCGTTCTCACTAGTTCTCTTTTTTGCTCCCTCTGTCTTGCTTTTTCTTCTGTCTCTCTCTCCTCTCCACTCTCTCTTACCTGTGCATGCACCTGGATCCGACCTTTCCGTTTTCTCACGCCAGAAAGTCACCGATAGATTCGTTCCATGGACCATGTAGGGCTCTTATTTTTCGAACCTCAGAGAATGAAGTGCTTGTTTCGTGTGAAGGTTATTCTATTTCAAATTACTAAGTTCATAAAGCTCAACCTCTGTGTGTGTGTATGTGTGTGTGTGTGTGAGAGAGAGAGAGAGAGAGAGAGAGAGAGAGAGAGAGAGAGAGAGAGAGAGAGAGATTTGAGAGACGACGACGTTGTTGACAATGGAAGCGACGCTAGTACTGGTGATTATTCACTATTCTCCAACTGTTCTTTACAATGCTGCATACCACTAATGTTTCTGCTATTCCTAATGCTACTTTTAATGTACTATCTCTACAATTACTTCTTCTATTATCATTACCACATTAGTTAATACTTATGTTATTTCTACCATTATAACTATCATTATTACTGTTTATACCATTATGACCCTCATTATTACTCTTTTTACAACCACAAAATTGTATTGCCACTATTGCTATTACTAATTTCAATACTGAAGGTACTTTTTGTGCCCACCACTTTTTATCCCATAATAAGTTATATATTATTACTACAATATCACTTTTTGTGCCCACCACTTTTTATCCCATAATAAGTTATATATTATTACTACAATATCACTAAAGCCTAGAAGTGTTTTACTAATATGTCTACGATCCCACAATGTCTGTCTTGCAAAATCTTTAAGGTACACAATTATTTAAATTAACCTATTATATTTCATGTGGAAACGTATAGGCCAGTCAGCTAGAATAAACTAGAATTTTTATTACTTTGAACCGGACATGTTTTATTGGATCATTAGAGTGAATGCAGCTAGAATAAACTTGAATTTTCCTTACATCTAGCCTTGCGGGATTTATTAGATCAATAGGATTAATACAATGAAGCCTCGAAGTAAGCTAGTTTATTTTACATGTATTTACAACGTTAGTTTCTGCTTCTGAAGCAAACTATGTTAGCAGTAATACATCTGAAGCAGACTATTTTAGGACCAATATATCTGAAACAGATTACTTCAATAGAATTAATACATCTAAAACATATTATTTCAGTACAGGCAATATATATATATATATATATACAACAGAGTATTTTTGTAGAGTTAACACACCTACAACAGACTATTCTAGCAGAGTTATATATTAAAAAAGACTTTTCAGTAAAGTCGATACTTATAAAATAGACTATTTCACTGACATTAGAAACAATTTTGCTACTCTGTGAAATTTTGCATAACTTTATTTGCATGTATTCCTGGTCCACTATAATATCCAATCAAAACCTGTTCAAGTTGTATTAATTTAAAATCATTTTGTTATTAATTAGTCTAGCAGCAACAGAACGCTTATGTTTTCTCTTTTTAAATACAAAATATTTTTTCTGTTTTTAAAAATATATTTTTATATATTTTTTATCCTAATTCAAAGCAGACCGGTTGTGACTGTTTGTGACTGTTATTGCTGTCGTCACTTTTAATTCGTCCATCTCTGATAACGAGTTGATATCGTCCAGCTCTGATAACAAGCTGGTATATTCCAGCTCTGATAATGTGTTGGAATCGTCCAGCTCTGATAACATGTTGTATCGTTTAGCTCTGAAACATATTGGTACCGTCCAGCTCTGATAACATGTTGTGTCGTTTAGCTCTGAAACATATTGGTACCGTCCAGCTATGATAACAAGTTTACATGGTCCAGCTCCGATGACATGTTGTATTCTCCAGCTCTGATACTTTGTTACCCTGAAAACATGTTGATATCCCTCCGATTCTGACAACTTCGTGCTATGCGTCCAGCTCTGATGACATGTTGCTATCCGTCCAGTTCTGATGACATACTTCTAGCCCGTCCAGCTCTGTTGACTGCTATCGGTCCAGTTTTGCGTTTATCTTTTCAGGTTTTGTCATAAGCTGCGTTCATTCTCATCGTCTATTATATCTTATCTAGCTCTGAAAATATGTTGCTTTGATGTGTCCGTTAAATTAACATGTTGCTGTTAGTAATCTTTCTTTGCTTCTTTGTTTGTTTGTTTGTTTGTTTGTTTCTTTCTTTCTTTCTTTCTTTCTTTGATTAAAAATCATTCAAACAGTGCCTTTAATTTTCTTATATATATATTTACATTTTATTATTAGATTTCGTAATTTTAAAAAAAAAAATGTACACATGATCATTTCGATATCGACAACCTTGTCATTTCAAAATATAAAACCAAAAGAAGAACCAGATAGCAAAAGACTACAACAAGAATAATAAAATGAATGAAAAATCAAAACTCCTCACTCTCAAGAAAAGGGGAGTGTGCATGTTTGTGCAACAATGAATGAAAAATCAAAACTCCTCACTCTCAAGAAAAGGGGAGTGTGCATGTTTGTGCAACAATGAATGAAAAATCAAAACTCCTCACCCTCAAGAAAAGGGGAGTGTGCATGTTTGTGCAACAAAGTAGCGTCAACCTCTCCATGCACGTCGGAGTAGCCCTCTTCACCCCCTCCCTCAACCATCACCACAACTTAACTTGACAGAAAAATCTCCAGCAAGAATCGAACGCTTGTTCAGCATAGTATCTTTATGTATCTATGCAGGAAAAATTGTATTACAAGCAGGTAACAGATTGACCGTACAATGGAGACATCAGTCGGTTGTCGTCAGTATCGAGCGTGTGCCATCTTGTACACACCGAGTGTGAAATTCTTCTTAATACAAGTCTATGCAAAGTAGTTGTCAATCCAAGGCGTTTAAAATGTCACATTTTGTGTGTGTGTGTGTGTGTGTGTGTGTGTGTGTCTGTTTATCAATGAGTGTGCGTGCGTATTTGTGTTTCAATGAGTGCACGTCTGTGTATCAATGTGTGCGTGTCTCTGTATTAATACGTGTGTATGCGCACGTGTGTGTTCGTGTATGTGTGCGTGTTAATGATTACTTATAAAATATTTTCTAGAGGTATGTCTTAATGAACCCACCTCGTTTTGATTAGCATAGCGCAGTAGCATCTTGGTGAACTGCACTCATTCTGGTTACTATCTCACAGCAGAAAACGAAAAATTGTCACATACTACTGTTTGTCACATCATTTCTTGTTAAATATTTTAACAGCAAATGAAATAAAATTGTAAGGAAAGTAAGCAAACATACAACAACTTTCTTTTCAAATTCAGTTTGCGGAAGATTGTATAGAATAGTAGCACATCCTTCTACGTGTTGCCCTGCAAGTTCACTAGAACAACGTTCCACTTCTACGTTTTCCTGTTACTTCAAACTAAACAACGTTCCAGTTCTACCCATTATTTTGCTAGTCCACAGTGATTTATTGCCCGTTCTACATCCTGTTCTACTAGTCCACAGTGACATACTTCCCGTTCTACATACTACTCTGCTAATCCACAGTGACCTGATTCCTGTTCTACATACTATTTTACTAGTCTATATGTCCTATTTCCCGTTCTACATACCATTCTGCTAGTCCATAGTGACCTGATTCCTGTTCTACATACTATTTTACTAGTCCATATGACCTGATTCCTGTTCTACATACTATTTTACTAGTCTATATGTCCTATTTCCCGTTCTACATACCATTCTGCTAGTCCACAGTGACCTATGTTCCGTTCTATATACTTTTCTGCTAGTTCACAATGACCGATTTCCAGTTCAACATGTTGTCCTGCGGAGACTTGGCATGCACACATCATGTACATGGGTATTTCACTCAATACACAAAACTCAAACACCAAGGAGGAACTGGCTATGCAAACTCAGAGAGAGAGAGAGAGAGAGAGAGAGAGAGAGAGGGAGAGAGAGAGGGAGAGAGAGTACAAGAGAAAGATTCCATTCACCCTCGGGATCCAGCTTTCCACCCGTTATACACCCGCCGCCATATTTTTTTCCTTCGTCTGTTCCACGCAGCCTCTTCCTCTCTGTCTTACCCTGAGAACAGTTGGTCGTGTTTGCCGAGGTTGGCAGCAATACAGCAGCAAGGGTCCGGGTTCTCATCCCCGGCTTCCAATGACCCGCTCCCTATTGACATATGATAATGTAATTTTCTAGCAATCATCTAGAGGTCGAGAAGAGTGATCTGGTTCGTAGTGCCCTGCTCTACTCTCATAATCGCTAGTCAAACAAAACTAACGACCAGAAAATTAACTGAAAACTCTACTCCCGTCAGATGCGTCCTGTCAGTACAAGACATCGGTCGTAACTCTCTCTCTCTCTATGCCACCTCTCCCAACTCCACCCTTCCTGCCCTTCATTTTTTGTTGTTGTCGCCATGTTCTGATTGTAACAATAAAAGCACAATAGTAGATCCAGGATATGTATGAAGAAAAGTGGGTGAAGACAAGAACAGGGTTTTAAAAAGGGGGCTGTAGAACTGTTGTCTGTGAGTTTTAACAAAGGAGAGATTATAACGATACTTTTTTTTAAAATGTGCATTCTTGAAGTCATGTGGCGTGTGGCTTTAAGTAGTTTATGATTAAATGTCATTTGCCATCATCCACTTCCGTGTGTGTGTGTGTGTGTGTGTGTGTGTGGGTATTTGTGTGTGTGTGCAGTATAGATACTGCAGTATAAATATGTATATCTTCATTATGTAGTTTGTGTGTATTTGATGAGTAAGTATTAAAATAATGCATATCTATCTATCTATCTATCTATCTATCTATCTATCTATCTATCTATCTATCTATCTATCTATCTATCTCTCTATAGTCACTCTCCAATAGCTGTCTCTGTAAGCCGACGTGAGTGCATCACGAGTTTAATTGATGAATTTCACTCCTGCCATCGTTACAATTTTGTTCAGTTAGATTCTGTGCTGGTGTGTGGATGATGAAACTACGTACGGAAATATATTTCTGTCGATTGACAAATTCCACTAAGCTCACCAGTAACTCTGTGAACATGCACCAGTAACTGTGAACATGCACCATTAACTCTGTGAACAAATAATGCATATCTATCTATCTATCTATCTATCTATCTATCTATCTATCTATCTATCTATCTATCTATCTATCTATCTATCTATCTATCTATCTATCTATCTATCTATCTATAGTCACTCTCCAATAGCTGTCTCTGTAAGCCGACGTGAGTGCATCACGAGTTTAATTGATGAATTTCACTCCTGCCATCGTTACAATTTTGTTCAGTTAGATTCTGTGCTGGTGTGTGGATGATGAAACTACGTACGGAAATATATTTCTGTCGATTGACAAATTCCACTAAGCTCACCAGTAACTCTGTGAACATGCACCAGTAACTGTGAACATGCACCATTAACTCTGTGAACATGCACTTTTAGATGGAAAAAGGAGGAACAAGGTGTGTGAATACGATGCACATGAATGACGTAAATTTAGGCGAGATATGATTGGAGACTGCCAATATTCGTGAACCAATCATAAGACCTAGTAGAGTGCAAAAGACCTGCACAATATAAAGTCGAAGAAGATAACACCAAACAACAACAAAAAAGTACTATTACTATAATTTAAATCACGTGTCCGCTTGACCTTTCATTATTTTTTAAATAAATGTATGTAGTGTGATAACTGACACTAAGACACCATGAATGGTTCCCACACTTAGTAATTTTGTGCTACGAGTGTAAAAAAAAATCAAATAAATTATATATTTTTATATACAGTGCCAGTGATGTATTATGGCAGCAGAAGCTGACGGTTGAAATATCAGAATTTGTGCAACAATGATTGATAGACTGCAAGCACAGGGGAAAAAAAACTACGCAGGAAAGTGAGGTTTACATTGACCTAGATTCGGCACGTCAGAGAATGAAGTCACAGAATTGCCAGCGGTTCAAGTAATGTACCAACAACATTACTGGAACCGCCGGCAATTCTTTGACTGAGGAAATGAGTAACAAAAGTTTATTTGTACACGCGTGACATCATCGTACTGTCCTATGACTCGTATTACGAGAGTGAGTAACTACATTGTACAGAGAAAATGGTATAACATTAGATTTTCAGAGATGGGGGGGGGGGGATTGATTTGAATTGAACTTAAATGAATATACTTTATTTTACAAAGTTCTTCAATTAAGCATAATGAACTGTATTAAACAGGCAAACGAAAGAGAGAGAGAGAGAGAATAATATTGGAGTATTTTACGAGGTTCTTTAAATAAGTACTTTTGTCTGTCTTAAGAAGAAGAAGAGTATCATTGAAAAACAACAAATAATTATTACAAATGAAGGAAAGTACATTGTGCTTACATAGCCTTTCTTGTGTTAGTGTTTCATACAACACACACACACACACACACACACACACAGAAAATGTCAGCAACCTAAGGGGGCAATCTCTGTCTTGTCGGGTGTTAACAAAACTTACCTTCCCTTGTTACTTTTGACAGCTGAGGGGCAATAGCTGTGCGTATAAGAATGCCTGACTTTCCGACCATGTGCGTCTCGTCATCTGTTGTAAGTAGTAAAGAGGCGGAACAGAGAATGAAAGGTTGAGTGTGAGGGTGTAATGGGGAGGGGAGAGAGTAGGCGTGTCACCTTGACAGTTGTGGGCGGATCTAGGGTTGAGCCAATTCACGCTATTTCTGACGTGAATGGTGCACCATAACAACTTGCCCTACTTTCCTCTTCCTCTCTGCCACAACATGAAGTACGTTTAATTTGCAAGTACATAAAAAGTGTGCGTGAGGAATTGAATTATTAAATGCTTTTTGGGTGATGAACGCATTCCCTGCTAATATTTTTTTTTCAATACATAGTTCGTTTCATTGCTAGCTCGAGTGTCGTCTGTTTGCTTCTTTATAAGAAGCAACATTTCAGCTCATCGAAAAGTACAGCAAATAGGACAAGAATTTATGGGCAGACAGCAGTGTTGTCTTCAAGTCGTAAACAAGTCTCACGTCACTACAGATTAAGTTTCAAGTTGAGTCTCAAGTCACTACAGTTGAAGTTTCAAGTAGAGTCTCGAGTCACTACAATTTAAGTTTAAAGTGGAGTCTCGAGTCACTACAATTCAAGTTTAAAGTGGAGTCTCAAGTCAGTACAGTTCAAGTCTCAAGTCACCACAGTTTAATTTTCAAGTCGATTTCAAGTTATTTCAGTTTGTCTCAAGATGAGTCTCGAGCCACTATTGTTTAAGTCTCATTTTGAGTCTCAAGTCACTACAGTTTAAGTCTCATATTGAGTCTCAAGTCACTACAGTTTAAGTCTCATATTGAGTCTCAAGTCGCTACAGTTTAAGTCTCATATTGAGTCTCAAGTCACTACAGTTTAAGTCTCATATTGAGTCTCAAGTCACTACAGTTTAAGTCTCATACTGTCTCAAGTTGCTACAGTTTAAGTCTCATATTGAGTCTCAAGTCACTACAGTTTAAGTCTCATACTGAGTCTCAAGTTGCTACAGTTTAAGTCTCATACTGAGTCTCAAGTCACTACAGTTTAAGTCTCATATTGAGTCTCAAGTCACTACAGTTTAAGTCTCATATTGAGTCTCAAGTCACTACAGTTTAAGTCTCATATTGAGTCTCAAGTCACTACAGTTTAAGTCTCATATTGAGTCTCAAGTCACTACAGTTTAAGTCTCATTTTGAATCTCGTCAGTAAGTCTCCTAGTGAGTCTCAAGTCACTCCACTATAAGTCTGGAAGTCGAGACTCAAGTCACTCCACTATAAGTCTGGAAGTCGAGACTCAAGTCACTACAGTTTAAGTCTCATCTCGAGTCTTGAGTCATTAAAATCACTTTCGGGTCGAGTCTTAATTCTTAATTTTAAAACTGTCAGCGTCTCATTTCGACAAGTCATCAATATTGATAAATATAAATAATCTCTACCACACTCAGAAGTACCAACACATCAGTTTTCATATTAAACTGTCCAGTTATTTCACACTGAAGACCGATTTTTTTCTCGTGACTGGGGATCCAACACAACATCTCCTAAACTGCGGATTTTCTACTGTTGGGCAAGCGATTATCAGTTCCCTAACCAACGACTTGACTGTTGTCTTTTGTTTAGGATAATTTAGACACCTTGATCACCATGCTTTTTAATGCAGGCTGATGTTTGACACTGTCAAGCAGGATCCATCGTGGTTTATAATGCAAGCTGATGTTTGACACTGTCAAGCAGGATCCAGCGTGGTTTATAATGCAAGCTGATGTTTGACACTGTCAAGCAGGATCCAGCGTGGTTTGTTGCAGATAGTTTTCATACTCAGTGTGTTTTTTTCCGGAAGGCTTTTAAACGTAGTGTAAAAAACAAATTTGTGTTGTTGACACGTCATCAGTGATTACAACCGAACAGATTTTGTACTGCGCTGATCGCGTTTTCTCTGTTTTTGTTGTTGTTGTTGTTGTTTATCCACCTCAGTAAATCAGAAGTGTACGTCATTTTGGAGTTTTCTTGCTAATTCTTCACCTAATGGTTATAATAAGTTTAGATTTTAAAACAATGTGTGTGCACTTTATAATATAAAATTTCGTCAATAAATAATTAGACATATACATACAAGTCAATACGATTTGGAAATCACAAATCAATAGACTATTTTCGCGTTGTTGCTGTCTTTTCCATTGAAAACAACGGAAATTGTGCCTAAATGCGTCAAAACTAAACCAACAAAAAGGAATAGAACACATTCATTACATATTTCATCATTTCGAAAGAAAAATAACCTAGAATTTAGAATAATGTTGACAAATAAAATTATATTTTTATCAAATTTTTGAATTAAAAGTCTCGCATCTTATGCATATAATAATTTTTAACTTGACCTAATTACATTTTTTTCTGGTGCAAACGAACTTTTGAGGTGTAGGGGTAGAGAGAAAGAATTATTCCCTCAGAGCTTTAAATTTTCCACTATATGAGAATGATCTATTGCATTCTATTGAGTAGGATCTGTCAAATTTAAAAGGGACATTTTCTAAGCAAAAGAGAACACATAAATTCAAGAAAGAAAAAAAATATCAAGGAGAGAAGTGGGAGGGAGGGAGAGATAAATGTTTCAGAGATAATCATACCGACATTACTCATAACTAATTCCTTCGGAATGCCAACACTATAAATATACAACCAGAAGGATAGATAGATAGATAGATAGATAGATAGATAGATAGATAGATAGATAGATAGATAGATAGATAGATAGATAGATAGATAGATGGATGGATGGATAGATAGATAGATAGATAGATAGATAGATAGATAAATAGATAGATAGATAGATAGATAGATAGATAGATAGATAGATAGATAGATAGATAGATAGATAGATAGATAGATAGATAGATAGATAGATAGATAGATAGATAGATAGATAGATAGATAGATAGATAGGTAAATAGAATAAGATAACACGTATTGCATCTCTACAAGTTTATCAGTACACTGGTATCTTGAAAGCAATTTATCTTTTAAACTTTTGTAATATATGTAGCAATTTAAAATAGCATTACAGACAAATCTGCTATCCTGCATTTCTAACAATCCCTATAAACCGAATTTCTTATAACTCATCTACAACTCTGTATACTGACAACCCGTCTACAGATCTGAATGTTGATAACACGTCTACAGCTCTAAGTGTTCACAACCCGACTACAGCTCTGAATGTTGACAACCTACAGTTCAAAGTTTTGGACAACCCGAATTTGACAGCCCTTTAACTGAATTCAAGTGTACGCTACTGTCCCAGCTGTGAGCTTGAGTGATAGAAATGAAATTCCATCTGCCTGTCCTAAAGGGGTTCTAACAGTCGCACCATAGGAAAGATAAAATAATAAAACAGAGCCTCTGATCCCTCCGTAATCCCTCTCGGCTCTCCGTCATCCCACAAACCCCGGGATTGGTTTGACCTTTGACACAGCAAGATTTTCTGCGCTGGGCAACCAATGGGAAACAGACTACCTCCAAAAACTGGCTTCCTTAATCTTCTTGATTATCAATAGGCTTGCTAGAACACAATGCGCGTGCGTGTGCATCTGTGTATACGTGTGTTTGTGCAATATGTGTGTTCGTGTGTGTGTATGTAATATGTGCGAGGTGTTCGAAACATACTTTATATACCCTTCGGCATAGTGATATGTTTTTCTAGAGTCTAGACTCTAGAATCTAAGTACAAATGAAATGAGATCTTTAAAATAATCAATATATAAGAATAATTAATAAGCTCGCTGAAACTATTTCGTAATTTATTTTTCCATGGACAATGGTAATTAGCTACCTTGGTCTATATATTCGCAAATTATTTTCCATGGATAATAATAAATTAGTAAATGGAATATCAGCTTGCAATGGATTTGCGTTGAGTTTTGTTCCTTTAATTTAAAGAATTTGCAGGTTGTTTTTTTCCTTTAATTCAATGAATTTGTAGGATGTTTTGTTCTTTTACCACAAGGAATTTGCAGGTAGTTTTGTACCTTTTTCAAGGAATTTGCAGGGAGTTTTGTTCCTGTCATTCAAAAAATTGAAGATTGTCTATTTCTTTTAAATCAAGGAATTTGAAAAATTGTTTTGTTGCTCTAAATCAAGGGAATTTGAAGAAGGTTTGTTCTTTAAATCAAGGAATTTGCAGGTTGTCTTGTTCCTTTAATTCAAGGAATCTGCATGCTGTTTTATTCCTAAAACTCAAGGAATTTACAGTCAGTTTTGGTCCTTTAATTTAAGGAATTTGCAGGTTGTTTTGTTCCTGTAATTCAAGGAATGTGCAGGTTGTGTTGTCCCTTTATTAAGACAAGGAATTTACATGTTGTTTTGCTCTTTGACACCAAGGAATTGGCAGGTTGTTTTGTTCTTTTAAATCATTAAATTGGCAGGATGTTTTGTTGTTTTATTTCAAGGAATTTGCTAATTGTTTTGCTCTTTTACATCAAGAAATTTGCAGGTTGATTTGTTCTTTTACAGCAAGGAATTTGCAGGGAATTTTTCATTAATTCCTTAAGGAATTTACAGGTGTTTTATTCCTTTTATTCATTGAAATTGCAGGTTGCTTTGTTCCATTAATTCAAGGAATTTGCAGTTTGTTTTCTTCCTTTAAATCAAGGAATTTACAATCAGTTTTGTTCCCTTAATTCAAGTAATTTGCATATTGTTTTATTCTTCTAAATCAAGGAATTTGCAGATTGTTGTGTTCCTTTAAATCAAGAAATTTGCAGGTTGTTCCTTTAATTCATTGAATTTGCAGGGTTTTTTCTTTGACAATTTACAGTTAGTGTTGTTCCTTTAATTCAAGAATTTGGCAGGTTGTTTTGTTCGTTTAATTCAAGGAAAGTTGCAGGCTGCTTTACTCCATTAAATCAATGATTTTCAAGTAGTGTTGTTCCTTTATTTCAAGGAATTATCAGTTTGTTTTTTTCATTAATTTAAGGAATTTGGAGGTTGTTTTGTTTCTTTAATTGAAGGAATTTGAATTTTGTATGTTTTCCTTAAATTCAATTCAAGGATTTTGCAAAGAGTTTTGTTTCTTAAATTGAATTAAATCGCAGGGAGTTTTGTTTCTTTAATTCAAGAAATTTGCAGCGAGTTTCATACCTTTAATTCAAGAAATTTTCAGATTGCTTTGTTCTTTTTAAATCAAGGAATTTGCAGGGAGTTTGTTCCTTTAAATCAAGGAGTTTGCAGGGATTTGAATTAAAACATCATTACGGATTTGTTTGTCTCTCAAATCAGGGAATTATTATTCGTATCACATCTACATTATCTCCCTCTCCCCCGTAACACACTGTTAGGCCTACATGTGTAAGACGTTTGCTGTACGAGATCACGGCATTTGCTATACTTATTAAATGTAATTTAAGCATTTTCATTGGGCTCCGAAAATGGTGATACCCGTTACTCTTTTAGTTTGGTTTTGTATGTGAGTGTTTGTATTTCATGAGCTATTTATTTATTTATTTATTGTACTATATCATTGGTTTATGTGCATCAGGATTCTTCTGCCTGGATCTAATCGTGACCTAGTTATAAGGTTAAGAACACTTTGGTATTACGACACTTCTGTCTGGATCATTCATGACCTAGTGATCAGATTAGGAACACTTTGGTATTACGACACTTCTGCCTGGATCATTCATGACCTAGTGATCAGATTAGGAACACTTTGGTATTACGACACTTCTGCCTGGATCATTCATGACCTAGTGATCAGATTAGGAACACTTTGGTATTACGACACTTCTGCCTGGATCATTCATGACCTAGTGATCAGATTAGGAAAACTTTGGTATTACGACACTTCTGCCTGATCATTCATGACCTAGTGATCAGATTAGGAACACTTTGGTATTACGACACTTCTGCCTGGATCATTCATGACCTTGTGATCAGATTAGGAACACTTTGGTACTTTGACACTTCGTTCATGTATGTGTGTCCTCAAAACACACACACACACACACACACACACACACACACACACACATAAACGCATTCACATACATGCACTCGACCACGCACGCACACATAAACACGCACACGTAAACGCACACACATGTGTGCATATACGTGTCAACATACAAACACACGCTTGCATGCACACGAGAAATCGGGTGCTGTGTGCCACACGCTACAGATGTTTTGCAGTTAAAAGACGGACACAATAAGCTATCATCTGCTGCCCCAGGAAAATTTCACAGAAAATCTTGTTTCTCATCTTTTCTGCTTTAACCTCGTAACTATTTTTTCTCCTCGATTTAAAGTTTCTCCATGGACGAAACGAATTAGCAAAATCGGAAGTTAAAATCTATGTGAAATTCTAAATAAAATAGTTGAAATAACCCACAACAATTTAAGTTCAATTTCCTGGAGACCGTCGTTTCAAACCTATGCACAACTACTGTCTGCAATTGGTTCTGTTGGAAATGGAATCCTGACACGGAATGAATGATTCTACAGAACAAAGGCCACACCCAGAGCCAACCAATAATAAACTGCTGAAGACTACTACGATAAATTTCAAACCTCATTTTCTCTAAAACATTAAGTCTATCCATGCGTGCTTAATCGCATCAATGTCAACTTCGCATTTCACGTGCCCTTTTTGCACACGCCACTAGCTGCAAGATATAGGTAAGAGGAAACCGTGTTTCAACCAGGTGTTTTATCCTTAAATTTATTCCATAGCTTCAGATTAGAATGGTTCATTCAGTTAAATGTGAGCACTATTACTAAGAAATGTCTAGCTAGATATATCCTATTGTGTCTTGCTCGTTTCCTTGATCCCTGTCTTGATTTACAAAAGATACTTTAGGTCTGTTCATAGTTTCCTAATATCAGATCAGACGTTGTCTGGTACCTCATGCACACACATTCTCTTTCTCACGACAGAACAACACCTGCCACATTCACATTTGAAGGGTTCACATTTGAAGGGTTCCGCATCTTCTCCTATGTTGGCTCTAACCACCTGTTTGTCTTGAGTAGATAGTCACTCTGCTCCTATGTTGGCTCTAACCACCTGTTTGTCTTGAGTAGGTAGCCACTCTGCTCCTATGTTGGCTCTAACCACCTGTTTGTCTTGAGTAGGTAGTCACTCTGCTCCTATGTTGGCTCTAACCACCTGTTTGTCTTGAGTAGGTAGTCACTCTGCTCCTATGTTGGCTCTAACCACCTGTTTGTCTTGAGTAGGAAGTCACTCCACTCCTATGTTGGCTCTAACCACCTGTTTGTCTTGAGTAGGAAGTCACTCCACTCCTATGTTGGCTCTAACCACCTGTTTGTCTTGAATAGGTAGTCACTCTGCTCCTGGTAATGATGCAGGTTCAACTGGTTTTTTTTTCAAGAAGCCAGAATAACAAAGAAGAAACAGAGATTGTTGAAATACACAGCAGTTGTAAATATTCTTGTGTTCTACACAAATTTCCCTCTATCTTCTCTCCAATACATTCACATTGAAATTACATCTATGAAAATTTTGATAAATTCTTTTACTAAAGTGTAAAATAAAATCATTGTGATTAAACATTAGAAACATAATTAATTACACTACGAATTTCACTTTTCCACATAACTAGGTCATGACTCAATGTTCTCATGCTTACTGCCGCAAGATACCGAAAGACATAACCGCCATAATCCATAGGCAGAAGAAAATGGCCAATAACAATTCTTAAGTATCGATACCCCCCTCCAATTTAAATATAATTTTATGAGTAAGCAGTTGCGATTGGTCATGTTTGCTTACCTTAATGTAGATGGATAAATGATGGCATAAATCATAGCCCTGAGCAACATTTCCTTTTGTCTAGTGTACAAATACACTATGTAACAAATTTTCACTTTTGTTCTGTTCCTGGGTTGAAAGTGTGTTTTCCTAATCCATTAGGTCTAGAACAGAAAGGAAATCGCTGTTATTCCAGAAAAACTTTGCTTCTGTGACCGGGAATGAAATTTGGAAAATCGCGTATGTTCGAGAAAATTCTCGATTTGCTTTCAATGCCGAGCTTCCTCCCTGAACTGCTAGAGTTGTCCACATGTTTCTACAATTCTCCTGAACACTCTAGAACGTTCAAGAAACTTCCAGAACTTTCGAGAAACTCTCAGAACTTTCTAGAACGTTCTTGAACGTTCCAAAAGTAGCTGTACAAGTATAAAAGCACAGGTGTCTCGAACCAAGATTCCAATTCGTGTTATTGCAGACTGAAAAGATAATGATTCGTAGTTGAAGAGAAGTTATTTATTTGATATGGCATCAAGAGATTGTTTGCATCCAGCTGATTCATTCATCGGCCATCTTCAGGAGACAGCAGCCAGTCAGATAGCGAGGCAGATACTGGAGATATGGACTACGATTCCGCAGATGAAGTTGGGGATAGAAAGCCGTACTTCCCTAACCAGAAAGATGTGAACGATTTAATTAGGGACCTCGGGCTTACGAAATCGAATGCTGAGCTTCTGATATCCAGGCTCAAACAGTGGAACTTGGTTGATGATAGCGTACAAGTCACGGATCAGAGGAAGCGGCATCAAAGATTCTCCAACTTCTTCAGTCAACGTGATGGGCTGTGCTTCTGCAATGATGTTGCCGGTCTATTCCAGGCTATAGGTATCGCATGTAATCCTATTGAATGGCGCCTATTCATAGACAGTTCATCCCGGAGCCTCAAAACCGTGTTGCTTTACAATGGAAACAACTACCCGTCTCTCCCGATGGCCCACTCTGTGCATCTCAAAGAGGACTACACCAGTGTCAAAATGTTGCTGAGTGCATTAAAGTATGACGACTATGGATGGGAGGTCATCGGTGACTTCAAAATGGTATCATTCCTCATGGGTCTTCAAGGAGGTTTCACGAAATTTCCTTGTTTCCTCTGTCTCTGGGACAGCCGTGACACTAAGGCGCATTATCGCACAAAGGACTGGCCACAACGGACCGGTTTTCTGTTGGGAAGAGCAATGTGAAGTGGGCGCCGCTCATAGAACCTCATAAAGTGCTTATGCCACTGCTGCACATCAAGTTAGGCCTCATTAAGCAATTTGTCACTGCTCTTGACAAGGAGTCAGCAGCATTTCAATACCTCCAAGATCTTTTTCCAAAGCTGTCCGAGGCTAAGGTCAGGGCTGGTATATTCGTCGGACCACAGATCAAGAAGATCATAGAATGTGAGGATTTCACAAAGCTGTTGAACAGGACGGAGAGAGAGGCTTGGAGCAGTTTCGTTGCAGTTGTTCAGGGCTTCCTAGGTAATCACGAAGCTGAAAACTGTGTGGAGTTGGTGCAGACTCTCATAAAGAATTACACCACAATGGGATGCAGAATGTCTCTGAAAGTCCATATCCTTGATTCGCATCTCGACAAATTCAAGGAGAACATGGGTGCTTACTCGGAGGAGCAAGGCGAGCGCTTTCATCAAGATATATTGAACTTTGAACGTCGTTACCAAGGACAGTATAACGAAAACATGATGGGGGACTACATTTGGGGGCTACTTCGAGAGAGTGATTCACAGTACAATCGTAAATCTAGAAAATCTACACATTTCTGAACCTTGTTGAGTGGTTTCCGACTGTGCTTGTCTATTCCTTGTGCAATTTTTGTTTTTACCTGATCATAATGACGAAAATGAAACAAAATCGTTCTATTTTCACCAAAAAAACGAGTTTTCTTCGTGCTGTTGTCGTGTAAGCAAAGTTTGTGCTTAATGAAGTCATTTTTTCACTTACTTTAGACATAAGCAATTGAAATATAACACTTAGAAGCCAGGAACAAAAATTGTGTTACATAGTGATATAGATATATAGTTTCTTTTGTGATCTCTTGTACCATTTTACATCCAAAAAATATAACATGAAGAAGCAAATTTTGCAATTAATTCGTTTGATTACCCAATTAGACGGTATAATTATATTTTATGTTTATATTGTCATACTTTCATTTTGATTTTTTTCTTCATTAAATCACAAGATGATTTCACTCTTATAAGGACAATGTAAACAGCTTGTTCTAGAGACATCTTATTAGAGAGTAAGAATTTAAATACAAATGACGTGTGCAGCTACTGAGCAGTATTCACATTCTATGTTTATGTTTCCTCCAGTCTGAAGAAAGAGTCCCTTGTATTTTACCTTTTATTCTGTGCGTGTCTGCTTGAAATAATCTTTACATCATAAATCTTTCTCACCACCCCAAACCGCGAGAACAAACATAAACTTTTTGTGTGTGTGAGATTCTCTGTATT
Organism: Sinotaia quadrata; assembly: GCA_028829895.1. NCBI lineage: Eukaryota > Metazoa > Mollusca > Gastropoda > Architaenioglossa > Viviparidae > Sinotaia > Sinotaia quadrata. Next base: position 26,200,666 of record CM054181.1, read on the forward strand.
TGAGTTAGCAAACCATCTTGTAGTAGGGACAGATCATAATCGGTCCATAGTCAATGGATAGACATCGTGTTTCACAGTTAATGTCACAGTCATGTCTATATTCAATGGACAGGCATCGTGTTTCACAGTTAATATCACAGTCATGTCTATATTCAATGGACAGGCATCGGGTTTCACAGTTAATATCACAGTCATGTCTATATTCAATGGACAGGCATCGGGTTTCACAGTTAATATCACAGTCATGTCTATATTCAATGGACAGGCATCGGGTTTCACAGTTAATATCACAGTCATGTCTATAAATGGATAGACATCCTGTTTCACAGTTAATATCACAATCATGTTCATATTCAATTGATAGGCATCGTGTTTCACAGTTAATATCACAGTCATGTCCATAGTCAATGGATAAACATCCTCTTTCACAGTTAATATCACAGTCATGTCTATAGTCAATGGATAGACATCGTGTTTCACAGTTAATATCACAGTCATGTCCATATTCAACGGACAGGCATGCTGCATGGACAATTTTACAATTACGACTGCATGTCAGTGGACAGAAATCATGTCACTTGAAGTATCACAATCATAATCAACAATCAATGGGTAGATATTGTACCCAACGGACAATATCGTAATCATGTTCATCATCAATGGACAAACATAATGTCCTCTGGACAATTTAACAATTATGTCCAGTCAGTGAACATACGCCACAATGAATGGGCACAGGGAAGCGACACCACTCGCTGCATTTTCGACAATATTACAGCAATGTAAAAAGTCATTGGTCAAATGATAATTGGCAGATAATGTCCGCAACAATTAAATGATGTCAAAAGCATGTTCCTTGGGCAATGTAAAGAATATATTTTATGAACATAGACAAAAGCAAATTTTATGGACAGTATTGACAGTATGACGTTTGGATGACGTCAAAAGCTTGTCCTTTGGACAATGGTAGCAGCATATTCTAGGGACAATAATTCCTGCACTAGGATTTGTTCAGCGTCAAAAAAATTCTCTGCATTGTCAAAACCTTCTTTTATGGCCAAAGCCAAGGCTTATACAACATTGTTCAAATATTACGTCATTTAGACCAAGTTCAATAATCAATGTCAAAACATTGTTTTATGGATGTCTAAACCATGTTTTTTGAAATTTTCGAAATCATGGATCTGGAAATGTCAGTAATTTATTATGGACAATATTAAAACCATAATTTGTGGACAACGACAACACAAGTCAAATCAATCAAATTTTATGTATTAAAATCATTTAAAATCTGTCTCATCAATGAAAAATATTGAATGAGTCAAAATGTGTGTCTTAATTTTGCTTTAAAATATAATTCGTACAGTTAGAGTTCATTATCACATTTTGCGTCAGTTTCCCTGAATGATAGCAAGTGAAACTTGACTTTGAATCCCCGAAAATGGCTTCTGATTTTCTAAATATCTCAGTCTTAGTCTCAGGCAATTGTCTCAGATCTCAGTCTACAGTCTCAGGCAATGGTCTCAGTCTACGGTCTCAGGCAATGGTCTCAGATCTCAGTCTACAGTCTCAGGAAATGGTCTCAGATCTCAGTCTACGGTCTCAGGCAATGGTCTCAGATCTCAGTCTACGGACCCAGATTTCTGTTTACGGTTTCAGATCGCAATCTACAGTCTGCAAAATCATAGTTTGGCAGCAGACTGTAATCATTGCAAGCAATATTCAAATAGTAAATGAAGAATGTGTTGAGCATGTCCTAGTGTATCTGTGTGCGCGTGTGTATTTCTATGTGTCTTTGCCACTTTGCATGCTTGTATGTAAATGCGTACATGTATGTATGTTTGTGCATCTTTGCGGTTGTTGTGGGTTTTTTTTTTTTTTTTGTTGCCCTCTCCACTTTTGCGATCCAGTCACTAAAGGACTGTCCGGTAGTGGTCTAATACTTATTAGTTTTATTTTTTCCTTCATTAAATATTAATTTAGCTGAATTACTGTGCATTGATCTGTATGGTCTTTTGTTTATTCGAAAATATATAATATTTCAACATTAGTCACAAGAAATACACATACAATCGGTCGATCGATCGATGGATGTATGGATGGACGGATGGACGGATGGACAGACAGATAGAGAGAGACAGACAGACAGAGAAAGAGAGAGAGATCAACAATTCCTATAAATGAAAAAAATAATAATTATGCACAAAAAAATCGATAGAATGTCAGAAAGATTTTTTGTGTGTGTAAAGAAGAATAAATAAAATAAAACTCTACCAAAGAATAAACTAAAAGTAAAAAACGTGGCTGATCTTTGACAAACTAGTGATTGCCGATCGTGGGAACACCGAGGTCACGATGGGCGCCAAGTGATCATTCGAAAATCAAACACGTGAACTGCACGCGCGTGCTAGCACCAGTTCATTACCAATCATAGTCGCCATCTTCCTTCTTCAAACGGAGGCTGATGGCACTTCTTGCACAATAAGCGATCATGAATTTGTCTCTGATCCGGTTATCGTGTGTTTGAAGAAGATTTTTTTTAAAAAGTCCCCCCTTTCTTCCCCACCTCTCTTCCTTTCTTTCTTGTGTTGTGCTTTTGAACTTGCTCTTCGCGGTCAAACCAGTAATAGACAGGTACTGCCACTGGCCGTGCCGAATTGACAAGAGACGATTTGTTGCTGTTGAAAGATATTATTTTTGTATTGCCGCGCATTTTGTCCATCCCTACTATCAAAAAAAAAAAAAAAAGAATAAAAGAAGAGAATGGGATTTATCTAAATACAAACACTGCTATGCACAGCTGAAGCGTTTACTAGTAAGACAGTGTATTTCAGTGAGCATGCTTATCTAGAAAGACAGTGTATTTCAGTGAGCGTGCTTATCTAGAAAGACAGTGTATTTCAGTGAGCATGCTTATCTAGAAAGACAGTTGTATTTCAGTGAGCGTGCTTATCTAGAAAGACAGTGTATTTCAGTGAGCATGCTTATCGAGAAAGACAGTGTATTTCAGTGAGCATGCTTATCGAGAAAGACAGTGTATTTCAGTGAGCAATGCTTATGGAGAAAGATAGTGTATTTCAGTGAGCAATGCTTATCGAGAAAGACTCTGTATATCAGTGACCACGTATTATTGAAGATTACACAGTACTTCAATGGGCGTTTATAATCATTATAGAGTATTTCAATAGGCATCTTTACGAGCATTCCACTTCTTTTCAGTTGGCGTGTTTACAAGCATTACAGTTATTTTGTTTCGTTCACGAGAATTACAGTCCATTTCAGAGTTAGCACTTTTATGAGCATTATACTCTGTTCGATTAGTTTTGTTTTCACTCTTGCTACATGTGACGGTGTCCAAACGGCCACATACGGACACAACTTCATCCAAGCTTTGACTACATCCAGATTTGGCTAAAGCATGGCTATATGTTGTCAGTTTGCAGTCACGTTCCATATCTGTGACCCAGCCATGTAGAAATGCACAGTGTTTCACTCACCTTCCCCCTAAATCCCAGTTGAGGATTTTTCTATCATAATTTTTAAATCGAACACATCATCTCGCAACTTTTTCCTCTCAAAATTAGGCGCGTGCAGAGCTACTAGAAACCAGCCCAGACCCACCCCCAAAAGTAGCGCTATGGTATGTGATTAATTTGCAGTGTTAGCGAGCACTGGAACTGTAAGCCGTGTGCACAACTCAGTCATGTAACCTTCCATCTCAGGATCTGCAATCTGACGCCTCCTTTTCTTTCTCTTAAAAATTCACGTAAGAAAAGCGAAATTGTACTCACGGAGAATGGAGGTAGGGAAACGCGATGGATGGATGGGGGGGTGGGGGACGATTGCGCCATGTTGGCAGCGCGCGAGACATTTGCATGGCAGTTGGCGGCACAAACATAGCGGACGTGCTGCGGACGGCAGCGCGGCAATCTGTACAGCTTTACCTCAAGCACGCCGCTCAACTGATTCGGGCTTGAAGGCAAATTTTGTTTGTCCGAAAAACTTTAGATTTTTCCAGACAGGTTTTTGTGAGGAGGGGGCATTTAGTCAAGGCAGTTTGCATCGTCAATAAATTCCTGCCAAACTATTTGCGAGAGGCAGCCAGGGTTCTCCTGCGAGAAAGCTAAGACCCGAGCAACTCCCGTTTTAAAAACCAATTTCAGATCTACTTACGGACAAACTTAAAGCACAACATGGGCACTGCTGCCCCTTAAACTGTTCCTTTAAACATTTGGGAGAAATAGATGACGGAAGGATAAACCTAAATGTACCAATGAATCAGCCAATCACCCATTCACCCAACCAATTAAGTACATACACATACATACCATGCAGGCAAGCGCACAATCATTCTATAAATGCAACAATCCAACCAGTCCCCTACTCAACCAATCAGCGACATACAACATGCACACCCAACCAATCAACTACACTCGTAACCAACTTATCAACTACAAACTCAACTATCTAGCCAACCAATCAACCTCACATCCAACCAATCAACCGCTCACACATCCAATCAATCAATTATACTCATCCACCCGGATCAATCACTATGCATTCACCCAACCGCTTAACTACTACCCAATCAACCAACCAACTATATGTACACAACTATCAATTATATACCCATCCAACTAATCAACTACTTACCCAACCGATCATTCAAAACTGCAAATCCAACCACAAACCTGTCTCAGTCGACTAATTCCACATCCAATTCAACCAATTATACATTCACCCTCCCAATCATTTACATATCCAGCCAAACCATGACCGTTTAGTTGATGATAGTTTTATGTCCACTTCCATGTGCTGATTTCACAAAAGGTACCAAGCACACGCTCAATTGCACACCAACTCAACCAGTCAACCGTACATCTATCAGCCACAATCCCATTCAACCAATCAACCACACATAATCATCCAAAGTAATCAACCATTTACTCAATCAACAGATAACTACATTCCACCACCCTCTCTCAAAACAAAACAAACAAAAAATCTACTAGGCACCCAGTCAACTAATGAATCACAAGCTCAATCAACCAATACAAACTAAACTTTCCGTTCAAATACACATACCCAACCAATCAAACAGCAGCTAAGTCAGCCAGCAACACTCGATCAATCCAAACCTGATATTTAATCAAAAAACTGACACTGTCCTAGCTAACAATGAAAACAACTATAAGCAACCTAATACTGCTAATAATATATGTCAAGCTGAGTGGTCACGAGGTCTGGGTTCTGGCCTCGCAAGGTTGTGATTGGGGTTCGAGTTCCACCACCGCCAATTGAGGTAAAATCGTCCACCAGTGTCCCGATTGTAAAAGCGGGAAGATTTATGTCATACGCTGCAAATATGAAGCCTGCTTTAGCTAACCGGTTATAAAATCCGACAAAATGCATGCTCTTTAAACTCATTAGAAACCAAGGGTTGCGTTACTTGCATGCGAAAGAGAGAATATTTTTAGCATTAAATGAGCTTATTCACCAGACGAGAATTCATTGCACTGATTCTGCTGTCGACACTATCCATGTAATCATTTGGTTACTATAGTTTGCTTCTTCGATGACCAGCATCTCAGATTAGATAATATTTATGTTCAATAAGATATACTGATTGCGTTATTATTTCCTGATTATTATATACTTTTCGTCTCTGAGTTAAAAATTCCTGTGTTACGTTTCTGTATATTTGTGACTACATTTAATCTGAATATCCTATCAGCTCTGTATCTACCTGTACTTACCATCTTACTTTCCTATCCATGTATCAACTTAACTAATCCATTTTTTACAAATTATCTATCTATCTATCAAGGTAAATTTGCCTCTCCCTATTTTAAAATTTAAATTGTTATATAAATTGCTAAATTGTCAGAATAACCCGACCTTGGGAACTCCTTATGGTGTTATTTTTTTTAAGTGTCTGAGTTGAAGTAAACACCTCGAGGCAAGAATATTCTAGATTGCTGACGTAATGCAAACTGAGTGAATAGTTTTCTAGTATCCAATGATTATTATTTACAAAAATAAGACCAGCCAATGGTCTGAGATTAAAAAGTTAATTGCTGTAGAAATTTTTGTTCTCTGATCACTAAATATAGATTAAAAGCAGCTGAAAAAGACTGTTAGAAATCTTTTCTCTGAACAAAATCTACTTTATACAGGCCTAAATATCTGTGACAGCAAAACCTATAAACAGGTGTTCTGTATAAAAGAATAAATTAACAGAAAATGAAATAAATCTTTTACTACTTCCTTCCACAGCCTCTGCAGACATTCAGCCAGACTAATTTGCATTTTTTTCATATTTTAGGCCTGTATAAAGTAGATTTTGTTCAGAGAAAAGATTTCTAACAATCTTTTCAGCTGCTTGATAAATTTGCTTTCGAACGGTCAAGCCTGATTATAATCAATGCCTTTCAACTTAACGGCATTCTCTCTTGGTAGCTTGTCACTGGCATTGCGGTACCAGGTAGCACTTTTTTATACTGCAACCTGCTGACACTTGCCTTTGGCGGATTTATCAAGCAGAGACTAAGACACCTATATAGTTGTGCAGTGGTGGGATTTTGCTTCGATGAAAAGTGTAATTTAATACCCCTTAGTTATATGAGGCCTGTTAATTAAGCTGCTCTTACGTTTGGAAGAGTAAATTGGTAGAGTATCAAAAGGTATAGAATCACGATCCTTATGTGTTCTGATGTAAATTAATGGGACACACTAGTGAATGAGAACGCCATCACCAGACATCTACACAATCCAGCCAAATACGTGGTGACGTCAGTAGATTGACATGCTAACACATTTGGGCTGTAGGATAGCCAAAGCGAAAGTTGAAATCTAGAATCATTAAACTGCAACAAGCTGTAATATAGAATTCAGTATCTGGCATCGCATTCATTTCAGTTATAAAAATTTCTGCGGACTTTTGACATGCCATTCTATCTTACATCCCATTCTCAACTTACAATATTTATTAACCTGATACATACAGCATGTCAAATAATGTCAAGTGTTAGCACACTACATGCATGCAGCGGAGTTAAACATTTGTAGAAATAAAAGTCACCTCACATAGTACATCTCTTCACAAGTATAACATATCAATAGTGATAATGCATGAAATATTCCTGAGTCCATTCTCTCTCAATCAGTCAGTTTTAACTCACCATCAAGCTAGCAACCTTTCAAAGCTGGACTTTCTCCTTTGCCACTCAAACAATAGCTTATAATTAGCTTATTTTACAGATAATTTGTTTGCTATGAATGAATTTATTCATTCGTTATTTGAAAGTGATCAGAGAACAAAAATTTCTACAGCAATTAACTTTTTAATCTCAAACCATTGGCTGGTCTTATTTTTGTAAATAATAATCATTGGATACTAGAAAACTATTCACTCAGTTTGCATTACGTCAGCAATCTAGAATATTCTTGCCTCGAGCTGTTTACTTCAATTCAGACACTTAAAAAAAATAACACCATAAGGAGTTCCCAAGGTCGGGTTACTCTGACAATTTAGCAATTTATATAACAATTTAAATTTTAAAATAGGGAGAAGCAAATTTACCTTGATAGATAGATAGATAATTTGTAAAAAATGGATTAGTTAAGTTGATACATGGATAGGAAAGTAAGTTGGTAAGTACAGGTAGATACAGAGCTGATAGGGTCTCACTAAATATAGATTAAAAGACAGATTTATATTCTCCTTTGGTAAGAAGTTTTCCCTACGGAAATAGTTTGTGTCGGTAATGTCTTGAATATTGTAGAAAAGAGAAAACGTGTACAGTGCCCACATATCTGCCAAGTGAGAGAGACGAGTGGTGTCTTCTGAAGAATTATTAATAACATAAATTAAGATTCACCTCACTTGTAATTAGCTAAGGATGATTAATTAATTAATAATAATAATCATAGCCAATAACTAGTGTGGCGTTGGCGTCACATATACACACGTGAGTTTCTGTTTGTTTGTGTATATAAGCATGCATGTATGTGTTTTTGTGTGTGTGTGCGTGCGTGCGTGCGTGCGTGTGTATGTAGTTAATAAACAACTGAAATGTGTTTGTGGGTATATATACTTGTAAATGTACAATTTATTCTATGTGTATATGCGGGACTTATGAACGTGTATGAGTTTATGTGTGACTTTAATCTTTACTGTTTGGAGTCATGCATTTTACTATGACAGTTAGAAATCATAAAAGTAGTAAATTAAAAATTTCAAAACAAATCCCAAACGAAAAGACATACCTCTTGACGTTGTATTAGACTGCTCGTACCTACATTTAGTGGTTAAAAAGATAAAGATACAAAGATACATATAAAAGATAGAACATTTCACTTTTCTTGATCTCATTTAATTTTTAAAAAATATGTCCTCCTATCATAAATACACAAACACTTGTCTTTTGCAATAAAACCCAAACTAATAAAGTATCTGAAAAGAATAATTCTTTCGTCCCTTAGTATATAAAAGTTAAATTCATAAGTAACACTCTCGAGCAGGTGGAGTTTTGAATGAAGTCGACTTGCATCTCTACCAAAGGTCTGGTAGTAGCGGTACGAGCAGGGTTTTTTCAGAATGCTTTCTGTGTCATCATACACTCCTCCCGGGGTACTGGAAACTGCAGAACATTCAAGCGTGGGTTGACACCTTTCACATCGCTCGAAAGATGCCTGAAACGCTCGGCAATCGCTCCAAGACGGTTAGCCATTCTCAGACCAGTGGCCAGACACCAGTCATGTCAGAATCAATTTCATTTAATAAGTTAAGGCGATATTAAGCACAAATGTTGCATCAGGCACACAGGACCTACAGGGTTTTGTATAGACACATCACGCACGTCGACAGGCCACTGCGAGAAAAAGAAGACAGTAGAGGGCGTATGTCCATGGCCCACATCATTTAGAAGATTTAATTATGAAGTCGGCTTCGAAGCTTTAGAGACATAATGCTTAAATGAAGTATTCTCTGGCCAATATATATAGTTTTTTGTAATGTTTTGTTCCGCTTTTAATTTTTTGTTGGGGTTTTATTTTTGGCATTCTAACGAACTATGCTAGCTGGACTTTGTCTTATCAAGGGTAATAAATAATTTAGAGAACATTACTTTCTTCCAAATCACGCTGTGGCAGGAACTAACATAAATATAAATATTTATGACCGCCTTGGTACGTAAGCAGGACGGACGATAATACAAAAGGGGAAAGGAAAAGATAACTCCTGATGAGTCATTTCCTTTGGACGGAATACGTAAAGCAAATCCAAAAGGTTCTTGTTGCATGACAGCAAAGCAAGGGTAGTTTGAAGCATGTTGTCCTTGCGATTAAAAAAAAAAAAAAACGTGTTTCAACACCTGTGACATTTACATTTGCACCCACCCAAAAAGTACTAAGAATTTTAAAAAAATAAATATAAACCATCCACAACACACCAGCACGCCATTTCAGTAGTCATCCCTCTCCCCCATCAAATATTCTACCACTACACCAGAGCACCTGCGTTCAGCGCTACCTCCGCCCTCCAAACCACCCTTGTTGTTGAACAAATTCACACACTGCAATCAATCGTATCATAGAACAGTGACAGTACTTTTTTTTTTTAAGGTCTGACAATCGAATTCCTTATGACATGTCTTAGTTTTATTGTTGTCCCCACTATTCTGCTATTGTTTTTTTTCTTCTCTTTTTGGGGTGAAGAAGCCATTTAGTCTAAGAGCATTGATTTAAAAGAAATTCTCTCGGCACCTTTTGGGTGGACAACACGTTAGAAGTTCAACCATCCCCGTCTAGAAAAAGGACCCCATAAAAGTGGAAATGAAGGATTAACGCATTCCGCTATTGCAAGACAGCGCCCACTGTGTGCGACCGTGCAACGATAGTTGATTAATGTCCTGTCGCCCTCTGTCGTCGGCAGCAGGTGTGCAAATTTAAGGGAAGCAATCGCGTTGTCGGCACCTCGGCAATGTCCGTCCCCCGATAACATTCACGCTACGCCACCAAAACCCAAACCGGCTCGTACGTCTTCCCGGACAATGATGACTCGTTTTGTAGCGATTGGGTATTATTGCCTGTCGTTTGTCTATGGTATTGAGGTGACAGGATTACGAGCTTTGACACAGTGTCTCGTTAGTTTTTATGTCACTCGCTCTCTCTTCAATTCGGTCTCTCCTCTTTTTCTCTTCTCTGGTATCTGCAGTAATGCAAAACACAAAAATCAGACAGGTCGAGAGGAGAAGGGTAAAAAAAAGAAGACTCGCTTATAAAAGAACTTTTGTATGGAAGTGGCATTTTGTAACGCTAAAAAGCAAGGTGGGAAATTGAAACATTCCTACAATAACCTTATGATTCCGTCTGATGACGAAGTGTCTTTGTGGTCGCTTTCTGGGACCAGCGCTGCATGAGAAGGACGTGTTGTGTTCTTTTGTGGAGTCTGTGGGTGAGACTCCTGACCCGTCTTCATTCTGTCCTTTGTTAGGTCGCTTCCATTAGAGTGCCACGGGTAATAGAATTTGTGTTTGGCGGGCCATGTTCACATTAGGTTATAGGTTTTGAAAGAGTGGGACGTATTCAAACAGCGACAGTATGTGCATAGTGTGGGATTTTGTCAACCAACAGAGGCACACGCTGCGCTCAGAGTGAAGTAGGCCAAAGGGCAGAATTAAAGTGCCGATAGCAATCTGTTTCATTCCAGATTTATTTCATTTTTTGAGAAGAAGGACATTCTGAGAGAAGATTTATATTTTAGTTTAATAAATAAAGAAAGTACACACATGTAACAGACGACACGTTGTCGTTTTGAATAAAACAAAGTATTTTTAAAAATTGCTATTATTAATTTTTTTTAATTCAAATGTTTCTTGTCTTTTGAATATTGGCAAAACATGAATTGTTAGTTACGGCAGTAAATAATACTTATGACATAGTTTGATAGAATAGATCATGCAATTATTTTACTACTTTAGTAGTTACACAATTCTTTCAGCTACAGATGTATCAATACTTTTCATACTTTCTATATAAAATCAATTCTTAACATTAAAATTAAATAGTTCTTTAATATATATATCACCAAGTCTTAATGTAACAGATAAAATAGATTTGCAAACTATATACTCGCGCAAAATTCTTTTGTATACTAGAAAGTAACAATTCTTTAAGCTGTACAATGTACAAAATCATAATATTCGTAATATACTAGATGTTAACACTTCTGTGAACATTACATCTCCAAGTTCTAATTAGCTAAATGTAAAAAGGGCTCTGTAAAATATACATCTTCAAGTTTTTATTTACTATAGTATAAAGAGTTTCTGGTTTTCAGATGCTATTTGTTTACATACTATAAATATATTTATCATGAGTGTAATGCACAGATAGAAGGTTTAAGACGCAAACTGTTTGGGTATACCCGTATAGGCAGGGAGATTTAGAAACGTGAATTTAATTCGAAACTCCCAATTAGGTTTCGAGAGGTGGTGACTGATTTTGCTACTTTTCCTTCGATTTGATTGCCCTTCATTTTATTGATTTTTTTCCTGTTTGGGGTTCTTAGTAGCTTTTTTCTCCATCTTGTTATTCTCGTTTTACTTTCAGAATTACTTCTTGTGAATTTTGTTTTTGTTTTTGTTCTTGTTCTAGTTCCTTGTTTGTCTAGTTACCCTTCTTGATCGTTTCGTTCTTTCTATTTTTCTTCTTGATCAGAATTTTGTTTCGTTTCTTTTCCTTCTCTTGACTTGTTTAATTTCTTACTCTATTTGTTTCCCTGTTATTATTGTTGCTATTATTCCTTTTCTTGTTCGTTCATTATTACCTGATTTGTTTGCTTATCTTTTAGTTTAAATCAAGCTTTTACTTCTTAACGTTTTTATGTCTCCCCCAATCTCTGTCTTTTTCTCGTGGTCTATTTGTTGTTGTTAATATATAATATAATAATTATAATATAATGAAAACACGCGGATAATTGCTGTTAAAGAATCAAGAGACATATTTATTTTTTTAACTTTTAATTAGGTGGCGAAAAACTAGAAGGTAAAAGACAAATAGATAACTCTTCTTCCAGTTTGTAAGAAACGCTAAATTTAATATAACCGTCGCGAGCGTAGCACTGGCTTGTATTCCTATACCACTTCAGCCTCCACCATACCTTGAGGGCGTTAAATCTTGCTTTTATAGTGGGTGAGTCAAGTCCCTTGCTGTTTTGTTTCCCCTCTATCACATAACCTTGGTCTGTCAACAATTGTCATGAATATCGTATTTTCTGATATAATATTTGTTTACTTAATTCGGCTGTCATTTTTTGTTCATTCACCTGAATTGTTTTGTTTGTTTGTTTGTTTTAAATGATTTAATAGCACTTTTTGCGCGTTAAAACTGTCAACCAAATCAATTTACCTTTCACATAAAGCATATAGCCTCCTCTAAAGAAGGAAAGACTCCTCAACGCCTCACCCCCACCCCCCAAAATAAAAAATGGCTCGAGTACCCCATTAGATCTTTGCTTAGTCTGCGAAGAGAGCCCCCCAACAATAACTTTGCCCCGTCTAACATTTGTCAAGTATAGACTTTCGCTCTCCGATCTATTTGGTCAGCAAACACGGCCCCGTTTTCACCTGGCAGAACGCCCGACATCTTCGTCAGATGAGCGCAAAGTAAGCTACTGGCATTGACGTCTGTGAGCCTTTTCTCGTCGTTCATTTTTGTTCCCTCTTCAACAAAAGGTAAAAAGAAAACGAAAACGTCTTTGAACTCCATGAATCGATTTGCTTCTTGCTGCTGGTTTTCGTAATACATAGGCCCTCGAATAAACTGTATGGTTATTATTTTTTTAGGGTGTGGTAATACATAAGGCATGGAATAAACTGTATGGTTATTAATTTTTTAGGGTGTGGTAATACATAAGGCCTGGAATAAACTGTATGGTTATTATTATTTTAGGGTGTTGTAATACATAGGCCCTCAAATATATTATACGGTTATTAATTTTTAGGGGGGGTGGTAACAGCAACAATTTTCAGAGTCACAAAAGACATTACAGAACCATCAACAACAAAAATAAATAGAACACTTTTACAGTAAAAAATAAATAGAACAAACACTTTTACAGTAAAAAAAAAAATATAACAAACACTTTACAGTACAAAAATTAAAATAAATTGCACAGTACTTTGCAGTATCATGCGCAGGATTCGGCGGTTTGTACGATAGCACCAAGATAAGGGGACGGCACCCTTTATTTTTTCCGGGCGATTAAAACGAGTTAGCTTTTGTTTGCAATGTCCTCAGATAAAGTATATGGGTAATCAGAAAGAGATATGAAAGAATACCTTAAAATATTGATATCACTTGAAGTGTAGCACTTGCGCTGCTTGTACAGTGCATTTTGTTACAACAAAAGAAATCGGAATGGGAGGAAAGGCACGAAGGGGAATAATCAAGATTTCTTGGAAGTTATCTCCTCTTTCTTTCTTTCTTCAGAAATGTTGACAACCTTTTTCGTCCCGCCCCATCGCCTCATAAAACGAATTGTTCCACATCCTTAGATGGATAAAGTAAAATATCGATCTGTCCCTCAATCAGAAATATTGACAACCTGTTTCGTCCCGCCCCATCGCCTCATAAAACGAATTGTTCCACATCCTTAGATGGATATAGTAAAATATCGATCTGTCCCTCAATCAGAAATGTTGACATGCACATATCTTCAATGACAACAACAAAATACAAAGTTTGCGCAACTGTATAATAAAATTAATGGCTCACTTTTTTTCTCTCTCTCAGTTAATGAGATTCAAAAGACACTTTATTTTATAGTAAGGACGTCAGAATAGTGAGATTCTTTCAGATTCTGAGGACATTAGCATAATGAGATTCGCACGTTTGTTACACTAGCAGTATTACTACCATCATGAGATTCACAACACGTAATATATACTACCCACAGGTAAATCTATTAACATAATGCGATTTGCTTGTTGGTGTTTTCTATACTGCTGTGGCTGTCTTCCTTTCATGTGTCCAGATTTATACTTGTAATTACTATCAACACATAACTCTTTGATACATTCTGACATCCTTTAATGCTTGAGATGATCAGAACTAGTCCAAGAACAGACCCTTGATGAATCCAAAATGTCAGGAGCACTGGAATGGAGTTTCTGTTATTGAGAGATACTGCTTGTATTGCTATCATTCAGATGTTACTGAACCCTGCTAGGGCTGTGCCAGGAAAAGTTAAACACACGCAGGAAATAATATATTGATATATCAAGGTCAGTCTTGTCTACGAAAAGTTAAACACGCGCAGGAAATAATGCACTGATATGTCAAGGTCAGTCTTGTCTACGAAAAGTTAAACACACGCAGGAAATAATGCACTGATATGTCAAGGTCAGTCTTGTCCACGAAAAGTTAAACACATGCAGGAAATAATGCACTGATATGTCAAGGTCAGTCTTGTCCACGAAAGTTTAAACACATGCAGGAAATAATGCACTGATATGTCATGGTCAATCTTGTCAAAAGCAACAGAGAGAGCAGAGTAAGAAATTAAAATTTGGCCACATTCATACACTATGTTAATGGCGACAATGATTCAAATCACATCCATTCACTATGCTAATGGCGACAAAGATTCAAATCAAATCCATACAATATGTTAATGGCGACAATGATTCAAATCAAATCCATACAATATGTTAATGGCGACAATGATTCAAATCAAATCCATACACTATGTTAATGGCGACAATGTTTCAACTCATACTATCATCAATTTCATCATAGTGGTGAACATGACTGGAGGAATGGACATCATTTTCATTATAGTGAACATCATTGTCACATAATGGCTTTTATGGCCCACACCCACCCTCCTTTAAAAATAGACTGCATGCAAACCTAATTCTAGAATGGCTGACCTGTTTCCCAGGCTGGAAAAATGCATAAATATATACTCATTAAACTAACCAATGGAAGCACAGCTCAACCACACACAAACAAATGTGCCAGAAATCTACCTCGACATCGTCAGTCGAATGCAAGCTGACCATTGAGGCAACAACTATTTTGGCTCCCGATGTTAACAAAGTATAATCATACTACTAACTTTATCATCTATTATCAGCATGGCAGGAAATCATGCTGAAGGTTTGTGGTTTTCCTTGCATAACTAAATATTATAATTATATTCATTTAATCTTGACTATATTTATTATTGGAATATGTTCACTTATAATATTAAAAAGTATTATGACCATATAAGTAATACTGTTATGTCAGAGAACACATATCGAAGAATTCTTAGCCTGTGTATTTTACTGGAAGTCGGCACCTTATCTGTGATGTTGGTTTGATGAGCACCACAAAGTAAACCAGAACAGAATGACCCATGGCCAAGATTGGTTCAACGAACCACGTGTGCATCTGCTACGACATTCACTGGGACCCTAGATGACATGTCAGTTGATCCTAAGTTATGTAATTATAAAGTCAACAACTGCGCAGCTTCAGTCAAGCTTCATTCAAGATTCAATCAAATTTACTCAAACTTTAATCAAAGTATTTTTAGAGTTCACTCAGAAACGTTCAGTGGTCTCTTGTAAACTCATTTATAGTTCACTCATACAAATGAACCAAAGAACTGTCACACTGTCATAGGACTCAAAGGAACCTTCTCTTATGACGTCACATGGTTGTGATTATGAACTATAAACGTTTATAAACTCTAATTGTGCTGTTGAGTTATTCGCTCTATGTAACCATGCTGCCTTATGCTATTTCTTGTTGAAAACATTATCACTCTGATAAGAACAATCTTGTGATTTGTATTTTGTTGAATTGTGTTTTAGGATCTAGGACCGTATAGATTTTAAAATTATTCGAACGAATAAATTTATTGTTAAATTTATTGACCTTCTTACACATATTGATAACCTTATGTTGGAGAAGAAAGTGGGTGGATAGGGGTTCGCTAAATATAGTTTAAAGATGGATTTGTCTTCTCCTTTACTAAGAAGTTTTCCATCTATGAAATATTGTGACAGTGAAAAATTTTATCTTTAATGTTATGGAAGAGAGCAAACGTTTACAGCGCTCGCATATTTGCCTCGTGAGAAAATTATTTTTATTATTAACATAAAGATTCTCATAACTAGTAATTATTTATGGGTGATTAATTAATAGTAATTGTAACCATTAACTAGATGGTGTTGGCGTCACACAATCAATCAATCAATCAGTCAAACAAATATTTTCCAAATAGATTTGAGATACAGAAAGATTTGTCTCCCTTTTTGAATTTCCATACAATTATTCGTTTTTAAACACTTCTTGGGTTAAAGGTTACGATTAAATGTTAAATAGGTGAAATGGGTCACTTGTAGAAAACATATTTGAAAAAATGTTGAGTGTAATTGAACTCGATTCTCTTTATGTTGTTTGTTGAATTCATTTATTTAATATTCAGCTGATAAAATCATAAAGTCAAGTCTTTTTGTGTGGGGTGGGGAGGACGGTTAGAGTGATACGAAAAACTGAAATATTTAAAACTTGAGGTCTCTGATGAACATCTGAGTGATCACAGGTCTTCCGTTGGGTACCCTCTCAATAATTGGGTAGCGTTCCAAAAAAAAAAAAATTTGAAAAGCCTTTTGCGAAGCATATCGCTTTCACTGGACTGCTTTCACGAACTGTCTTGTTTACCCAAGACGAAATCACTTCTGTGCGCACCCGGCATCCTTGCAATGACGACCCCCAAACTAACAAGCCAGTCGCCTGTGGCGCTGAGTCCAAAATTGAAATATTGCCTTACGGAGAAAAAAGTATAACAAGACTGGCCACTCTCGACCCATTGCTGTCACTGCTACTTAAATAATTTTATTATTATTTATTTGTTTGTTTTAAGAGAGTCGTGGTCTCGGTTCGCTTTTGTCGTCTTGACGTGTAAGACCCAAACATATTCGACGATCGTCTTCTGGTAATGTCATTAATAATAAAGAACTGTAACTCCCTTAACGCCACCATCACCCTAGTACGCCGGACAGTCATAGAGGTGATCGTTTTGATTTGGTTATTCTGGAGTAAATTTTTTTTTAATTACCGGGAAGTGTGTGTGTGTGTGTGTGGGAATTGGGGGGACACCTGCGTTGATGACTTGCCAGCTGGATGGCCCCGTAAGCAAAGAGCATGAATACTCACTTCAAAGGCGACACCTATGTATTCTGGCCTCGATCGATGTCAGAGACAAAGAAAGACTAGTGTAGAGCTGGACAATAAGTTGGTTTGTGTAAGTGTGCGTGCGTGTATGTGTATGCGAGCGTGCGTGTGTGTGTGTGTGTGTATGTGTGTGTGTGTGTGTGTGTGTGTGTGTGTGTGTGTGTGTGTGTGTGTTATAAAGTACGTAGAGCAATAAAATAATGTGGAAGGTGTTTAAATCCAGGATGGGGAGGGGTGGGTGTAAGAAATGAGTAGTCTTGTACTGGGTTTGTTGTATTTGTCAGAGGTGGTTACATGAGTGCTTTTAGGGATCTTTTCCAGATAAGCCCCGCCACTAATGCAAAAAGTGCTCGCGTGAAAAGTTAAGCCCCGCCACTTTTTGCCAGCTCCAATTTAATACACGCACGCAACCTTGACCTATTTCTGATGTCTAGACATTTCAATATTTAAACGCACGCCATAAAAACAACTCCTTGTCCGCCTCTAACCCTAACCCTAACACTAAACCTAACCGTAACCCTAAACCTAACACTAACCCTAACCCGAACCCTAAACCCTAACACTAACCCTAAACCCTAACCCTAACCCTAACTCTAACTCTAACCCTAACACTAACCCTGACCCTAACCCTAACCTTTTCAATAAAAACTAAAAGTACAAGTTTTATATCCTCTTTTTTATAATCTTTTTTTTTGGGGGTGGCGGGGGTTAACTTTTTGGCGGGGCTTATCTGGAAAAGATCCGCTTTTAGAACTGCATGCAAGTATTGACATTGAGTATGACAAGCGAACGCACTTTAAAACATAATGTATGGGAGCGCTTCCAGCCTAGGCAGATTTCACGCTACGCACTTTAACAGTAAGATGTGCGTTTTAAGTGAACATAATAATGCGTTTTAATTGAACATGTACATTGTTTAGGATTGTTTACATTGTAATTATATAACTAAATGTAACATATAACCAAACCGATTGTGCGGGCTTTAAATAAATATTTGATTTTACGAATGTGAATGTCTTTGAGTGAACGTGGCTGATCATACGAAATGGATTTGAGTGAACACGTGCGGATTTTCGTGAGCATAAGTGAACACATTCAAGTTTTGTCAGTTGAGAATCCTTTCAGAGAGCATCAATGTTTCTGAAAGTGACAATAACTTTTAAGCAGCAATAGTTGGTGTGTGGTTTGTAGATTGGAATGGACTACAATTTGTTTTGCTGCGTTCAGTTGGGGATGTGGGAGGTAGAGGACAAGATGTATCATAAGTTAAAACTATGCACCTTCGACGACTCGTTTGATAAGACTGGCGAGAGAATTACAGTATGTAGAAATAATTATTTTTTAAAAAAATCAGTTTATACGTGTAATTTATATCGCTGAATACTGTCGGGTGTTCACATTACTGTGTTTAATTGCACATAGTAAAGTGCACATCTTTAACCATGTCGTACATTGATACTAGTAGCGATGGTCGTTCGTAAGAGCAGCAATAGTCATCATTCGAACAAGTCTCGTCCTGGGTCACGTGACGGTGGACATATCGTTCTCGTATAACCGAGATTCGTTGTCGAGCTAGTCTCAAATGGTTATATTTGTTTACCAGTTGGTGACTGGTTAAAGTAAACACTTCAGATGGAGAATAAAAATGGGGTTGGGGTGGGGTGGGGAGGGAACAAGTATCTCCATTTCCATCTTGGGGGGTGAGGGTGGCATAGACCTCAAGGAAACAAGTCGAGAAGGTTAGGTAGGTCATAAAGGGGAACAATGACGCAATCAAAACGAGTAGACTATCTTGTGTGCTTTGTGTTACAGGACTCAGAGCATGGCGAGAATCTACAAACTGGGTTGTGTAAACCTTAGAGGTAGCAATGGTTTCCGTCTTCAAGCGCACTAAAGGATTAATTATCAGCACACACAAAACTAAAGACATTTGAACACGTCTGATGGTGTATTCTACCCGTGGGTAGAAGAAATGCGGCTTACCCACAGTAAATATTTCCACACAGCTTCTGTGGTTTTAGGTTAGGTATATTTTTTTACACTTTGCTATTATATGGGGAAAATAAACAAGCCTGAGGTATACAATTAGCATGAACTATAAGTCGGGTCAGAAGAAACCCCTCCATCTACACCTTATCTCCATTTCAGTCTCTTCTGAAGCCAATGCATCTGGTTCTTTCTTATTTCCATTAAGATAAATGTCAATGTTGCAACTAAAATTTCGAGGTGGAATTTGTTCATGTAAAGAAACAACACTTTGATAACATTAAATAGTAATTGCTGTGTCGTCACTGTGTTTCATTTTGTCTCTTGTAAAAGTGAATAAAAACTGTCATTGTAAACTACGTGTTCTCAAACTGTCACAAAATCCAGTAACCCTAAGTCGCATTATGCCTGTAGTTTAAGAATGTCACACAATGTCTGTAGTTAAGAATGTTGCATAGTGCCTGTGGTTTAATATTGTCGAATAATATCTGTAGTATAAGACTGGTACAAAATGCTTGTAGTTTAAGATTGACGTTTAATATCTGTACTATAAGCCTGTTGCATAATACCTATAGTTTACGACTGTCGCACAACCCAGAAGCGGTAGCCGTCCCTAGTCCCCTTCAGGGGATGCCCTACTCACTGTGTTTTCACGCGAGGGATTTTCTCAAAAAGTTGTCATTGAATAATGGTTCGCAGTTTACCGTAACACTGATGATTGAAGTATTGAAACTTCTTTCCATTAAACACCTCACCACAACTTCCTATCACTCCCAATGTAATGGGATGATGGAAAAATTTAATGGAATGCTCATGGAAATGCTGAAACATCTAGCAGACGGTAACCCCCACTAATTGGAACCAGTATTTATCAGCAGTCCTTTTCGCATACCGTGAACTTCCGAACTTCCGCACAGTCCGCTGGGATACTCACCTTTCCGGTTCGTGTATGGCCGAGAGGTCCGAAGCCCACTGCAAATATTACTCCAGTTGTGGACCAAGGAACAGACTATCCTGGAACTAAAAGCAGTTCCTCAGTACATAAATGAACTAAAAGACAGCTTACAAATGGTCAGGGACCTAGCGAAAGCAAACTTGCATAAAGCCAGACAAAAGCAGGCCAAGTACTACAATAAGAGAACCCTTGAGAGAACCGTGGAAGTAGGAAATAAAGTCTTGTTACTTCTCCCCAATCTGGGGAGTCGCTTGGCAAACCCCACGCAGTGACCGAAAAATTATCAGCCTCCAGCTATGCCATTTAAATGAAGCGTAAATTGAAGCGCTATCATATTAATTTGCTCAAGCGCTCTTAAGAGCACACCTGACTGACAGGACAGACTCTACCCCACCCTATCTTGTTGCAGTAGCCATGAGAGAAGAAAGTGACACGCCTAAAATAGACCCAGACTACCCGCTTGTATCTAACGAGACATACCGTGATATATGCATTGACGCTGAACTCATGAAAACAACGCCAGAAAGTCAAAAAAGTTTGTTACCTCCAAGATGTATTGATAGACAAACCAGGACACACAGAACTAGAAGAGTTATATTTAACACTACTGGATTCGAACCCTATACTTTGCCGCACTCCACAAATGCAGGTGTTGCAACCGTAGTGCAAGAAAAATAGCACGATGGCACAGTCATACATTCCGACTCGTCGTATGCAGTGCCGATCGTACTAGTTTCGAAAAAAAGATGGAAAACAGGTTCTGTGTAGACTACCCTAGACTGAACGCGATCATACAGTATCAAGCTGAGACACTGCCTACACCAGACTACATTTATTCATGTCTAATTCGTGCTTGTTATCTCACCCGTATCGTATACAAAAGGTTATTACCTTATTGGGATACACGACGTTTTCATGGGGAAAAAAAAAGATTTCAAATGCATCTACTACTTCCCTGATCCGCCACCACCACCCCTCAAGAAAAAAATATTAATAAAATTATGTTTCGCATATTTATAAACCCATACAATAACAACGCCTTATAAAATACGGTATATGCAGATAATAATTAGTAATTAAGTGTGTTTGCCAGGCTGAGATAAAACATTAATGTTTCTCCTTTTAGACATAATTTGTAATTGTGCAACTGAATGTTGTCACTCACACTCATTTAGACAGTTTAGAGAGATGAGAAAAAGTGGGACAGCACTCTCATACAACTGTTCAAACCTTAATTACTAATTACTAACACAATTTCTAATTACTAATATAATTACTAACACACTTAATTACTAATTACTAACAAGCTTAATTACTAATTACTAACAAGCTTAATTACTAATTACTAACACACTTAATTACTAATTACTAACACACTTAATTACTAATTACTAACACACTTAATTACTAATTACTAACACAATTTCTAATTACTAACATAATTACTAATTACTAACACACTTAATTACTAATTACTAACACAATTACTAATTACTAACACACTTAATTACTAATTACTAACACACTTAATTACTAATTACTAACAAGCTTAATTACTAATTGCTAACACACTTAATTACTAATTACTAACACACTTAATTACCAATACAAACAATACATTAATGATAAGTATTTAAATGAGCTGTGGAATAAGGAGATATTAGTTTTAAGAACAATAGGTTAGAGAAACCACAACTACTGACCTTTGCTGGCAATGCCCTGAATTATGAAATGAATGGAAAATTATTCTACAAAGTACACAGACTCATAAATATTCAGTCCGGAAAGATTTACTAAATAAAAAGTATATTCTCTATAGGAGACACTAGGTAGGTCAAAGGCAATATAATTTTGGCTTTACCTAACATGCCTATTTATTTATTCTACCAGTTGTTGACAGCAATTTGTTTACTCTATTGACATGTCGCACCTCCAGTCTGAGTGGGCACTGATCAAGGAACAAGGGTCCACTCGCTCAGACAATGATATTTTGTGTGCAAACTTACAGCAGCTGGAAATGGCAACAAGCTGGACTAGGAATTGCATAACTACCGTTCTGGGGAATTCGACATGAAGTTTAATTAAAGTGTCAGAACTCAAAGTTAGAAAACTGGTTATAAGAATTTAAAGTGACAAAATTGCAACTTTTATCACTTATTTAAATTATAGTGATTAGATTCAAAATATTATTAGGAATTAAAATGATCTTATCTTTTTAGTTACTTAATAAAAGGTGAGAAGGTGGGTCAACACTCTACACTGAATATAACAACCTTGGTAAATTTTACAGTCTTGTATACAAACATTCCCTTGGAGATAAATCCACAGTATTACATATGTATGTACTAACTACTTACTAGGAAGTAAAACATCTGTGTAACTTGATGTTCTACATTGTTAATAATCAGTCAATCAGTGTCTCATTACAGAAATGAAATGTAAATTAAATGGGCATACACACAACTTCAAAATCCTCCATATCTGCACAGGGAATAAACATGTATGTGATGCAGGATGGCTTAGTTATTAATGAAATGAAACATGCATATAATACAGAACCCTTAAATCATTGCCTGATATTAGAATACATAATCCAAAAGTTCCCTTTGGAATGAAAACTGAATGCAGTTCAAGCAGTTATCTTTAAGTAATGCAGGAATGAATGGCACTTGTAATCCTGAAGGCTTCTTAATCGTTACAGGACTTAAAGGTACATGTCAATAGTCAAGTCAAGAAACCCATCATAATACAGTAATTAAACGCATATGATGCAAGAGAATCTTCATTTTAAATGCACGTGTTCTTGGAAACCCACGTAGAAATTACAGGAATTAAAGACACATATATAATTCATGGAATCTTTATTAAATGGGACCTTCATATTAATTACGGGAAATAAAGCTAAATTTGTCCCCGAGGAGTGTGCATTGTAATTGCATGAATTAAAGTTGCATTGGACCAGTATTTCAAATAACTTTGCATGACTTTTGCTCACCCTGGGCAGATCTCGGCAGTTGTTCATAATTATGGATTAAGGCATTTGATTAATGCCAGTAATTGCACTTTAACCATTGCAAAAAGAAATGATGATGACGAGGATGACAACGACGACGAAGATGATGATGAACTGTGTGTCACCACTTAGCTGACAACAAAGATCACTGGTGGCAATATTTCAATTTTGAGGCACGCGTTGTTCCTCTTTACAATCGCAAAGGGAGAGCACTCGTGCACCTCGAAATAGGAATCTTCTAATAACACTATGGGGTTCTTTTCACTTTTAATGCCTTCCTGACCACGCCGTGAAGTGTCCGATCCATGTTTTTGTAAATACCACTTGAGTCGTCATCGCTCTTTTTCTTTTGGGGTCAGGTGCATGAGTGGCTGACACTATTTCACGAGCCGTGTTGTGTCTGTGACGTACTTGCTCCAGTGTGCTTATTGATTTCACAGATAAAGAGCACAATAGCGACTTTCACACGTTTATTAAGAGTTAGGCGTGTGCTTGGGTGGCAGCTTCATTCCACACTTTTACTAAAAGTTGGGCGTTATGATACAGTTTCAGATACGATTTTGTGTGTACACATTGATACCCATTACGGTTCGAGTTGTTTTGGAGAATGTATCTCTGGTATACAACGGCAAGAGTGTGTGTATGAGGTGGGAAGTACGTGTATAAGATGTGTGTGTGTGTGTGTGTGTGTGTGTGTGTGTGTGTGTGTGTGTGTGTGTGTGTGTGTGTGTGTGTGTGTTTAATAAGCCTAACTTTCTCTAGTTTTCCTCCTGTCGTTATTCGGGTTTATAATCTTACTTTCCTTCTTTCCTTCCTTCTTTCTTTCTTTCTTTCTTTCTTTCTTTCTTTCTTTCTTTCTTTCTTTCTTTC
This sequence comes from Sinotaia quadrata, assembly GCA_028829895.1. Taxonomy (NCBI): domain Eukaryota; kingdom Metazoa; phylum Mollusca; class Gastropoda; order Architaenioglossa; family Viviparidae; genus Sinotaia; species Sinotaia quadrata. The sequence continues at coordinate 26,224,722 of CM054181.1, forward strand.
TTTCTTTCTTTCTTTCTTTCTTTCTTTCTCTCTTTCTTTCTATTTTAGTTTTATTTTTAGATTAAACATACTATCTTGAAAATATAAGTACACTATTTTTACGAGCTTTTAGTTTCGAATTCAACGTCAAAGTGAGTCAGATGATGAACCAATTTATTGTCAAATATTAACAATTTTCAAACATATTTTCAAGACTCGTCCAAAGTTTCTCCTTACAAACTTTCTGCTTTAATGTTTTACTTACAGATATAACTCCAACAGTTATATTACATGGTTACAAAAAATAATTTCAGTAAAAGACAGATAATAAAATTGTCCCTCACTCACTTTTTCAGTTTTATTCAAACACTATGTTGTTTATTTTCTTCCCCTGTAACTGTAAGAAACAATGTCAATAAAAGCGCATTTATTAATGTATTCATAGTAAGTATCTGGTTTTGTCCATTACAAAAATATCCATTTGAAAGGAAAACAATATACCAGTTTGTTTGTTCCAATCCAGGAGGCTTAATTTCCCCCCATCCCCTATCAAAAGAAAGAAAGGATGGCGGTTCTGAAGACGAAAGAGCAGATAACCCATTTTCACATATACTATACACGATAATGCAGTTGGGTAGAGGCTAGTTCCATAGCAACAGTCCAGTATACAGAAAAAAAAACGAAAGGGTTAAGGCAAGCTCAAGAAAAACAGTGCGTTAAATATTTACATAAACAAAACCTCCTTAAATTATTATCATAAATTCTCATTAATTTTAATATCCAATATATATATTATTTAATTTATTCAGTGTTATACAATAATTATGTCTGTATTCTAATGACAAATAGGGAAGTGAATTTCTTATGTTTTTAAGACTCAATAATGTCGATAAAATGTTTTATGCAAAAGCAGCGTGTCGTGAAAATGTATAGCAGCTGGAAAGGACGACAAAAAAAGAACACGCCTTGCCTCGTGCTACACGCTATTGCGCCTTTAAAGTTTTCTTTTCTATTGTGGAGTGACTGCGCCGCAAAATATGTTAACTGTGTGCGCGTGTGTTCGAGTGGATGGGCTTCAGATTAAAAGGAGATAAGGACGAAGAGGGCGCTCAATAACCCACCTGTGTCTAACTCAAAACTGAAATTCGCCAGCACCCTACTGGTTCGAGCACTTTGTTTCTTTCTGTGGAGTGCTTTGTTCCAACGTTATGTCAAGCATCTCAACATGAGACTATGAATTGACTGCACGCCCGATATTAGCACCTTCGGCCCTGCTTTCGCCTCATTCGCTTTGTCAAAGGTCATCACTGTATAATACAGACAATTGTCAGCGGACCACACAGAACAAAAATTTGTAAAAAATAATCTAAATAAAAAAAAACCGTACAATCAAATGCAGTGCCACCGTCATTATGTTGTGTGTTAAAGGAAAATAGAATATTTCATTACACATTTCAAATGTCAGGGGTACCCGGGGTAAGGGGATGCCCGAAGGAAGATAGAGTTATTTTATTTTCAAATCTTTGATTTCCGAGTCGATCGGTACAAAAGAATCATTGGTGAGGGAAAAGAAAGTGGGGGAAAAAGGAAAGAAAAGAAAAAAATAAGAAAGGAAAGCCTAATATTTATTTCATTCAAAAGCCGCCAGCCAGCGTGAACTTTCTCGTGATCCTTACCAGGACGGCGTTCAACTAAGAATGTTTAGTATATAATGATTAATTTACATGTGGGCGTGTTCAACTAAGAATGTTCAGTCTATAATGATTAATTTACATGTGGGCGTGTTCAACAAAAATGTTCAGTCTATAATGATTAATTTACATGTGGGCGTGCTCAACTAAGAATGTTCAGTCTATAATGATTAATTTACATGTGGGCGTGTTCAAGTGCAAACATCCCGATAGACAGAGAGAAAACAGGTGTACGTTTTCCACTCACTTTATATCAGACCTATCCATACCTCGTACAATAGACCCGTGCTCCTTTCGAGTCACTGAACTTGAACTGTGTGTGTCGGGTGGGTGGGTGGGGCTGCGTGTGCGTAGACAAACATGTAGCAGAAAATATGCCGAGTTTAAAAAAATTTCCAAGTGTCAAATCCTTATTGCATTACATTAGCGCATCGGCAAAATATTAAAATGCACGCCAGAACTTTCACTTCGGCGTAGTTTAAAAAATGTCTTCTTCATGACGGTAGAGCTGTCATTAGTATAATCGACAGAACGTTTGTTGTTTGTGCAACATTACTGAAACTCTGCCAGCCATCAATCCAAAGGACAGTCATAATAATGTAGAATGCTACCACTCTAGTTTTCACTTCAATACTGTGTAGTGTGCATATATTTGTACAACAGTTAGGTCTATACATTTTTTTTTTATTTCACCGTTCACCACATTCTCATACATAGGTGGTGGTCACGTGCAATGGTGGGTTATCAGAGGAGTGGCGATGACAATTAATTGATGATAAAAGTAAGCAGTGCCTCTATTCTAAAAGATAAAATATTATGAGTGATGGCTTGAAATTTATTGACCTCTACATTTCTTAAAATGGGCTCCTTCTCAGAGTGGGCGTACATATATTCGTATTAAACAACCCCAGATTTACTCAATCTAATCACTCTAACCACTTTAACCAAAGCTCCCCACAATGTTCTTTTTTTTTTTTAAAAAAAGAAAATTAATTAAAATACATTAAATTAAAATACATTACATTTTTTTTTCTAAAATACAACTTAATTTTATTGTAAATCTTAAATATGAATCGTGGGTTATTGTTGTTGTTTTTTTTTTAACAAAAGAAAGCTAATTTATACATTATATTATTTAAGTCGTTGCACATATGCAGCGATTAAGCAAACTGTCGACATACTTTCACACACGCTCTCCACATACGAATTTATCGCGCTGTTTACACGACAGATATTTTAATACACGAAACTCTGTAAACTACACTAGAGTGACAGTTCAGAGTAAGCTGGTCTATGATGTAAAACTTGGCAAAAAATCAGCTTCAAGTACTAACACCGAATGTGCAACCCATGTTCGGAATGACTGGTTACGCCCCCGAACAGGTCTAATATACACTGTAATATTGGCCAGAAAGTTAGCGCTAAGTCACTTGCAAATATTGTTCACAGCCCATGCTCACAAATGTCTGTTCAAAACAGGCCTGAGTTTGTGTTTTGTTCGGATGAAAGTCAGCGTTCGTTATTCGATGGCCTGCGACGTAACGATCGGAAAACATTAGCGACTCATAACGTTAATAAAATGCTTGTTGTCATAACTGACACCTCGCATTAAGACAAGTTCGAGGTCACGTGCACTGTGTAAATATAATCAAGTTCGGTTTGTCTTTGAGCAAAATAAATTGTTTTGGCAATGTTCGACGATATTCAATGCTAATATGCATAACTCGCATCCACACTACATAATCACGTCTCATCTCCCCCGACACCCACACCCACACACACACCCACCCACCCACCCACCCACACACACACACACACGGAGGCACAGGCACACAACTCCCTGCACACAACTCTATGCACACTGCACAGAGTATTAGGTATGTATTCAATAAAAAAGCTTCTGGAGTAGAAAAGATTTTGGACGGCGAGTAATTAAGCAATTCTTAGATTTGTCACCGACTGAAATGACAGCTTAGAATTGTGTTCTCTAAGGTCAAGCGGTTAGCACAGCAGGTACTACTGTTTCTCTTCGCTCACAAATGGCCAGAGTTTGATTCCAGGTCGGGCGAAAACCTTACGGGTGGTTAGTAACCACTTCCCTTTCCTCACCACTACTACCATCAGCTCGGGTACGAGGGGAGGGGTGGGCTTTAAAAAAATGGAACAAGGTAATGACATTGACTGATGCGCGATCTAGCTTGCACCAAGAATATACGCAAATACCCTTTACACCTCCCTTCTTCCCAATCACGGCATTACATTTGATTCTATATTATACCATATAACAGTGTCTTTACCTTCTGGCTTCTGATACTATATTATACTAAATAACAGTGTGTCTCTGCCTTCCTGCTTCTGTGTTAAGTGCAAAATTACTCAAATAAGGAAGCATGCGAGAAGCCCAAATCAAACAACTAACAAACTTGTTATCTTTGTAAGGTATGTGTTTGAGAATGTGTGTGTATGAGAGAGTCGGGGGATAGAGAGAGAAGTGTTAAGGACACTAGAGAGAGGGGAGACAGAGGGAGGCAGGAAGAGACAGAGAGAGGCAGGAAGAGACAGAGAGGAACAGAGAGATAGAGAGGGCCACAGAAAGAGACAAGATAAGGGCAGAGAGATAGAAGGTGTGTTGCAGGACAGGGAGACAAGTTCAATACCAAATAATCCCAACTCACAATCACAGAGACACGGACACACACACACACACATACACGCGCGTACACACATAGCACTCAAACATGAAATATACTCACACATATACATATAAACACTAACGTGCACACTCTCATATATTATGCACACAGATGTTTAACAACGCAATCGTCTCAATCAGTGTGTTCCGCTGATTTGTTTGAAAAATGACTCACGATGAGCTGTATGGACAGCTTGCAATTGACTATCTCTACAGTTCCACTTCTCGACTTTCTCTCTGCTCTCCACGTGCATGGGCGAGTGCAGTAGACAGCGGGAGGATCGCAGCGGCTGCGGAAAGGTCATTTGTTGAGTACCTTCGCCCTCGACCAGTGCAGGTTTGAATCCCTGCAAACGCTGCACAGAGAACTGCAAAAAGAAATGATCGCCGAGCTCTGAACTGTGGCTGGTGAGCGTGACCTCATTCCACAATATCCTGACATTGTGGATATGTCTAATCGACGTTGGACAAGCTGGACAAGCTGGCCTTGTGAAAAGTGTTCATCGGACCTCTGCTTAAGAGTTTCCGAAAATCTATTTTCCAATTTTCAACCTGTGGAGGAAAACGTTATATTGATAGTCGCCATGACTGTACTCGATGTACTTTTCCTGATTTTCTTTTCTTAACAATGATTCCCATATCCATTTACAAGTTTCGCTTATGGCGCAGGTGGGGACCGGATGGGATGGGGAGAGGGCATGGAAGAGAGCAGAAGCCCGGAGCGTGAAGGGTGTAGACTGTAGAGGAAATTCTTTCTTGAAGTACTACGTATATAGCAGTGAGTAGGGAACGGTTCAAATGTCTGAAAGTACTAGAGTGCATTTCTGCGAACTTTTGCTTCAGAGGCGGGCCAATGCCTGTTGTCTCCGAACTCACTTTTCAGCGTGCGCTACGCACTACGCACGGGACCCTGCTTTATTGTCTCTCTAGATGTAGCAGACCCTAAGACTATTAGTATGAGCTAGCATGCGATTGAGAGATGCCCCTTGGAATCCTGTGACTCGCGCCAGTTGAGTTAAATAATTATTCTACTTCCTATCTATTGTCTGTTCTGTAATGTTTCTAGTCAGTCAATCCCTGTCACTCGTAATATTTCTAGTCAGTATCCCGTGTCACTCATAGAGATTCTTGATAGTATCCCATGTCAATCATAGTGTTTCTAATCAGTATTCCTTGTCATTCACAGCACTTCTAGCCAGTATTCCATACAGCTCGCAGTGTTTGTAGTCAGTATCCCATACAGCCCGCAGTGATTGCAGTCAGTATTCCATACAGCCCGCAGTGATTGCAATCAGTATATCATACAGCCCGCAGTGATTGCAGTCAGTATATCATACAGCCCGCAGTGATTGCAGTCAGTATATCATACAGCCCGCAGTGATTGCAGTCAGTATATCATACAGCCCGCAGTGATTGCAGTCAGTATATCATACAGCCCGCAGTGTTTGCAGTCAGTATATCATACAGCCCGCAGTGATTGCAGTCAGTATATCATACAGCCCGCAGTGATTGCAGTCAGTATATCATACAGCCCGCAGTGTTTGCAGTCAGTATTCCAGGCGTCGCTCGTGGTATTTATAGTCAGTATTCTATGTTGTTAACTGGACTTTCTATTCTGTGTCTCCCGTAGTATTCCACGTCGTTTTTACAGTTAGTATTCCATGTTGTTTATAGTGTGTATAGTTGCATTCCATGTCGATCTAGTGTTTTAGTTAATATTCCATGTCGCTCTAGGTATTTATAACCAGCATTCCATGTCGCCCGCAGTATTTATTGTTTGTATTCCGTGTTGTTCGTTGGTGTTTGTATTTTGTTGTCATATATCAATGTCGCTCTTAGTGTTCCTAGGCAACATCCTGTCACTCGTATTTTACATGGTCAGCATTCTTTGTGGTTCGATGTGAGTGCTTAGTCAATACTCGATGCAGTTCGCATTTTTCGTATAATGTCTGGACGAAGCTTACTCTTGCATTTCTTATTCCATTCCATATAATTTATATTGCACGAGTGCTGTATATCATGTATTCCATCTTTTACATGTATTTCATATTGCATGTTGCACTTATTCCATGAATAAATTATGATACAAGAAGTCAGAGTTGATGTAGTTCTTGTTGAGTATAGTTCCAAGTCCGTTTATTTCAAATCCCACATAACTCGCATTCCACATAGTTCCATGCAGTCCATATTGTGTATAGTTCTTAATCCATACTACTCATATTCCACATAGTTCCATGCAGTCCATATTGTGTATAGTTCTTAATCCATACTACTCATATTCCACATAGTTCCATGCAGTCCATATTGTGTATAGTTCTTAATCCATACTACTCATATTCCACATAGTTCCATGCAGTCCATATTGTGTATAGTTCTTAATCCATACTACTCATATTCCACATAGTTCCATGCAGTCCATATTATGTATAGTTCTTAATCCATACTACTAATATTCCATATAGTTCCATGCAGTCCATATTATGTATAGTTCTTAATCCATACTACTCGCATAAGTAGCTCGTATTCCAAGCACAGTGTGATTCATATTCAAGTGTACCTCTTATTCACGTTTATCTCTTTTTTCCATGTAGATAAGTTTCCGTTCAGTTCATATTCCATATCGATCGTGTTTCGTTGAGCTCTTTTTCCATATAGGTCGTGATCCACGTAGCTCCTGTTCCATGTAGATCGTGTTTCGTTTTGCTCCTGTTCCATGAAGATCGTGTTTCGTTTTGCTCCTGTTCCATGTAGATCACGTTTCTTGTAGCTCTTGTTTCCTGTAGAGTGTAGATCGTGCTTCGGATAGCTCCTGTTCCATGAAGATCGTGTTCCATGTAGCTCCTGTTTCGTGTAGATCGTGCTTCGGGTAGCTCTTATTCCATATATATTGTTTCTTGTAGTTAAATGACTTCTTTTAGGCACAGTCATCTTTTCATCAGATCTGTACAGGCCTAAATATTTTTCTTTGAATAATCATTATAGGTTATAATGTAGTGAACTCGGTTTTTGCAGGTAATCATAATTGGTTTGTGTTTTTGTTAAGAACAACAGCCAATTATACTCGTAAAACTGTTAAGTTAGTCCACAGTGTTGTCATGACTATAGTAAATATAGATTCTGCCACAAAAAATCAACCAACATTAGGACGTTAAACAGAACTCCATTAAACCGATCGACTACTGCAATCGTCTTGAACCGATTGTCTTGTTTCTTCTGCACACCCGTCCTAGATTGTCTTGTTTCTTCTGCATTACTTCTTTCAGCACACCCGTCCTAGATTGTCTTGTTTCTTCTGCATTACTTCTTTCAGCACACCCGTCCTAGATTGTCTTGTTTCTTCTGCATTACTTCTTTCAGCACACCCGTCCTAGATTGTCTTGTTTCTTCTGCATTACTTCTTTCAGCACACCCGTCCTAGATTGTCTTGTTTCTTCTGCATTACTTCTTTCAGCACACCCGTCCTAGATTGTCTTGTTTCTTCTGCATTACTTCTTTCAGCACACCCGTCCTAGATTGTCTTGTTTCTTCTGCATTACTTCTTTCAGCACACCCGTCCTAGATATGAAGCACGTGTCTCTATTTATAGAAGTCAGAGCAGGACTGCAAGGCCAGATTAATAAATGAGTGTGCGATGGGTGGTTTATTTCATTCAGACATGACTCCACGGTTTACATCACCATATGCTTGTGTGTACTTTTAAAGGTTTTGTTTTTAAAATTTATAACTTTTGTATGTGCTCTTGCTGTTGTGAAACAAATCTTATCTATTTTCTTTTTATTTATTTAATTTTAATTTCCACAACCTGATGTAGAACTCTGCCATGGATGCAAAATTGCACGCGTTCTCTCTATTACAAGAGCAGTGTACGCGCTTAATAACTCGTTCTCTATAACAATATAATTTTGTGTGTATTGAAGTAACACGTTCACTCTGAGTTACAATAACATTGTGTGTATTGAAGTAACACGTTCACTCTGAGTTACAATAACATTGTGTGTATTGAAGTAACACGTTCACTCTGAGTTACAATAACATTGTGTGTATTGAAGTAACACGTTCACTCTGAGTTACAATAACATTGTGTGTATTGAAGTAACACGTTCACTCTGAGTTACAATAACATTGTGTGTATTGAAGTAACACGTTCACTCTGAGTTACAATAACATTGTGTGTATTGAAGTAACACGTTCACTCTGAGTTACAATAACATTGTGTGTATTGAAGTAACACGTTCACTCTGAGTTACAATAACATTGTGTGTATTGAAGTAACACGTTCTCCCTGAGTTACAATAACATTGTGTGTATTGAAGTAACACGTTCACTCTGAGTTACAATAACACTGTGTGTATTGAAGTAACACGTTCACTCTGAGTTACAATAACATTGTGCTTATTGAAGTAACATGTTCTCCCCGTGTTAATATAGCATTGTGTGTATTGAAGTAACACATTCTCCCTGAGTTACAATAACATTGCGCTTACTGAAGTAACACGTTCACTCTGAGTTACAATAACATTGTGTGTATTGAAATAACACGTTCACTCTGAGTTCAAATAACATTGTGCTTATTGAAGTAACATGTTCTCCCCGTGTTAATATAGCATTGTGTGTATTGAAGTAACACATTCTCCCTGAGTTACAATAACATTGCGCTTACTGAAGTAACACGTTCTCTCTGAGTTACTATAGCATTGTGTGTATTAAAGTAACACATTCTCCCTGAGTTACAATAACATTGCGCTTATTGAAGTAACACGTTCTCTCTGAGTTACTATAGCATTGTGTGTATTAAAGTAACACATTCTCCCTGAGTTACAATAACATTGCGCTTATTGAAGTAACACGTTCTCTCTGAGTTACAATAACATTGTGTGTATTGAAATAACTTGTAATTAGAGATAGTTAATATCACGTGATATTATCACAATAATGTTATGTCTGTTAAATACACCTCTAACCGCAACACGTCTCCTGATTACAATCATTTTATCTGCCAACACCACCTTTACATTTAAATGATTACAAGCTTGATATCACATCAAAATCTGCTAGCAACACCTTTACACTAGGACGATAACAATCAAGTGATATGATCACAGTAAAGTCTGTTAACAACACCTTTACACTAGGACGATAACAATCAAGTGATATGATCACAGCAGTCTGTTAACAACACCTTTACACTAGGACGATAACAATATAGAGATATGATCACAGCAAAGTCTGTTAACAACACCTTTACACTAGGACGATAACAATCAAGTGATATGATCACAGCAAAGTCTGTTAACAACACCTTTACACTAGGACGATAACAATCAAGTGATATGATCACAGCAAAGTCTGTTAACAACACCTTTACACTAGGACGATAACAATCAAGTGATACGATCACAGTAAAGTCTGTTAACAATACCTTTACACTAGGACGATAACAATCAAGTGATATGATCACAGCAAAGTCTGTTAACAACACCTTTACACTAGGACGATAACAATCAAGTGATATGATCACAGCAAAGTCTGTTAACAACACCTTTACACTAGGACGATAACAATCAAGTGATATGATCACAGCAAAGTCTGTTAACAACACCTTTACACTAGGACGATAACAATCAAGTGATATGATCACAGCAAAGTCTGTTAACAACACCTTTACACTAGGACGATAACAATCAAGTGATATGATCACAGCAAAGTCTGTTAACAACACCTTTACACTATGACGATAACAATCAAGTGATATGATCACAGCAAAGTCTGTTAACAACACCTTTACACTAGGACGATAACAATCAAGTGATATGATCACAGCAAAGTCTGTTAACAACACCTTTACACTGGATTAATTACAAATCGCGCGATACGATCATAACAATGTTGAAACGCCTCTACTGTGATGACTATATTTACAAGATCTGATTCACAATAATTGCTGTGTCTTTTAAATTGTGTGTACTTTTCGTCTTGCGGGGTATAATCATCTCGTGAGATAAGCGATTCACTGTCCTGATTGTGTAATTTTAACCACGTACTGCAATTGCTTGCACCCAACTTTTAGTTGCGAGATTAATATTCGGTATATTGGCTTACTCTGTTTATTTATTTTGTCTTGTTTCAATGTTTATTTCTTTATTACAAAAAAAAAATGAATGAAATTGTTCAACTACTCAGCTTCGGTTTTAGTTTTAGATGTAATTGCTACAAAATATTTTGTCAGATGTCACTGTTTATATTTGTTTACATATTATTATGCTATGTCACTGTTTACACTTGTTCGATAACAAACTGACTGTTAAACATTTTAGATGTAATTGGTTGCTACACTTGTTCATATACTTAGGAAAAGGTAGTGCTTTATAAAGTAGTATTATTCTTAAGTATTCGAATCCAATATTTCAAAGTTAAAACAAAACACAACAGCGATACATTTTGAAATCGCATATCTACAAAACATGTTTATAAGAAAATATCTACAACTTTGGACTCCACCCAAAAAATATGTGATTGTCGCTTTTTAGGATACTGTTCATTTTTGAGGTAAGAGTGTTATCTAAGTTTGAGTTTAACTGGTGTGGTAGTTCATCTTTTAATCTTAATAATCTGCTTATATTGATTGTCTATTTATATTGACCCCTGACCTTGCTTACTAATGACTAGTTTTTCCTTGTGTCCGCCTTCGTAATCATCTTGAAATAAATAAAACAAAATACTGTTCAATCGATGACGTGACTCTTCTGTGACATTTGTTTCTCTCTTGCTTTGATGAAGACTTCAAACCATCTCTCTCTCATTCTCTCTCTCTCTCTCACACACACACACACACACACACACACATATACACGCACACTCACACATATACATACTGTTTTAACTGCACTATTTTTCTGTTTTCTTACTCTCCTCTTGCTATCTTTACATGACACCCACCCATCCCCGAATTATTTTTCACACTCTTCCTCTCTTTCCTTTCTTTATCTTTCTTCTTTCATCTTTTCATCCCCTTCTCTTCTCTGTGAACACTGTCCAACTATCCTGACTGACTCTCATTTTGGAAAATGTCACTAGCCTTAATACCATTGCCCTTGTAAATTAAATATTAATCAAGTCAATTAAATTTATGTTATTTAAATACATTGATTTTGCATTACATATACAAGGCCGTTCAGGTACTTTTACTTTCACTAACTAAAACTCATACTTGGAGTCCTACACTTCATAAACGTAGGCAAACACAGATACACACACACACACACACACACACACACACACACACACACACACACACCACCTCCACCTCCACCACCACAACCACACCACTAGCCTCATCAGAAACCGTTTAAATCTCTCTCTCTCTCTCTCTCTCTCTCTCTCTCTCTCTCTCTCTCTCTCTCTCTCTTTCTTGCAATGCCTCACAACGTAAAAGCTCATTGCGTCTGAACCCATGCCCCGCCTTCCTTTAACACGTCAAGTACCTTTACTGGCAAGTATTCAACCAATCGCAACGAGCGAGAACTAGCGCGGCCATCGCTTGATTGACTGGTTTGTGTTGCGCGATTAGCCACGCCCATCCTTGCGACGACCGGTGTGCGAACACAACCGAACATTATCGATCGACGAGAGAGAGTGGAGCAAACGAAGTGCAAATGTTTTCTCTGCGCTCGTGCTGTGACGTAGTTTATAGTCAGGATGTATTTGTGCCACTGTCCTTGAAACGGATGCTCTTTTAGTCACTGAAGCGTGGACGGATTGGCTAGGCGACAACGCGAAAATCAGTCCTCCAGTAATTTTTTTTTTTTAAATCACAAAACAACTCGTGAATCTGTGGTTGTTCTTTGGTTTGTCTTTTCTCTACAAGAGTTCAAACCAGGTCTCGTCGAACTCACTGAATATCGAAGTCGCGTGCAAGGCCCAAGAAATGGCTAGACCAAGAACGTTTCTGTTCAGTGTTTAGCACCTGTACGTGGCACCCGACCAAATGTAAGCCAGGGGTGGAGAAAGACATCACTTGCCAACGGGGACCCCCGGTCCCTTCGGACGATCGAACGATCTTGTTCTGCTGTCGATCTTAGCTTGATAAACAATCGCATACGACCGAATTCAGCAGTGAAAGGGAACTCCCCAGCAACTTAAAGCATGTAGGGCTGGCACTTCTCGTTGGTGCATGGCTTCCGTCAAGACCGAGCTAGCGAACCACAGACATGAGTTTCAGGTAGTGCTGTGAGCGAGTGTCATCTCTTCCCGCGAATAACTCGGCTCCGGGCCCGGGCCCCGCTGTGGATGCAGTTCTGCTAGGTACCTGTCGTCTCCGACATGCCGCGGATGGTCCTGGCACCTCACGACACAGCACGTGCCGCGTACTGCCAAGGAGGTGTGAGAGGAGGGCGGGCGGGGGGAAGTGAGTGGTGAGGGACAAGACTGGCATTCTTACACTCTCTCGCGAACACTAAGTCTCCGTCCCTTTCTTCGCTTTGCCACTTTGGACGGGGTTCTGTCGACTGTGACCACGCTTGACAGCTGATTCGTGCTCCAGCCAGACTTCGGCAGGGGGTGCCGAGTGGTATTAGAAAGGGTGGTGGCGTGTGCGGTCTGCTTGTCCAGCTTGCCGGGTGGATGGACGGATAGGTCGTGGAGCTGCCAACAAGTCGAGAAGAGATTAATCTAGCAAGCGTCGGAAGTGCTTGTATTTTCGACCTCCGAAGGTAGTTTTAAGAAGTGTTTGTGCTGTAGTGAGTGTGAGAGCAGCGCTTTCACAGTGTGGCATACACTCAGATCGCACTTCAATAGAGATAATAATTTTAAGTTTGAAAAAATCGAAGGAAATAAATAAATTCCGTTAGTGACCAGAAGTTGTGTCTCAAATGAATCGTCCACAAACATACCAGTCTAGAAGCCTCAGGTAATTAGATATAAGAAGACTGCATTAAAATCTGAAGAAATAAAATTATTCGCTTGGAGTGGTGCATTTCGGATACAGTGTGACGGGCTCAAATTAAAAGTGCATTGGCCGGTTTGTGGATATTTGAATGTGTGTCGGTCATTGGATGTATTCAGCGTAAAATCTGCTGGCCAAGTACTGGTACGTACTTTTCTTTACTATTTCTCCTCACGCCAAGAGTTTTATTTTATTTCACTTACTTCAAAGAAAATTTTATTTCATTTCACTTATTTCTTCAACCGGCAAAGAATTTTATTTTACTTATTTCTTAAATTTTGTTTTCATTATGCTGATGTTCGAAAAACCACATCTTTACAAAATTTACTGATGTAGATCGGCTTTGTTTCAGTTTATTTCCTTCTCTAAAACGAAATTTCTAAACACTTCTAGATACAGACAATTAAAAAAAAAAATACAAGTATAAAATCTGCATTTGATTTTATACGTGTGTATTTAGTTGAAATTATGTCTTCTTTTTTTAAAAAAAATAACTTTAATTTCACTTGACATATTTGATCGCTTCTGACGTGATGGAGCTATTGCGGGTTGGTGTTTATGTTTGTCAATGAGTAATTATTTATTTTCTGACTAAAAAGTAGTGGTGTTTATGTTTGTCAATGAGTAATTATTTATTTTCTGACTAAAAAGTAGTGGTGTTTATGTTTGTCAATGAGCAATTATTTATTTTCTGACTAAAAATTAGTGGTGTTTAGAAAGTAAACGCCAGAAAAGCCATTGCGTAAAGAGATTTTTGAAGTGTAGATCTTACTTGCCACGCGTGCTTGGAACAATTGATTTATATTCACTCTTAGCAAAGTTCAAAACCTCATTTACGGATGGCAGACAGCATAGTCTGATTCAAAGCAAACCCTCCCTCAACATCGGTTGTTACTCGAGTCCAGAGGCGTCGGTTCTGTCTGTTTCTCAAACTAAGACTGGTACAAATGTGAACTTGTATATGGGCGAAAAATAAAATAAAAGTAGGCAATGAACAGTATTGCGAACGCTAGACTGGTTCTTTGGCTTATCATTTATTTAGTTATTAATTATTAAATCATTTCCCCCTCCCCCCAGCATTAACTCGAAGAAAGAATTAATATTCCACTTTAGCGATTTCTTTTTAATATTTCGTCTAATTGTAGATTAGATAAAATAGGAAATATCAGAAAATATCTATTTGTGATACATTTATATTTCACCAGTCAGCTATTAAATCAAGGGCTTTTTGTGTGTGCAAAAAATAAAATAATATCATCTTTTATCTGTTTTATTACTCATTTGTTTCTACTAGTACTACTAAATCCATTTGGGTATTTTTATTTTATTTCTTTGTGTGACATTTTAAAATAAATTATCATGTGAGTAATATTTTGTTTTAGAATTATAAATGTTAAGGCAAAGTAATATCTAGAATGAAACACGTGTGAAATATTGTTCAATCATTTAAATTTAACGGCCCTGTCATATATTTAAAATAATAATAAAGATGTAAACCGAAAACAAAGCAAAATTAAAAAAATATATAATTTCTCTACTTCGGAATAAACTTATTCTTATTCAACAGGAGACTACGTTAGCCTTGAGATATAGCTGTGTTCAAAGAGGTGTGGCTAACAAGAGACTAAATGATCAAAATGAGTCAGTGCTGGACAGCACACAAAAAAAGAGATAAAGTGAGACAAGATGAGACAAAAAAAAAAAAAAAGACAGAGTTTAGATTCAGAAGGACAGGTGCGCAAAGTGCACGTGTCTTACACACTGCAGCTGGCGTCGACACTTGTAAGAAATGACTTCTACAATCCTTTTTAATCTACGATTCTACGTCAAAACCTCAGTTTCGCTTCAGTTGCCAGTCCCACTTAATCTCTGCGGCCAAACATAAGGTGTGGGACTGACGTGTTATGCCTCCGAAGGCAAACACAGCCAGTGTTTCAGTGCCCGTCAGACAGTTCTATGCACCATATTACACAGATGACAAAACTCTCAACATCCCACCCCCTTACCCCCACCCACCCCATACTCGTAGAGACGGAACACTCGTGTTGCTTGAAAAAAAAAACCAAACATACAACAAAGGCTTAAAACCTCTTGCGAACATGATGTAAAAAAATAATAAATAAAGGAAGACATAATTATATTATTATGCTCAAAGGAAGTGTAAAACATACAAAGCGAGATTGTACAATTGGACACTTCAGCATACGTCACATATTATGTATGGCAGAGATTTGTCAAGTGCATTTCTCTTCTGAATGCATATTAATTTAATTATGTTTGCCGCTCAGGTTGAAGTTGTGAAAAGAGTCGTGTTTTGTTATGTTTGCCGCTCAGGTTTAAGTTGCGAAGAGTCGTGTTTTGTTATGCGGCACGACATTCAAAGTGTAGGAGGGGAAGGGAGCTTAAACACTATACTTTTCTCACCCCATTTTAGCTTTTTTGTTGTTGTTTTTTTATTTTCATAAAGATCAATATGCATGCATCTTTTTATTTTTACTTTTTAATTGTTATGATTGCGGACTATAGATATTTTCATAAATAATTATTTATTATAATACAATATGTCCAAATGCTTTGTTAATACGTTGACGAGGCAAAACAGTTGTAAATGTCAACAGTGGTATTTGACTATTGAACTAATGGCTTCTTCAGAAAGTACAAATAATACGTTCCCCATCTAAGAAAGAAATTAATAAAAACCAAGCAATCGAGAAAACTAAACAAATCAAAATGAACAATAAAGCAACAAAATAATGAAAAATAAAGGAAAGCAACAAAAACAAAGGTGTATAATGCTAATTAGAAAATAACTGAGCACTGTCATACCACTCTGTTGCATTACTGCCACCCCTGATACCAAGCCAAAGGCTATAGCATACTCAAATCAGACTTAATCCTCCAAGGCATAATAATAAATGCTAAAAAAAAAAAAAAAAAAAAAAAAAAAATCTGTCGACTTAGTGCTCTTCTCCTTGAAAACACAGGAATCCTTCTGTTAGGATTTCGAAATAAAATAAAAGTTAATCGAAATTGTGAGATCATCCATAATAATAATTTTATTTAAAATATGTAGAATAAAAAATTGTAATGGATTTAGAATGTGAAATGTGTGATGTGTGTGTGTGTGTTAAATACTTTTACAAAAGTGACTTTAATTTCTACAATTTATTTATTAACTCAGTCTTGAAGATTTATTACAAAGGATTCGACTAGACTAGCTGGATTGACCAATTATTGTGAATTGTACTAGATTATACTAATGACCCTGAATACGACGAAATTTAAACTGATTGTAATGAATACACCTATATTAGACTGGTTACATTCAGTGCGACTAGATAAAACACTGAATGTGGTTAAAACAGACTGATTACAGCGAATAGGTCTATGTAATATTAGTTATGTAAACTAGTAGATTAGAGTAGTTACACTGTATTCGACTAGATTAAATTAGTTACACTGTATTCGACTAGATTAAATTAGTTACACTGTATTCGACTAGACTAAATTAGTTACACTGTATTCGACTAGACTAAATTAGTTACACTGTGTTCGACTGACTGTTTCATTCAGACTAAATTAGTTACACTGTGTTCGACTGACTGTTTCATTCAGACTAAATTAGTTACACTGTGTTCGACTGACTGTTTCATTCAGACTAAATTAGTTACACTGTATTCTAGACTAAATTAGTTACACTGTATTCGACTAGACTAAATTAGTTACACTGTATTCGACTAGACTAAATTAGTTACACTGTGTTCGACTGACTGTTTCATTCAGACTAAATTAGTTACACTGTATTCGACTAGACTAAATTAGTTACACTGTATTCGACTAGACTAAATTAGTTACACTGTGTTCGTAGACTGTTACATTCAGACTAAATTAGTTACACTGTGTTCGTAGACTGTTACATTCAGACTAAATTAGTTACACTGTGTTCGTAGACTGTTACATTCAGACTAAATTAGTTACACTGTGTTCGACTGACTGTTTCATTCAGACTAAACAGGACCGAACGTGGTGGGGAGCTTCTCGTGTATATCAGAATATTCTGAGCAAGTCAGTGTGTTTGTGTGCATGTATTATATTCTAGAGTGCATATGTTACTTTACTGTTTACATTTTCAAAATATTTAAGGAGCATCGCAGCGTATATATCCATCCATACACATAACATTTTCAAGAGTGCATATTTAGTTTACAATACTATATTTTAAAGCTCAAAATATTATGAGCAAAGCTGCATGTATGTGTGTGTATATATATTTATTTACCAGGATTCTTTCTCAGAGTGCATACAGACATAATTTATAGTACTGTACTAATGAATCAGACACATAATCCTTATATATTGTTGTCATGTTTTTAAAAAAAAAATTGCAATAATACACCCTGTACTATGAGTTAGTATAGTCCACGTTTTACCACGTCCATGATCAGTATGGTGTTGTATGGTTGTACATGGTACTCTAGAGCTCATTCGGTCAGCCGTTTTCACGGTCAGTGTAGTAGTGTTCTATGATTTTAATTGTTAGTACAGAGCATATTGAGTCACACTCACTGTACGTGTAGTGATTCATGTTTTTAAATGTTAGAACAGGGCATATTGAGTCACACTCACTGTATGTGTAGTTATCCATGATTTTTAAATGTTAGAACAGGGCATATTGAGCCACACTCACTGTACGTGTGGTGTTCCATGATATCAGACATTTGAATAATTCTTTGGTGCTAATTGAGTGTATCAGATATTGGGCCACACGATTCCTGTCACGAATAATGATATTAATAGAAAGTGGTGTGTAACGTGGTGACTGAACAACACGGATGTGGTCTCCTATCGACTCTGCATCGTCGTTACGGTTTCGTGTGTAGTATTGATCCTAGTACGATTACAAGAGGACAGTCCCTTGCAAGTAAGCTTCTGTTTTGCATGTAGCACTGATTAAACATGGACGACGACCACTTGGCTTATACCAACGCCACCACAGACTGCGAGACATGTCAAAATGTCCACTTTCAGCCTCATACTTATTAACAGACCTTTATGACGTCAAAGCAGAGAGAATTTGACTTAGAAATCACACGAACTAAAATTAGTTGAGCCATTCCCTGTGTCACTAGCGCCAGTGAAGAAAATGTTTCAGTTCTAATGATTGTCGAAATAACTACATAAAGAAAGAAGACGATTAACGTGTACTTTCTTACCATTCCTGAAGACAGTTGCGTCAATCAGTGCCAAGAGTTAAGGCTGACATTTTTTATTTATCTACCTTTAAATGGAGAATAAAGTGAGGAGAGAGAAAAGCACCACTAGATATGAGTAAAGCTAGACATACGAAGTGTGTCCAATTCTGACGTACACAATATTCCAAAACAATAATAACAGAGAGCATACATGGCTTGTTTGTATATTACATGTCACTGTGTCCCACATAGACAATGTCACACTTTACTGCAAGCTGTTAAAGAGAGAATGTACATTGCTTAGTACTGTTACCCAGTGAAGACGATTTAGTATGTGATGTTGCTATGAGCTAAAAAATACAGTGATGGTATTAGACATTGACATAGGCCTGCAGAGACAGTAGTGGTGTTACATGGGCCTGCAAAGACAGTGACAGATATACATATTGCTATGGGCCAACTAAGACGTTGACGGCGTTACATGTTGCAATGGGCTTGCAAAGACAATGAGAGTATGTTAGTTATTGTAAGCCTAATAAAACGAATGTTATGGTAAGCCTCACACAGACGAAGACAGCACCGTTACTTGTTATGGTGGTAAGCCTCAGAGACGAAGACAGCACGTTACTTGTTATGGTAAGCCTCACAGACGAAAACAGCACGTTACTTGTTATGGTAAGCCTCACAGACGAAAACAGCACGTTACTTGTTATGGTGGTAAGCCTCACAGACGAAAACAGCACGTTACTTATGGTAAGCCTCACAGACGAAGACAGCACATTACTTGTTATGGTAAGCCTCACAGACGAAAACAGCACGTTACTTGTTATGGTAAGTCTAAAGATGATGACAGTATTCTACTAATTATGAACCTCAAAAACAATGACACTATAAACAAATACATATGCAAAAGATTGTCATAACCATGATTTACAAAGACGACATTGTGTTGATGTTATTGTTCGCCTAAATGGAAAAAAGCATATTACTTTTTATTTTAAAGCCAAAATATAGGCCTATATTAAATTCAAATGTGTAACAGTTCTAAGAGAAGTGGCTATGATTATAATGATTTAATACAAGAACAATAATCTCACATAGTATTTAATAATTCTAACACCAGTGGCTGCAAATTTTATATAATAGTTTAGACGATTTTGTTTGTAAATAATATATTGTCATACTAAGCAAATATTATTCACAAAAAGCAAGGGATACTTTATAGAATAATTACTGCAAATAAAATATATTAATTCTAACGTTAGTGGTTACAAATATTGTAATAGCGATTCCAAATATTTAAAAGTTGCTGTTACAAATGTTGTGTAATAATTATACGAGTAATTATTGCATACAATTTAATAAAGTTCTAAGAATAGTATTCACTGTACTCGGTTTTAAAGTAGTCGTTACAGATAATGTGTAATAATTATACGAGTTATTATTGCATACAATTTAATAAAGTTCTAAGAATAGTATTCACTGTATTGGGTTTTTAAGTAGTCGTTACAGAAACTGTATAAGAATTATAGGAACAATTGTTACGAAAACATGAATATGTGAAATTTTTCTAGATATAGATACAAATTACAGGAGGTTGTACAATAGAAGTCTAACTGAACGTGTTTTTCTCGAGTTTTGTCGGGTTTTTTTGTTGTTTTTTTTGTTGGTTTTTTAGTACTCGGTAACCGTGGACAAGTTTCACAAGTAATGCACAGTTAAAAGGGTTAAAAGGTGACGTCCCTAGTAAAGTAACTTTTGGACTTGAAATAATTTGTTCTTATTTATTGTATACTATTGTTGTTGATTAAAACATTTATTCACGAGGCCATCCGTAACACAAGATGTTATTTTATCCAATCCGGCGACAAACTCGTTTCTTAAAATAAAATCTTGACAGCTAGTTTGTTAGTGTTCTGTTGTCAGGCAGCTTACTTTGGTACTTTTTCTCTACCGTTGCACATTTGTTGTTTATAATGAATACCGTTAGGCATTCGATTTATTGTGTCTATCGTTACACATTTGCTTGTGTCCACCGTTACACATTTACTGGCACCTATGTTATACATTTAATTGTCTGTCTATCGTTACACATTTGCTTGTGTCTACCGTTACACATTTACTTACGTCTACTGTTGCGCATTTAATTGTCTGTGTACCGTTACATATTTGATTATGCTCTTCTTATGTGTACCAGTTGCAAAAGTATTTGTGCCAGCCGTTACTAAGTACTTGTGGTCTACCGCTGTGTTACCGCTGTAGCTTTTCGCATAGTATATTTGTTAGTGTCTATCGTTAGAGATAGACACATGTCAGAATAGCTTCATGCAAAGTTAGAATGTCAGAATAGCTTCATGCAAATACAGTCAAACTAGTAATTTATTTTACCTATCGAAAAAAGAAATTGTATATAAAAAAAACCTAATCGAATTCCCAAAATATCATCTGAAGTTGTTGTTAACGTTAATTTCTTTAACATTTTAAAATGCCAATGTTTTATTTTATGTGCTATCTCAAGCTATCGATTTCATGTTTCTTGATATTTTATTTCTCTAGTCAGTCTAGTGTATTGGGAACGCATGAGAAGGCTTTGAAGTATGAACGCCCAATTAAACACTGTTATTCCATTCCTGTCTCGAGTCTTCATAATTGAAACCATACATAATGTAGCTGAAATCCTACAGACTCGCCTTAATTCAAGCTCTAATTTATATAGTTACAATACTATACCCTTGCCTTAATTCAAGCTCTAATTTATATAGTTACAATACTATACCTTTATAGATCTGAATTTTCATATTGTCATGGTGAAAAGATTAAAGAAAACCACCGACACCTTGCATTCTCAGTGATTCCCAACGCGATCGATACCCGAGGGCGCCAGGGCGCCCGCCCCATATATTCACATGCGCCCGCAACGATATGTGAGAAGTAGTGCAGATGTAGGCTGTTCCATCCAACTCTCATTACCCATAATCAGTCTAAGCAAAGCTGATCTTGTGGATGTCACATATGACGAAGTAAGACGAAATATCTTGTACGTTTTCATTGTACGAGAGAAGTGACGTATGACAGTGATTTTAACCCTTCGACTTTGGTCGTGACCCACATTCAAAATCTTCTGGAGCATTAAGGAGAGGAGTGGAAATGGAGAATTTGGAAATTCAAATATATATCCTTCTCAAATCTTGTGCAATAGGCAATAATGTTATGAAACTTTTTTTTTTTTACCGAAACAGTTTCATGCGTTGAAGAATGTAGTGTACAAAATCAGTCTTATTTCGAGTCCACTTATCTATGTGAAGCCATGTTTTCAACAATGAATATATTAAGTCAAAATACACATCTTGATGCAATGTAGACGATTGTTTACGAAGAGGAAAATATCTCCACTCTTCCACATGCAATTAAATGCAGTGCCAAAAATCAGACTGATTATAACATTAATATTACCCGTTCTCCACTGTTTGCTGATGAGCGTGTATGATTAAAACTTGTGTTTAACATTTATTATATTTGTTCATTGAAATAATGATACAAGTAACAATAAAGAATATTTTAAATTACTACAAATTGCTATTTTGTAAATATTAAAGTAAAAATAATAACTATATTTCTACCACTAGTTAAAACAAAAATATTATATGTTTAAAAAATAAATAATATGAGAACTGTTTATAGTATTTATTTGGTAAAAACTACTTAATTTATCTTTCAGATATATTTTGAGAAAGAGCAAATTTATTCAGTAATAGTAAAAGAATAATTCTGAATAATTTAATGAAAACCTTTTACGTTAACATGACCTCTTTAATATTACAGATCTATATTTTATGTATTATTAAATATGATGTTTTGCATATTATTTACTGTCCAATACAAAATAAGCCATAAAACAATTACTGGCGCCCACCATTGTGTTCTGAAAATTTTAATGTACTCTTGGCTACAGAAAGGTGGGAACCAATACCATAGTAGATCAGTGATGAGCAAAAGTTTTCCAAACGGTTACTGTCTTATTGTTCGGACATTTTAACCACAGTCTTAGGCCTTCCACGTTGTAGAGCCTACATCATCATTGTTACTGTTCGGACATTTTAACCACAGTCTTAGGCCTTCCACGTTGTAGAGCCTACATCATTGTTACTGTTCGGACATTTTAACCACAGTCTTAGGCCTTCCACGTTGTAGAGCCTACATCATTGTTACTGTTCGGACATTTTAACCACAGTCTTAGGCCTTCCACATTGTAGAGCCTACATCATCATTGTTACTGTTCGGACATTTTAACCATAATCTTAGGCCTTCCACATTGTAGAGCCTACATCATTGTTACTGTTCCAGTAACGAACAGTATTTCTGATATTCAGGCGCCTTGCTTACTCTCAGCACAGACTGCTCGTCTTGTAGCATATGTTTTGGTTTTTGAAATCAAATTGTTTATTATATTATTGTGCTGCTTGATGATTGTAAAATAAACCACGGTGATTATATTATTGTGCTGTTTGATAATTGTAAAATATATTATTTGCTTTATATATATGAGATTTTATATACATGTACATATTTAATATGAAGACCTAATTGCTGCGAGGTTAAGGCACTAGCCTCACCACGTTCGAGGTCACAGGTTTATAATACAGTCTTAGTCAGTGTGATCTCCCTGTCTCTCTCGATCCTCAGTCACCTCCCTTGCCTCATGAGTACTGTGATTAGCCGGTTTGCTTGTGAGCGCTTTAGCTTGTGAAGCAGTAGCTCAAATAAATCCATTACACACATATATATATGTACACGCACGCACGCACACACACACACGTGCGCCTTCACACACGTATAGGTAAAGCTTTCCTTTTTTACATTATAATCAAAAGCAAAAGCCGAGGGATTACATAAACTGCACTTTGATCAAGAAGTTAAAACTGAGTTAACAGATGGCCAACGAATGGGCCTATACAAGCAGAGTTATTAAAAAAAACAACAACTGAAAAGCCCTACCACCATTTTCTAATGTAAATCACGAAATGAAGTGTAGTTCAAAAAGAAACGCAACCCATATATAAAGTATGCACATGTTTTAATAATAATTATTATTATAATTTCAATAAAATCAGAAACAATGTTGAGAAATGTGGTGACAGCATGATTCATTAAATACACTTATGTGCACACCATGATAACTAAATATATCCAACATTTTGTAATTTACTAATAAACATGTCTTGCCATGGGTTGCGTTTCGCTTTGAACAGCCTGTAAAATGTATCATAATGATATTTGTGACGCTAACGCCACCTTATTAATAGTTAGTATTATTAGTATTAGTATCCATAACTACTTACAAGTGATGAGAATTTTAATTTATGTTATTAATAATTCTCCAGAAGACACCACTCGTCTCTCTCACTTGGCGGATATGAGGGCGCTGTAAACGTTTTCTCTCTCTTCCACAACATTAAAGAATAACATTTACCGTCACACAATATTTACATAGGTAGAAAACTTCTTACCAAAGGAGAAGATCAATCCATCTTTTAATCTATATTTAGCGAGCCCCCTCCTCCACCCACTTTCTTCTCCAAAAAAATTTTATCTGTATGTGTAAGAATGTCAATAAATTTATTAAATCAGCAATCAAATATACATATAACAAATACAATGTAAAAGATTACTTGACATCAGTATTTCCTTGAAACCACATTTAAATAATTTTAACATATAAACAGTCTTATATCCTAAAAACCAATTCAACATTTTAGTGTTAATACAAATCACAGGATATTTTTAATCAGTGAAGAGAAATTGAGTTATTAAAGTTAATAGTTTGTACATAACCTGATTTAGATGCTGTCTCAATAGTCTTTCATTCACTTTTTGTAACAAAGCCACAAGTTTATTGTGTATATTACTACTGTCAATTTCGTGTCATTACCTCCTCACGTTGCAGGACACTGATTTGCTGCTATTCTCTCGAGGCTAATCTGGGCACTCCTTTGCCATATTAGTTTCCCGAAGCAAAACAACAATTGTAGCAATTTCCACTAACTTCCTTGTATCAGAAATTGCTCAATGTAGTCAGCATACCTTGCCACCATGCATCAACAGAGTGCAGTGTATTCCTTACACAATGCAGTAGATATTTCTCACATCTACCATTGTCATAGCAGTTAATAATCAGTAAACCTGGAGATTGAGATAAAACTAGAAAAGGCTGTTTTTCTCTGTAAATATAATCAGGGAACAACTGCTAAGTTTCCAGGTTATTCATATTTAACTCCATTCTTTCTTACATTCAAGTCTCAACTTACAGTTTCCTGCAACAGTATTTATTAGCTCAATACACACATAGAGCATAATAGTTTTATGAGCAGGTTCACTAGAAACAATGTCAAGTGTTTAGCATGCTACTTATAAGCGTCATAGTTCACAATTTGTAGAAATAAGTCTACTCACATAAAACACAAGTATACATATCAATAGCGAAAATGCACGAAATATTTCTAATTCCAAACTCTCTCAATCAGTCAGTTAACTCACCATTAAACTAATGGCCACCTTTCATAACCGAACTTCTTGCCACACCAAATTAAAGTGATTAGACAATAGAATTCTCTACAGCGTGTAAACTTTTGATTTCAGCCCGTTGGCTGGTCTCGTTCTCGTAAATCGTAACCATTGGATAATAAAACTACTCATCCAGTTGGAACTGGTTTGCATTGCATCAGAAATTTCTAGCATATTCTCGAGTGTTCACTCCAACTCAGACACTGATAAGGAGTGCCCAAGTTTGAGTCACTTCGACAATTTAACAATTTATATAACAATTAGTCTAGAAATAGAGATGGGCAAATTTACTCCGCCATAATAGTGTACTTTTTAAAAATTAGATAAAGAATCCAATGCAAGAAGAAATTCAAAACATTCTATAGAAATACAAGACAATAACAATTACAAAATTCGATGTATGTGTCGGCTAATAACCCTTATTAGGCTAATACATTCCCTAATAATAATATCGATGAAAAGGCAATAAATTGCATAGGCCTGTTAAACAATCAACTTCTGTAAATGGATCTCAGTTAAAAATAAAGTTTGCAATCTTTTCTCGTCATCTTTATCGTCACTGTGCACATTAATGCAACTTCAATATTAACCATCGACAATTTATATTAATTTTTTAAATTCCACTTTGCAATTCCAATAGACGAATAATATTTTCGGATTTAAATTGAGAATTTCCTTCTTAATATTTTTGTAGACATTTGACACATTCTTAGTCGATATTTTTTAATGCTGTCGCCTTGTCGCATAACGTAGAATTTGTAAACTTCAAACAGAAAGAATATTTAAATGAATTTCTCTTTTCTTTTCTTTTTTTTTTAAATTTAAAAAAAAATTTTTTTTTTTAAATTGGAAGTGCCATGGTCGTGTGCGTTTGCATTCTTGTTGCACACGGACCTAACGTGCATACTTAGTGCAGAACAGATGTGTTTGCGCGTACATCTCAGCCCTTCACCTCACAGCCAATGAACGAGTTGAATCATTGTATAGTGTGGCCACTACTAAATAAAGAGAGAGTGCTTAACAAAGATAAGTGAGTTTTAAAGAAATTGCATGATTTAAATTAAAATACTTTGAACGAGCTTCAATTTATAAAAGTAATGCCATAGGCAAATACGATCTGTCTTACAATCAGTCCTTATATAGTAAGTACATGAAAGAAAGAAAGAAAGAAAGAAAGAAAGAAAGAGTAAGAGACAGAAGGAAGAGAAGGAGAGAAAGAGAGGGAGGGAGGGAGTCCGAGAGACGGAGTAAGAGATAAAGAGATGCAGATCCTATCGACACTTTAGTGTCGATCAGACGTCGAGTTTCCCGCTGTTGTTTTTAGTGGTGGTGGTGGTGTGTGCGTATGTGGATGGTGTAAAATCCTATTCATTATTTGATAGCCTTATCCTGACAAATATTGGTAGTGACCGATACTATATATGTATTGTTTCTTCATTATGACCGACGTTTCTGTTGTAGTGACAATTTTAAACCTTAGGCAGCGTACTTTCTTATGTACATTGCAAATGTCACTTACCTAATATTAAATAAAACGCCATTCCGGAAGTTTTATAACCCAAGCACCAACCGCAACAACGTTGAAGATGGGAAGGGTGGGGGGCAGATTTTCATATCCTTTCACTTACAATAGTGGTTCACCTGATTGTATAAAAAAAATGTTTCCTCATCAGAAGTTTCCACTCTCTTAATTAGCACGTATTTCATGAGCGTTTGCTTTCATCTATTCAAATGTAGTACTAGCTAATATAGTGACTTACACATGTAGTACTAGCTAAAAATCTATAGTGACTGTAGTACTAGCTAAAAAATCTATAGTGACTTAATTCACATGTAGTACTAGCTAAAAAATCAATAGTGACTTAATTCACATGTAGTACTAGCTAAAAAATCTATAGTGACTTAATTCACATGTAGTACTAGCTAAAAAATCTATAGTGACTTAATCATAACACACATGTATTACTAGCTAAAAAATCTATAGTGACTTAATTCACATGTAGTACTAGCTAAAAAATCTATAGTGACTTAATTCACATGTAGTACTAGCTAAAAAATCTATAGTGACTTAATTCACATGTAGTACTAGCTAAAAAATCTATAGTGACTTAATTCACATGTAGTACTAGCTAAAAAATCTATAGTGACTTAATACACATGTAGTACTAGCTAAAAATCTATAGTGACTTAACACACATGTAGTACTAGCTAAAAAATCTATAGTGACTTAATCAGAATACACATGTAGTACTAGCTAAAAAATCTATAGTGACTTAATCAGAATACACATGTAGTACTAGCTAAAAAAATCTATAGTGACTTAATCAGAATACACATGTAGTACTAGCTAAATATCTATAGTGACTGTACTATACTAGCTAAAAATCTATAGTGACTTAATCAGAATACACATGTAGTACTAGCTAAAAATCTATAGTGACTGTAGTATACTAGCTAAAAAATCTATAGTGACTTAATCAGAATACACATGCAGTACTAGCTAAAAAATCTATAGTGACTTAATCAGAATACACATGTAGTACTAGCTAAAAAATCTATAGTGACTTAATCAGAATACACATATAGTACTAGCTAAAAAAATTCTATAGTGACTTAACAGAATACACATATAGTACTAGCTAAAAAAATTCTATAGTGACTTAACAGAATACACATATAGTACTAGCTAAATATTCTATATTGACTTAATCAGAACACATAGTGACAGGAAGACAGGGAGTAACTTTGTTCACGCAGAGAGTTGGGCGTGTCTGTGGTATTTATGCTTAAGTAGTAATATTATAAAATGCGTGTTTGGGTATGTGCATATGTAAGTGTTTGAGTATGAAATGTTTGTTAGGTTTATATATATATATGTTTGGCACGAGAGAACGATTAATGTTTAACAATATTGTGTGTAACTTGTATTCACGTTTCTTTCTTTCACTGACAGCTGTTGTGTTCCACTACCGAGCGACTTTCAATTTGTTGTGACTTGCCTGCTTTCATCCCTTCAAAACCATTGTCCTCTATCGAACAGGCTGACTTTCTTTTTTTGTCCCACAATCCTCTTTGCTGGCATGTATCGTTTCTAAATTGCGACATAGCGACAAAATCGAAATGGTTTTCGTGATCTGTGTGTGTGTGTGTGTGTGTGTGTGCGTGCGTATGTGTGACAGAGAGGGGTGGTGGTGGCCACACTCACTACTGGCTGATGAAAACCTGCACATCGATATTGATGAATCCAGAGATCTCTCCACAACATTTTCTGTCTCCTTTTATTCCTTTTACACACTCTCTCTCTCCACAGTGTTTTCTGTCTCCTTTTATTCCTTCTACAGTCTCTCTCAACTCCTCTCTCTCTCTCTCTCTCTCTCTCTCTCTCTCTCTCTCACCATACCGATTTTTCAAAATGGGGGGGGGGAGAGGGCGTGTGTGTGAGAGAGAGAGCCCTGGGGGAGACAGTGGGAGAGAAGAGATCACAGAGAGAATAAGGTCGAGAAAGAGAAGTAAAAAGAGTAGGAGACAAAGATGAGATAGGAGAAATAACTGTGTTGTAAGTAACAGCCATCAAAGACAAAATAATTCACAAGCAGATTCATGTAACACGCTCGCTCTCATTCAAAGGCGGAGATTAATGTTACTTACTTTCAAGTATTTCCATACTGTGCTCACAGCATGTATCAATTTCATTGAATTCACAGATCAGTAAGATCAAAACAGATAACTGATGTGACTATTTACAAATATCAATCTATTTCTGTCTGTATATCTATCCTTTTGTTTGCACTCGTGCAGTTCTGTGGCGAGAATATTCGTGAGAATTGTATAACAACTTGCTTGCATTCCTGAGACTTGCTTCCTCTCTAGTTCCATCTCTTGCACGTTTCATATTAGTGATTCCATTATATGTAAGTCTCACAGTAGTGTTCCAGCCTTTGCACGTCTCAAATTGGTGTTCCAGTCTTTGTACATCTCAGATTAGTGTCGCAGTCTCTGTACGTCTCACATTAATGTTCCATTAATTATACGTCTCACATTGGTATTTCATTCTTCGCACGTCATTATTAGCGTTCCATTTTCTGTACGTTTCACATTAGTTTTCTATTCTCTGTACGTCTCACTTTAGTGTTCCATTCTCTGCACTTCTCACATGAGTATTTCATCCTTTGCACGTATCACATTAGTATTTCATTTGTTGCCTGTTTCACATTAGTATTTCATTCTTTGCGTGTCTCACATTAGTGTTCCATTCTCTGTACGTCTCAGCCCTGGAACCCTACATCAATTTGAAGGGTAGCGTGTCAAAAGGCCTACAGGCAACAGATAGCCAGCAATGAGACCCATGGACTTCAACTTTTACAACAAGATACAGTGGTTATCTCTTAACATGTGTGAGTGTGTTTGTGATTGTATGTGTATGATTTGGTGTCTGTATGTGTGCTTTTGCAATTGAAAAAGATAATAGAATATCTTCTCTGGCAAAAATCATTAGAGCGCAACCGCCGGTCATGCTGCAAGTTCTACGTAATGTGTATGCGTGCTGTTTGCGTGATGTATGCTCGATGCATGCGTCATGTCCATAATACCGATACTTTTAGCAGAAAAAGAAAAAATACCTGTTAAGAAACATACAAACCTCCCACCAAGATCCACTAACTTATAAAATAATTACTATGGTATTTTAAAAAGTCTTGGGAATGGGGTATAACTTACCTTTTGAGTACTAACGCCATTTAATAACTTGAATCCTGACCGATAATCCAAGTACACCTTAGTTGCCCTTTAACCTTTTATGTTCATGCCGTCGTATCAGCTTCTAGTCACAATCTAGAGATGCAAAATGTAACATAAAATGATCCACGCTTATACAAGGGCAATAACCCCGCTTATTTGTTAGTCACGGTGTTCTTAACCATTTCAGAACCAAAATCTCTCCTCTGATGACAGTTTCTGCGAAATTCAGTGAATGCTAAAGTTGAACGCACAATTCTTCATCGACTAAAAGCCATATAATAAACAACATTAAAATAAAGTACTTTTTAGGCCTTCGCTAAAGTGGTGTCTTATTTCACGTTTTATTTCAAATCTCTTGCCAAATCTAGTCCCAGTTCACACTTTAAGACTTAAATCTCATTACAGATCTCGTTCAAACTTTGATTTCAAATCACTGTTCTAACCATGCCCTAATTCTCTTTCCAAGCTTCATGGTTTTTGCCCAAATTTTGTTTCTTGTCTCCTAATCCTCAATACTGATATAATTTCAACTTTTATTCCGTGTCTGATTGCAATATAAATGTTTTAATCTTATTACAAATTTCTTACAAAATCTCCATCTCTTTCTAGTTCTAAATCGAAATCTAGTTTTACGTCACATCAAGATTTTGTTTAAATCTCATCAAAATATACATTGTCTTTTCTGTGCTGCTAATGTGAAATACAACTCAGATAATAATATACATGTACATTTTATTTACTGTTAATAATAATATTTGATTATATGTTCTGATCAACAACGCCTTCACATTAGGAACTCTGTTTTCGATATTTTCATCTCTCTCTTTTGCGTCTACTTTTAAGGTTCGTTTACTTGGCCTTCTATTGCATTATTAAGAATTAATCACATTAATGTGTATTAAGCATCATTGACATTAAGAACCAGTCACCTTAAAGTTTAATAAGGAGCAGTCATATTTTAAGATGCACTGGGACCGTTCACATTAATTATTTTATCAATAATATTAAGATATTAAATTACACTTCAGCAGCAATAATAAATGTTGCATAAGTAGATGAGCATTCGGGGAAGGGGGAGGGTTACTGTTAACAGATGTAGAAGTTGTATGACCTTGTGACACTGTCCTCGCATTGCCAGGACGACAACTGTGATGCTGGCAATGTATTACGACCGCTTCGTCGCCGCCTCGAATGAGATCAGGGCGATGCTGCAGTAACGTTTTTCGCTCCAACCACGGAGCGGGGGAGAGCCGAAAGCTGTCGCTGAGGATGAATAAGCGGGTTGGCGAGGAAGACATAAAATATAATTATTGCACAATTTGTTGTCACTTTTCTCGACACTTTCATTGTGGCGTTAAAATGTTCGAGTTGTTACACTGACAAACGACCCCACTTTTTATTAATCGGCTCTTAAGAGCCAGATATGCGTGTGGGCGTGTGTGTTTGTGCATATGTGTGTGGTTGGGATGTGGGAATAGCAGTTGATTGTCCTTGATTGATTGATTGATTGATTAATTGATTTTGATTGATTGATTGATTGATTAATTGATGTTTAACTGTCTCGATCCTGATGAGTTGGTTTTGCAAACGGAGTCCCTAGGGCTTCGAATATGTCTGGTTGATCGTTTACTATCTGTGTTATTCTCTGCTCCCTACCCTCTCTCTCTAACCCACCTCTCAGTCCTTTGCTCTTTGTTCTCTCTCTCTCTCTCTCTCTCTAACCCACCTTTCTGTCCTTTGCCTCTCTCTCTCTCTAACCCACCTCTCAGTCCTTTGCTCTTTTTCTGTCTCTCTCTTTCTCTAACCCACCTTTCTGTCCTTTGCCTCTCTCTCTTTCTAACCCACCTCTAACCCACCTTTCTGTCCTTTGCTCTCTGTTCTCTCTGCCAGTCTGCCAATCTCTTTCCCAGCAAGATAATAGTCATATCGTGGGAACGCATTTGAGAAACGCTGAACAACCCTTCTCTCCCTTACACAGCCGCGCGGTCATGGCAAAGATACGAAAGTAGACGGGTGGGCAGAGTATTGACATACAAGCATGCGCATGTGTATAGCAATTACACTGTTTACACACGTAGATCATACAACAAACGCGTGTGTACAGCAAAGAGAAGATTTGTACTGACAAACAGACACTCTTGTGCACAGCAATTAACGCAACATGCGTGATGTGGCTAAAAGACTCCCGAGCAAACATAAATGACGTCAGAGGCAAATGGGACACTTTCCGGTTTCTAACACGCTTAAACTTTGAAGATATGAGACAGTCATCATTATCATCATTATTATTATTATTATCATCATCATTATAATAGTAGTGGTAATACTATCATCATTATCAACTTCATCATCATCATCATCATCATCATCATCACAATAAGTTGTGATTTTTGTTGTCCTATGATGAAGGTGGGTGTGACACATCACCAGTTTTATTTTTCAAGCTGCACTTACTTTTAATGCGGACTAATTTTCTTTTTTGTTCACCATGCTGCTGAAAGTTTCCCTTTTGCATTAAGAATTGTTAGGCCATAGCTTATGCTAAGTAGAGCAAGTAAGCGACACTGTTTGGCTTTGTATTCAACTAAAACCTGTCAACGTGGGCCAGACTGCAGGACCAAACATTCCACTGATCTGTATGTGTACCGACAACAGGCCTCAAAGTGCTACCTATTGATTAACATAATTACGCTACCTTGTATTACGCGACTGACGAGTTAATGTGTCCTCCCGATGCTAATGTGTCCTTCCGATACGTTAATGTGTTCTGTTGTCTGGCAAACGTTAGAATGTCCTACTGTCTTGACATGTTACAGTGTACCATTGACTGACAGTGTGATTTTTTTTTTTTAGTAACTGACGGACGTTACCATGTCGGCTTGTTTTGACCTGCATTTTTTTGTTTTCACTGCCAAGTTTCCGTGTCCTGTTGAGAGGCATACGGAGAGGCATATATTACGTTACATTGCTCTATTGCTGCGTAATTTATTCAGATATTACGTTGTTCTATTTCGAACGTAACTTAGTATGTCGTAATGATTCAGATATTACGTTACTCTATTTCGAGCGTAACTTAGTATGTCGTAATGATTCAGATATTACATACACTGACATTAACTGTATTGTCCTCGTTATTCAAACACCACACAGTTGTCCTTTTGACTAATGTTTGTTCCGTGCACCATTAACATATGATTTCGTGTCCAAATCACTGAATGCGTCATTTTGTCCTAATGATATCAACGCTATGTCCTATTACAGATACGGTCGTTTCTAAATCCTTATGATTGACTGACATACTCGACTATGCTCTGAAAGCCTAAATGACTGACATACATCTCCTTGTACTATTGAATTGACAGGCGTTACCTTTCCCCTCCAGTACGTTCTTGGTATCAGATTATTTATGTCTATTTATCAATCATTTATTCATTCGTAAAGGAATTCGCATTCCTGTGCACACTGGTTTGATAATTTTTATTTTATTTTGATGGTTTGTTTTTTTCTTTCCATTGTTTGTTTAGAGCGGATTCCGAGGGCGATCCCTTACCGCCCCTAGATCCCGACTCGCCAGGAGCGGATAAGCATGAGCGGTGAGTGTTTATTGCATTTTGAATTTCCTTTTCAGTGTCTTCTGATTATTTTGTGGTGTGGTACTGTTCACTATCGTGCAGATTAGCTGATAAACGCCTTGCCTAATTACTGACATTTGTTAACCGTATTGTACTGGTTGATTTGTGTAGGCCTGCAATACCTAGTCATAGTTCGTGACATATGTGACTTTTGTCTAGATACAGCTTACGTCATCGCATGAAATTGATTACTGCAAAAGTAACGTTTTCGTGGTGATATAACATGTTCTCTGTGTTCAGTACATTAATTGCCTTTTTTAAATCCATCAATTATTTAGTAATGAACTACAGTCTAAGGGAGTGATATTCATTTCCGACTGTACGTCACCAGATTCACTGAACAAAACCTGCGTCATCTTGTACATTACGGTTACCTTGAATTGTCACTGAAGATAGGTCATCATAACCACTTGAAGGACAACTGTTACCGAGTCATATTGACTGATTTACATTACCTTGTACTAATGGTTGGTATATGATATCATAACCTATTGAATGCGTTATATTGTCATGTCCTAGTGGTTGGTATAAGATATCATAACCTATTGAATGAGTTACATTGTCATGACTTAAATGAGTTACATTGCCATGTCGTAGTGGTTGGTATATGATATCATAACCTATTGAATAAGTTACAGTGCCATATTCTAGTGGTTGATTATATGATATTATAACCTATTGAATGAGTTACATTTCCATGTCCTAGTGGTTGGCATATGATATCATAACCTATTGAATGAGTTACAGTGCCATGTCCTAGTGGTTGGTATATGATATCAATTTTCATATAACCTACTGAATGAGTTACATTGCCATGTCCTAATGGTTGATATGTCCTAGTGGATGATATGTCCTAGTGGTTGATATACTTTAAAGTATACAGTATCGCAT
This sequence comes from Sinotaia quadrata, assembly GCA_028829895.1. Taxonomy (NCBI): domain Eukaryota; kingdom Metazoa; phylum Mollusca; class Gastropoda; order Architaenioglossa; family Viviparidae; genus Sinotaia; species Sinotaia quadrata. The sequence goes on from CM054181.1 coordinate 26,259,038, forward strand.
TGAGTGATTTCTAATACAATGACAATGAGACTGGTATGGATTTATAGTGAACAAAGTATATGAACAGTCTTAGTGAATGGCATAAATTATCGTTTTCTATAATCCTGTTTACTAATAGATATTAGTATTACTAGGTCTTAGTAACCTCCCTTGAGTAGTCGTGTACATTGGAATAGCAAATGTTGCCATGTCTTTGTTAACAAATCTGCGTTGGCAAGTTCAATTGAATTATATTTGTTTCTGTGTTCTGTTGAATATCATATATTGCCTCGTCTGAAAGACCTTCGTACAGCTGTTCTGGTGATTACTTTGGTCTAAAAACTAGTGTACATTTACCCAGTGCTAGTGGCTATCGTTATACATTGTCCTAAAGAGTAGCGTACAGCTCCCACTTCTGTTGAATATTGCCTTGTCCTTAAGAGTAGCGTACAGCCCCCCCTCTTCTGTTGAATATTGCCTTGTCCTTAAGAGTAGCGTACAGCTCCCACTTCTGTTGAATATTGCCTTGTCCTTAAGAGTAGCGTACAGCTCCCACTTCTGTTGAATATTGCCTTGTCCTTAAGAGTAGCGTACAGCTCCCACTTCTGTTGAATATTGCCTTGTCCTTAAGAGTAGCGTACAGCCCCCCCTTCTGTTGAATATTGCCTTGTCCTTAAGAGTAGCGTACAGCTCCCACTTCTGTTGAATATTGCCTTGTCCTTAAGAGTAGCGTACAGCCCCCCCCCCCCTTCTGTTGAATATTGCCTTGTCCTTAAGAGTAGCGTACAGCTCCCACTTCTGTTGAATATTGCCTTGTCCTTAAGAGTAGCGTACAACCCCCCCCCCCTTCTGTTGAATATTGCCTTGTCCTTAAGAGTAGCGTACAGCTCCCACTTCTGTTGAACATTGCCTTGTCCTAACGAGTAGTGTACAGTTCTCAGTTCTGGTAGATATCATGTATCAATAGTTCTAAGGTGTGCATAATGTGACGCTAACATCTCTTAGTTGATGGTTATGATTATTATTAATTAATTAACCACCCATAACTAATTTCAATTGATGAGAATCTTAATTTATGTTATTAATAATTCTCCAGAAGACCACACCACTTGTCTCTCTTACTTGGCGGATACGGCAGGCGCTGTAAACGTTTTCTCTCTTCCACAACTTTAAAGACAAACACTTACCGTCACACATATTTCCATAGGGGGAAAAAGTCTTACAAAAGGAGAAGATGAATCCATTTTTAAAATTTATATAGCCCCCATCCACCCACTTTCTTCTCTTATATATGGTTATCAATATATGTAAGGCTAATAAATTTAACAATAAATTTATTAAATCAACAACCAAGGCTAAATTCTATGTCAGCACCACCTTTGAGCTACTCCTTCTATTGTTCTTTAATAATATAGCAATTCTTATTATACTGCTATGATAATTCTTTTTGGAAATAATGATTATGGCATCTACAATGCGTTAATCAGAAAAGTTATTTTCGATTCAGTGTGTATTTGTTTACTGTTTCTAGCCGGTAAACGTGTAGGGGGTTGATGCTGTTCTGGCTTGTTTAGACAATGTGTACTTGGGAAGTCGTGCCGTAATGTTTCAATTATATAAATATGTATTCACTGGTCTGGCCGCTTGCCCTAGTTCTATAAATACTACATAAGCTCATGGACACGTTAGGACTATACAGGCCGCTTGTGACATGATTGTCTAGGACGGTCAGTTGGGACAGTGCTGACAACATACGTGCTGATGGAATGATTGAAGGCCTTTACACTCATTACGCTTGTGCATGTTAATTGTTTACACTATTTACAGTGCAGATGACTGCCGGTGCACTATTTACATTTCATACTGGCCTGTTTACTATAATTAAAACCTGTGCAATGCTTACATACAGTGTGGAAAGTCTGATCCTTGCTAACAAGTCAATAACAAGCCAAATTATTATTTACTTTTCTGGTGAACATTTAAATGTCACCTAGAGTTCTCTTATCCGAAAGACCAAAAGGGATAACGTTACATTCTGCTATTGGGGTTCTACGTTTAAAGTAATGTACACTTTTCCATCCCATAGTGTTATTCATTGTTTTTATATAATGTAATCTCAGCAACATTTGCTAGTTTGCACAGTCTCTAGTCCCTAGGTCATATGTTAGTTTGTGCTATTCTGAGCTTGATGCATTTTCTCGTTTTCTTGCTGTTGTGGTCTCTACGTCATACATGAACTTTTGCAATTTTCTTTATGTCATAGATATGTATTCATCTGTGCTATTGTGTGGACTCTACGTCATAGATAAACATGTGCTATTTTGTTACCTTTACGTCATATGCTTCTTCTTCCATGTAAAATATAATCAGGGAACAAACGCAAATTTTCAAGTTTATTCATCTCTAATTCCTTTCTTATAGTTTCTTGCAACAATACCTATTAGCCCGATACCCGTACACAGCATAATAAATACAGCATAATGGTTTATGAACCGGTTTACTAGAAAAATTGTCAAGTGTTTAATATACTACATACAAGCATCATAGTTCACAATTTGTAGAAATAATAGTCTACTCATATAATACATCTCTACGTAAAACGCAAGTATAACATATCAATAGCGAAAATGCACGAAAAATTTTTCATTCTCTCTCATCAATCAGTTAACTCACCATTAAGTTAAAGGCCACCTTTCGTGACATGACTCTGCCATTCCAAATTCAAAGTGATTAGAAAATAAATTCTTTACAGTAGGTAAACTTTTGATCTCAGCCCATTGGCTGGTCTCGTTCTTGTAAATCTTAACCATTGGATAATAAAAACTACTCATCCACCTAAAACTGGTGTAGGTTACACCAGCAAGTGTCTAGTACATTTTCCACCTGAGTTGTTTACTCCAACACTGACACTTAAAAATATTAGCGTAAGCAATGCTCAAGGTCGAGTCACTTTGACATTTAACAATTTATATAACAATTAAATTTGGAAACAGGAGTAGGCAAATTTACTCTGCCACATGTTCTCTAGCCTCTGAAGCTCTGGATGTAAATTATCTGTTGTCTCAAGTACAATTCATTCATCTAGTCAGTAGTGTGTTCCATTCGGCAAAATCAAAGCTAGATTTCGTTTTCACATTCTGTAACTGTCTGGACTATGGCATGCGACAAACACACACAAATTCAAAAGGGGCTATAACAATAAAACTGAAAATGTTTGAATAAATAGTAGAGTTATCCTTTCGGCCCACACCTTTGTGCTGTACATTTATTCAAGGTACGTCACGGGAACCATAACATACATTACACGTTGATTAGAAAGACACCAACTTTCGTCCCCAATTTTATATATTTAATATTTTTATTACGCATCTCACTTCCGTTGTTGTGTCGAACAAGAACTTTCATGATATATACCTATTTCAGTAGGTTAAGAACTTTCATGATATATACCTATTTCAGTAGGTTAAGAACTTTCATGATATATACCTATTTCAGTAGGTTAAGAACTTTCATGATATATACCTCGATTATGCACAATTGCAAATAAACAAACACTCGAAGTCATGTACACACCATAATTGAATAGTAATTATAAGCGAATAATAGAAAGTCACTCAACTCGTCCACACTAAACACTCGAAGTCATGTACACACCATAATTGAATAGTAATTATAAGCGAATAATAGAAAAGTCACTCAACTCCTCCACACTAAAATAAGTCATTAATATTAATGCACGTGTAGTTATTTAAAACGAACATTAACGTCAACGTACTTTTGTTTTTAATATAAAAACGAAGTAGTGATTGAACTGGATTCCCTTACGATAACCTTGAATTGATTTATCACTCTGTGAATACACTTTCTCCTGTGCTTGATGTGTGTCTGTGTGTGTGGTGTTTGCATGTATGTTTCTCTCTTTGTATGGTATTTATTCGTGTTTATTTTCGATCAAAATTTGATCGGTGTGTGTGTGTGTGTGTGTGTGTGTGTGTGTGGTTGTCTCCCCTTTCCCATCTCGTCCCTTCTATTTTTACATTTGGATTAAAATTTCCTGGTGTCAGTCAATATTTATTATGATTTTTCCTTTCTTTTATATCTGACTGTAACATTTATATTCTCGCTTTTTTAAAATTTGAAAGAGAGTATATTAGCATAAAGTTAAACTGTTTTCCTTTCCTGTATATCTGATTGAAACATTTTTTTGTTGTTCTGACTGTTCACTATTTACTCATTCGATATTGTTAATCAAACATCTCCCAACTTACTGCATACCATTCTCTGACTTGGAATTAGATGTTTGTCTGAAAAGTAATTTAAAAAAAAAATTGCTTCAGGGTTATTGTGCAAAATAGTTTTGCTATATCGCTCTTTTTTTCTTCTCTTTTTTTTTTTTTTGTAAATGCAAAGGGTCAGTTAATTGAAAAGAAACTATCAAAATTAGCATCCTTGCGCGAATAAAACGCAATATTCAGTAACTATTGTCATAAATAAGACCCAGTATTCATTTATTAATTATTCATAAATTAATTATGAGTAAGACCCATTATTTAGTAAATACTGTCATGAATAAGACTCAATATTCTGTAACTACAGTCATCAGTCATATATAAGACCCAATAGTCAGTAAAAACTGTCATGGAAAAGACCCAATAGTCAGCTAATGTAATTATGAATATGTATTTAGTAACTACAGCAGGACAAGAGTTGTTCTTCATGTCCAGTAGGCGTGTGCACTAGTTTTGAATGGCATGCAATACGTTTTCTTTTTTATATCAACTGCGTCTTCATGTTGGCGAAGAAATTTTGGATTTAATTTTATCTAGCTTTACTTTATACCATCCAATATTTCCTGATCGAAAACAGTTATCTACCTATTCGGATTTAATTGCTCCGGTTTTAGTTCAGCCTATCCTTTGCAAATGGAGTTACGTACCTTTTGGAGTCTCACGTTATTCAATCCACTATTTCTACATGAAAACAGCGTTATCTACCGTTTGGATATCATTTTTCTAGTTTTACTTCAGCTTATCCATAATTCTACTTCGTAAAAAAAAACGTTCGGATTTTATTCTCCCAGTTTGACATCATCCTCACTATGAAGACAGTTTTCTACCGTCAGTTTTTTTTATTTGAAAGAGTAGATTTCTTTATATGTCTTACAGCTTATGAAATTTTATTTATTTTGTAAACACCAATAGATGTGTAACGCATTGCAGTGGGCAAAGGCACTGAAGCGAAAAACTGCAATAGCCAGAACACTAAAGTGGATTTTTTTTTTTAAAAAAAACGTTTTAATGGTGTATAGCTTTTTTGCCTACACATATGAACATTTTTGGTAAAAATATTATTGAAATCTTTTGCTGTTGCTTTAGGTATGTCCTTTGGTTCTGATGTACTAAAATTGTCCCCAGTGCTGGGTTGGGTTAGGTACAGTGTACTAGAGTTGTCTCCAGTGCTGGGTTGGAGTTCTGGGTTGGGCTAGGTACAGTGTACTAGAGTTGTCCCCAGTGCTGGGTTGGAGTTCTGGGTTGGGCTAGGTACAGTGTACTAGAGTTTAGGTAGTTTTTGCGGTACTCATCAGACGAAGCCAACAGTTAGGTGACGCGCAAATAAATGATTGACAAGGCCACATAATGACGTCTCAGCCCACCGCTTCGTACACACACACACACACACACACACACAGAGGCATGGGATTAGTGATAACAATTGGAGGCCCTACGTCTAGGGACCACTTTAATAAGAAAACCAAGTGAAAGCATAATGACGACTTGGTGCCCTATAGAAAACTGGACCAAATCACGTTGGTCACACTTGGCGCGAGATTTATTTTACTAGAAGACAGAGGAGAGCGAATATATGAAGGGCAAACTAGTTAAAGTTCCTGGTCTAGAAAAAATGCGCTGCGAAAATAATGTGAAGTTCATTTTTGAATATAATGAAAATAATGTGAAGTTCATTTTTGAATATAATGAAAAATTATTAATATTTTCTGGTGTTTTTAAAGGGTGTTTTCCAAAATTTAATTTAACATCATGAAGTGAGCAGAGAGTCAAGGCAGAGGAGACATTTGATTCTACCCGTTTGTAAATCAGTCCTTGTATTCTATATGTCTTTCTTTCTTTCTTTCTTTCTTTCTTTCTTACTTTCTTTCTTTTTCTTTCTTTCTTTCTTTCTTTCTTTCTTTCTTTCTTTCTTTCTTTCTTTCTTTCTTTCTTTCTTTCTGTGTGTTTGTGTGTGTCTCTCTCTCTCTCTATATATATAAAAAACTAATTAGTGGTTTGATGCTGATGTCTCTGGGTGCCGGACTTTCATGCAGGGTATCGCGAACTCAAGATACCACCCACCCACTCTAGGTCAATGGAATATTTTTCAATCAACATACCCTTGCTACATCTCGAGTTTGACTCCAGGGTTATGAAGTGTCTAGGATATAAGAATTATGCTTCAATTCACGTGTTTAATATTATTATAGTTGACAGCACTGGAAGTAGTGATTAGTATTAGAAGTAATGGTAGCACTATATATAAAGAAGTAATGGTGGACTGAAAGTAGTAGTGGTAGTGCTAGAAGTATTAGTAGCACAAGAAGTAGTGGTAGTACTGGAAGTAGGGGTAGTAGTGCTATAAGTATCATTAGTACAAGAAATAATAATAGTTGTAGAAATGTTAGTTGTACAAGAAGTAGTGGCAGTACTGGAAGTAGTAGTGGTAGAAGTGGTAGTAATGGTTGTGCTAGAAATAATAGTAGTACCGAAGTATTAGTAGTCCAAGAAGTAGTAGTATTAGAAGTAGTAGTGGTAGAAGTGGTAATAATAGTTGTGCTAGAAATAATAGTAGTACCGAAGTATTAGTATTAGAAGTAGTAGTGGTAATGCAAGAAGTAATAGTAGAACTAGAAATAATAATAGATTTAGAAGTGTAATGGTATTACAAGAAGTAGTATTGATATTACTGGAAGTAGTGATAGTGCTATAAGTACTAGTAGTACTAGAAGTAGTATTGATATTACTGGAAGTAGTGGTTCTAAATCATGTTTTGATAGAATGTACTATACGTACGTTGTACGCAGATTTAAAACAAGTTTTACTTCTACAGAGTTCAGTCCTAATCGACGGCCCTTTGAAGTCTACAAGATCGGACAGAACTTTGTGTATGAAGGGGTTGAATAAGTAGCACGGGGCCAAAATGACTCGCAGTAAGCTACTATAGACACGTAGTTTGTTTGTGTTTTCATCCGGGCTATTTGCCAACCAGCAAATAAAAGACGCGCTAACATTAACTTGCTGTGTATTTGCATATCACGAATAAAAGGATCTCGTGACATGTAACGTAAGGAAACTATATATCCATGCCACACCCTCTATTTCACACTTCAAAGGCCACATGCACTCTAGGTCAGATCCCCCAGTGCACACTAGGCCAAACCCTCCAGTGCACACTCTGGACCAGATCCCCAAGTGCACACTAGGCCAGATCCCTCACTCTAGGCCAGATCCCCCCAGTGCACACTCTAGGCCAGATCTCCCAGCACACACTACAGGCCAGATCTCCCAATGCACACTAGGCCAGATCTCCCAGTGCACACAAATTTACAAGTTCAAACAAAAGCAAGTACGTTCATCTATTATTACAATTTGTTAATTAACGTATTTGTACACATTATTTTTACAAAGCAGTCATCAATTCTAAAATATTCAACCATCCGCAATCTGGTAATTCAGAAAGATATTTTTTTAAAAAATGCTTTGATTATATTTATTCTAAGCTCATTTAAAATATAATCAGGGAACAAACACTAAGTCCAGTTTATTCATCTCTAACTCCTTTCTTACAGTCAAGTCTCAGCTTACAGTTTCCTGCAACAGTATTTATTAGCCTGATACCAGCATACATCATAATAAATACAACATATCAATTTTATGAACAGGTTCACTAGAAACAATGTCAAGTGTTTTTAGCATACTACATACAAGATAAATAGTTCACAATTTGTAGAAATAATATATCATCTACTCACATAATACATCTCTACGTAAAACGCAAGTATAACATATCAATAGGAAAAACGCACGAAGTAAATTTCTAAGTCCATTCTCTCTCAACAGTTAACTCACTATTAAGCCAATGGCAAACTTTCATGACTGGACATCAGTGACTCTAAATTTAAAGTGATTAGAGAATAATACAATTCTTTTCTGTAGGCAAATAATCTCAGCTCATTGGTTGGTCTTGTTCTTGTAAATCTTAAATAAAAACTACTCATCCACCAAAACTGGTTTAGATTTACATCAGCAAGTTTCTTCTTTAATGTATAGTGGCAAAGTATGCTGACTACATGAACAATTTCTGGTATAAGGAAATACAAGAATTGCTGAAATTGTTATTCTGCTTGAAGGAGCTGCTACAGCAGGGAGAAAATGCTAGGGTTGACTTTAAGAGAATGGCAGCATGTCAGTGTTTTCAACATGGAGAAAAAGCGCATGGTATAATAACCTGGACAATAAACTTGTGACCTTGTTGCAAAAGCAAGCAAAAGACTTTTGAGATAGTAGTTAATACAGGTTATGTAAAACTATTATTGCTTACCTCTAATAATTCCATTTCAGTTATGTGATAAAAATTATCTTTATTGAATTGTTGTGGGGGTTTTTGATAGAGGATTGTGTAGTATAGAAATAATTTGAATGTGTTTCGTGGAAATACAGATGTCAAGAATTCTATTTCTTGTATTTGTCTCATATTATGTTTGATTGTTGATTTAATAAATTTATTGATCTTCTTATGCACAATGATAACCTTGTGTTGGAGCTCTGTCATACTCTGTTATTTGGAAAGTTCCTATTCTTTATTAACTGTAGCTCTTTCATACTGTGTTATTTGGAGAGAGTTCTCATTTTGTTTTATGCAGATCGATTATATTGTTATTTATAGCTCTCGTATATTCTATTTTTTTATAATTCGTACATACTCTGTTATTTATCACTCGCTCAGATTCTTTGCAACTCGTTCATACGCTGTTAATTGTAAGTCATGTTTTGTTATTTGTAACTCATTCATACGCTGTTAATTGTAAGTCATGTTTTGTTATTTGTAACTCGTTCATACGCTGTTAATTGTAAGTCATGTTTTGTTATTTGTAACTCGTTCATAAGCTGTTAATTGTAAGTCATGTTTTGTTATTTGTAACTCGTTCATACGCTGTTAATTGTAAGTCATGTTTTGTTATTTGTAACTCGTTCATACGCTGTTAATTGTAAGTCATGTTTTGTTATTTGTAACTCGTTCATACGCTGTTAATTGTAAGTCATGTTTTGTTATTTGTAACTCGTTCATACGCTGTTAATTGTAAGTCATGTTTTGTTATTTGCAACTCATTCGTAGTGTAGTATTCTTAACTCGTTTGTGTTTACGCAATTAGTTCATGCGCTGTTATTGGTAGTGTTTACATATTCTGTTATTTGTAACTCGTTCGTAGTGTAGTATTCTTAACTCGTTTGTGTTTACGCAATTAGTTCATACGCTGTTATTGGTAGTGTTTACATATTCTGTTATTTGTAACTCGTTCATAGCCTATTATTTGTCATTCCTTAAAATTGTTTATATTGTCTACTGTTTATAATTCATTCACATTTTATTATTTGTGGCTTATTTATATTCTGTTATTAGTAATTCGTTCACTTACAGGTATTTGTAACTTGTCAATATTCTATTTTGAAAGTCAAGTAGGCATTTACCGTTATTTATTACTCGTTATGCACCGTTATTTTGAACGCTTTTTTATGATGATGTAAGTAGCATGTTTCTACACCGTTATTTTTAATGGATTTTTTTCTACACCATCGATGTAACTCGTCGCTTTATCATTTATTTGTGTAACTTTCCTCAGCAGATCGCTTCTCGAGACGGTATTGATAATAAACATGACATTTTCAAACTGCTTCCTGTGGTGATGCTCACTTTTGTTCTCTCCATAATATGTTCGACTGTTATAATTCTATATTTCAAAATAAAACTCGTAAACTGATACAAAAATGCCATCGCTCAACACTTATCGCTAAAACAGTGATCGTTGTCATCCTTGAATGTTATTGAGAATATTTCTCTCAAATCATTCATTGCTCCAATATCACAGTTATGATCGAGAATATTACTCTCAAATCATTCATTGCTCAAATATCACAGTTATGATCGAGAATATTACACAAAACATCGTTGTTGCTTGTAGTTCAAACTTGATTTAGGACAGAGAATATTCCTATCAAATGATCACTGATAGGCGTAATTTTAAACTTGATTTAGGACAGAGAATATTCCTATCAAATGATCACTGATTGGCGTAATTTTAAACTTGATTTAGGACAGAGAATATTCCTATCAAATGATCACTGATTGGCGTAATTTTAAACTTGATTATAATCTGAGATCGTTCTCGTCGTAATGGTCATTGATTGGTGCAATTTCAAACCTGATTATGATCGAGGACGTGCCCGTAAAATGAACCCCGATTGGTGTAATTTTAATCATTGTGATTAATTCATTCACTCTCGATTTATAACTTGCGGATTAACTTTCAGACATTGGTTTATTTACTTCTGAAATTATATCAGTTTATGTCATAAATCCTGGTTTGTTGGGGGTGATTCTAACGCTTTAAATAATCGCTAGATGGTCATGTTTCGAACTTTTGTTGTAATTTTGTTCAGTACTCTGAGAGTATTTTAAATTAATATTAATTGGTTTACTTTAAAATTAGGATTATGATCGATTATTGTAGACACACTTTGCGTTATCAATGACGGGTATTTAGCATATATTACTTAAAAATTATCTTTGACTGGTATTTACGTTTTTCATTTGAAATAATCACTGAGTAGTATTTGAGTATTTACTTTGAAATTATCATTAATTGGTATTAGAATATTATTACTTTAAATTGTCCCTGGCTGGTGTTTACCATATTATTTTAAAATTATCCTTTGCTGGTATTTTGAGTATCTTGTTTTTATATCACCTCTGGCCGGTATTTGATTATATTACTTTGAAATTATAATTGAATTGTGCGTTTCCAATCTTCAACTATGGTCGGTTATATAGGTATTACTTCAAATGTTACTGATTGGTTAGGTTTAAATCTTGAACTGTGACAGATTATGCTAGTCTGAATTATCACAGTTTGATCAAATTTTATATTTGGAATTGTGTTTGCTACTGCTACTCGGAATTATCACTGATTGGTCAAGTTTCAAATCGTGAACTTTGTTAGATTATGCTACTCTCAGTTATCACTAATTGGTCAAGTTTCAAATCCTAGATTATGATGAGTGCATTCACTGTTTATTTCTATTAGTAGCCCTTTAATGCCCGATTTGTAAAAGAAAATGCTTCTCTGTGTCCAGTCTGAAATTGCAATTTGAGAGAAATTGGAGTTAGGGTTCAGTGTGTCCTGACTGAAGACAGTCAAAACCTTTAAGGGAGATTACTTCTTAGTCCTGATTGAATATGTAGTCAGAGAACTTATTTCTGTATGTCCTAAGACTTGATCAAAGTTGTCAGGTAAATTATATATGTATGTCCTAAGACGTAGAGCTGTCAGATAAATTATTTCATGTCCCTAGACGTAGTCAAAGCTGTCAGATAAATTACTTGCAGTCAGAGCTTTCAGGTAAATTATTTCTCTTCCTGAAAAGTAGTAAAAGCGGTCAAATAGATTACTTCTCTGTCCTAAGACGTCAGAGCTGTCAGATAAATTACTTCTCTTTGTCCTAAGACGTAGTCAGAGCTGTCAGATAAATTATTGCTGTGTTTACTCTGTGAGTAGGTAGTGACACGTTTTTAATGCAAATGATGTTGAATTGTATTGGGCTTGTTTAATACTATTTTTCTTTTTTTTTTAAACTAGGTTTAAACTAGGTTCTCAATTAAAGAATATTATAAACAAATGTCTGACATATATAACAAATCATTTTCAATTTTGATCTCTTTAATATAAGCCCAAATTAATCATAATAATTACAGCTCATAATGGTTTTTTAAAACATCTATTATGTAAAATCTTTTGTTTTTAGTCTGTGTAAAAAGATTTATAAGCAAAACACAAAATAATTTTGAAGAAGAGTATTTTAGAGTAAGAAATATTTAATTTTGTCTTTTTCAAATTTATTATTTGTACCAAATATAGGCTTATTTTTCAATTAATATTTTTTACAATGAAAACTTTTCATTTTAATTAAATTCATTATTACATTTTCTTTATTGTATAGTCACTACTTCTGATTTAGGTGAAACAATGACAAACATTTAATATTTTATAAAGTACATAAGGACTTTTGTATGCAAAGTCGTAATATTACTTTTAGCAACAAGTAAGTGCTTTCAATAATTTATTAGAATTAATATAATATAAATGCTAATCTTTCTATTGCATACTAAATAATTAGATGTATGTAATAGCCACATGTGAATTTGCATTGATCTTGACAGTTTTAAAACAATCGTAATTTTATTATTTTTAGGTGATTGAAAATAAAATAAGTTCAGAGTGCATAAAAGTAGTATTTCATAATGGCAATGGATATATAAACTTAATTTCACGTTATGTTGATGATGTAATGAACAATTAATATAAAACCCATTACAAACGATTAAAATGTAAAGGCTTATATAAATAACAAAGCAACATTTTTTCAATTTATTGGAATACCTTCTCAGGTAGATGTCCTGTATTTCTAAGAATTGCACTCATTTGTATCTGCATGCAGTTTTCCTTATTACAAATTATGTTTTTGTTTCTGTGAATTATCACTATTCCGAAATTTATATTTATTACAGTGTCCTACATACTTACGTGGTACAGTTTGTTATTTAAAAGTTATCATTCTAACATTATTTTGTTTGAACGAGACCTTGATGTGGCAGACGAATGTCGAAGAACAAATGGTGACACTGTGCGCCTTGTTGTCGGCTCTTTGTTCTACAAGCATTAATTGAAAGATAAATAATGATGATCGCTTAACTCCAAATAATTAATTAATTAAATTTTATCATCGAGACAGAGGCACACCGTGAGAGACAAGTGTGCCACCACAGGACTACCTCCGGCACACCACGACCCGTGCCTCTTCGCCCAACTGTGGTTCTGACTGCGCTCAAGCTTTCGTTATGTCGTTAAAATGCTTCCCTGGGGGAGTCGAGTGGCGCTTGATTCCGCCTGAAAAGCACCTCCCAGATACGGTCAATGATTGATTTTTTTCAGCCTGGTAAGCAGCAAATGGCTGGAACTTGCTGGTGTGACAGTGACTGTGGGTAATGCGCACAGTTTGTGACATATCTGTTTGTCACGCGTTGTGACATACGGTTTGTCTTACGTCACAGGCAGAGGGACGGAGACAAGGACCTGAGTTTATTCTAGTCTATTTATTCTATTGCTGCATTTCTTATTGTACCCTCTCTCCACCTCAGAGCTCTCTTTAACACAATCTAATAATTGATGGATCAATTATGTGGATTTAAGTGTGTGTGTGTGTGTGTGTTTGTGTGTGTGTGTGTGTGTGTGTGTGTGTGTGTGTGTGTGTGTGTGTGTGTGTGTGTTGTATTATGGGGAATAATTAGTTCATGATCAAACCCTTTTCTTTTAAAGAAACCGGCGAAGTAAACACAGTTTTAAATAAGCATTCGAGCAAACAAATATTATTGCTCAGATAAATTTTTAAAGATTAATGACTGAAACCTTTGCCTTTCATTCATTCACTGAAGAAAGGAAGGAAGGAAAGAAGGAACAAAATTGGATTAAATCATGACGTAGTTGATCTGCAATAGTCTTAATTATTGAAGTATTTTTGTCTTTCATTTCATCATAAGTTAAATACACTGATCTTTGAATTTATAGCGCATTTCTTTACAGTTATTATATATGATTATATTTTGTGTTACTCCAATTGTTTATCGTTAATGTTCAATTCTACAAGGAATTTTCATTAAGACATGCAAAGTTAAATGATCTAAAATGCTTATTTTCCATTTATACACACACTGAAAGTTTTCTACATAGTTTCAACATTAATTTTCATCTTTCTGTAAAGACTTAAAAAGGCGTTGAATGGGAAGAGAAAACGGGGCACTTTGGAATGGCAGTCTCCCGAGTCCTCTCTTTAGAGAACAATAGTTCTATGAGTGTCATGTGTCTTTGCTGTCGTAACTACGTTTCCATATTTCGCTGTAGAGGGAAGGGGACGGCTATAGTGCTGTAGGTGGAGAGAGAGAGGGAGAGAGAGAGAGAGTAGTTGCTGGTGCAGTTTTGCCTGGACAATATAAACCGTTCGCTCTTTCCGATGTGTAACTGCCAAGGGATTTTTAGCACACGTGACCCAAAATATTCCCCCATCAGAGCACTAGACCTTAAGCACATCACTGTGGAACGCTTGCAGAAAACTAGTGGGGTTTTCACCCACTCGAGCGGGGATCGAACCCAGTCACTCGAGCAAGAGGATACTGTCCAATCTTCTGCGCTGCTCCTGAGAGCGACTTTCAAGAGAAATTTATACACGAGAAAAATGTACTGCAGTTTGGGGACATGAGGAAAATGACTTCTGTATAAGAATTGCCCATGTTACATATTGGCACGTGAGAAAGTGCATAATTAATCAGCATCCCGGATACATCTCCATTAGAACTCAAAACTGCTTCATTAACTTTTATTGTCTCAATCTCACGCGAATATCGTGGTCTTCTTTCGTTTATTTATTGACTTTATCATTGTACTAGGAGTAGTGTTTAGTAATAGTCGTTTTTAGTTTAGTTTTGGTAATAGTAGCAGCAGTTGTAGTAATAATGTTTGGATTGGAACGATATGATATAGTGGATGATGTAGTTACTTGTTTCTGCATTTTCTTTTCTTGAAATATTCATTGATTTCAAAGCAAATATGACGCATACTTCTCCTGCCTAACCTAACCTAAATAGTTAAACTATATAGAGAGAGAGAGAAAAAGAAAGAGATAAGAATGGCGATGCAAGACTAATTAAGTGCATTTATGAATAATGCGAATAAGAAATCAAGCGAATAAGCTGAATAAATAGCCGTTTCTATTTTTCAAGATGGAGTCGAGCACTGTCACCCCATTTCACAAGCTCTTCACAGGGCACAATAGGAAAACACATTATAGACTCCAGGAATATCAAACACCATTTTAAAAGCATCTTCCCACGGGAAGTGTGGGGGAAGGAGAGAGAGAACCCCATCTGAATTCAGTGTTTTTACCGTACCTTAAAATCAAACATTCCTTCACTCTGAAGACTTTGCCCGCTGTTTCTGTTCTTTGTGTTCCTGGTATCCTCACGGAGTTTCGCTATCTACCTAGGTAATGACTGGAGAGAGAGAGAGAGAGCAAACATAGCACTGAATAAGCAACGGGCTCCTTGTGAAACCCATTGCCTGGTCCCTGGCCATTGTGACCAGCGGATTCGTGTAATTAGATCCTTAGCGCGCGCGGCACGCGGACACCCCCGGGCTCGACTCACCGAAGGGTAGGACAGACCCACTGATTGGGAGAGATGTTTATAGGGGGGAGGCAAAATTAACGGTTCCCGTGTTAAAAGAAAAATATTGTGAAAGACAAGATAGGAAATAATGAAGATGACTAAATGCGAAGTCGATGCACTTTTTACGAGACCTTAAGCATCCCAGTAAACAATAATTAAGATGACTAAATACGAAGTCAATGCATATTTTACGAGATCTTAAGCATCCCAGTAAACAATAATGAAGGTGAGGAGAATGAGTTGTATACTGACTTCAGTGAAGTCATGATAGAAGTAAAAGTGATTGTGTAAATTTAATAGCTGATGAGGCCGATTAGGAAATGTTTACTTGACCCCTCAATGAAGTACATGATGATGTAATAATGATGACACAGACAATGACGGTTGTGATAGATCTCTCAACCCTCAAGAATTTGGTGTGAATTGCACCCTTATCAGTAGTTATTCACGTTTACATGTCACATGAGTGAAATTGACTATATTACACACACACATACTCACACACACACACACACACACACACACGCACACGCACACACAAAATATACACACAACAAAATCAAATTCGAAGGTGACCTTTCAAGGCTTCTGAAAGCATTTGAGTTTGAGAAAATCGTACATACTCTTAAAAATCAGGAATAATTTACTTGTGTTTGTTGTAAATAAAAATATCAAAGCGAATTGTTTAAATAAAATTTGATAAAAGTTTTTCTTTGCCAATTATTTTATGTAGTTGAGCTAAGGGAAATAACGCAGTAAAATGAGTATGGCTGTCTTCCCTTTAAATTAATTGCCTAGGTATATTCATTCTGATCATACCTTAGTTTAATTTTAAAGTTATAATTGTTCAGAGGTTTATTTATGTTATTCATATTTATTATTGTTAGATTTTATTGAATGTGACCTATTATATTTTTTTGTTGAAAGAGTAACAAGTACTATAGGAATATTTTAATTAAATATAATTGTACCTTTAATGCTGTAAGAAAATAACATTTGTAAATATTAAATTTATTTCTATTTGCATTTTTAAACCTCATTTTAAAAGTAAGATTTATCCAAAAATATCCCAATAAAACAACCCACCCTTCATGACAAGAATACAATAACAAATATTTTTATTGTTCAAATAATTTCTTTATTGGCCTTAAAACTGTTGTATTATAATATATTCTTTACTAGACAGAATTGATACGTTGACACTCAAAGGATTTTCCTGGGTGTGATTGTCTGAACTTCTGTCATAGTATGGTAAAATTCATTATCTCCCCTCTAAATTCAATACTTTTTGTCAAAATTCTGACTTCTCAGAGGTATGGTAGAGCTCACTTATCTGTTCTCTAAATTCAATACTTTTTTCAATAAAATTCTCACTTCTCGGTAGTGGCTAGGTTTGGCAGGTCTGTTGTGATAATGAAAATTAATGTGCTAGAAAAATTAAATCTTATTCTAGTGGTCTCAATAAAACAACAATTTCAAAAAGTAAAACGAACGGTATATGAATAGAAGTTCCAAACACCAGCTGAATATAATATAACATTGTGATTGAAGACGTCGATTTCTTCACCAGCAAAATTCTATGATCAAAGCAGATCCAATAAAACTATGAATATCTCATTGCTTGATGTTTCACAGAATCTGTATGTTAGATGATGACGATGATTGTTATTGTTATTATTATTATTATTTTCACAACTTCTGTTGATTTTCGGTTGTTAAGCCACAGTCTCTGAATCTTACCAAAATTCTGGAAGATCCAAGGATTTATGGAAGATGTGGGCACTTCCGTAGAGCGCTTGTTTTAGTAGTGGGGGCGAGCTAGTTTACTCATAGAGCTTTCCAACTCAGATGTTATATTTTCCAAGGCTCCGCTCACTACAGACATCATTTCGCAGTAAGGGTTTTTAATCTGAGACTGGTATTTTTCTATTTTTACTCTTTCTTTTGTTATCAATTGGAACAGCGACCTCGATGATTGCTGTTCTGTTAGACATTGAGAACTACTTTGTCTGGTCTTCGTGCAGAAATTACTAGATCTGTTCTTATCTTGAAGTTTCACATTATTATTATTATTATAGGGATTCTACACAATTTACATGAAAAGTGTAAAGTAATTACAATGATCACTACCTGTTCAGATTGTTCTCATTCCGAGCAGAATCACAACTCGGTAACTGACCTATTACGACATAAAGGGAGCTAACTAATCGACAATCTTAGCATTTTACTAGAAAATATTTCAATGGAACCGTTTTGAAGTGGATTGTCTTACTTCTTAGCTTTATAAGACTATAGACAGTGTGTATATTTTGACCAAGTTGCTAGACATATATTAAAATTCTCTTCGTGGTCTTCCCTTCGGACGTATAAGATGCTCTCCCTTTTCAGAAAGGCTTACCCGAGACCAAATGCAATTTACACATTCATGAATACTGGGTTGGCAAGTATCCAAACAAATATGCACTATATTAGTGAAATATATCTGTTTTATGAGAGAATGTTTGAAATAAGGAACGAGCAAATGACCGAACCGACGGACGGACTGACGGCGTTTGGCGGTTTTCTTACTATACCAGGACTGGAAATTGTCGTTACCAAGGCACCGACCTAGGCGCATACTTTGCTCTACGGAGCAACGTAAGAAATACTGACACAAGAGTTACTGACACACTAAAGTACTCAAGAGTTACTGACACACTCAAGTCACAAGAGGTATTGACACACTCAAGGCCACAAAGGATACTGACATACTAAAGTGCACTAGAGGTACTGACACACGCATGCACACAAGAGGCACTGACTGACACTCAAATACACAAGAGTTACTGACATACTCAAGTAAAAATGATGTACTGACACTCAAGTACATAAGAGTTACTGACATAATCAAGTACACAAGACTTACTGACACACTCAAGTACACAAGACTTACTGACATCATCAAGTACACAAGACTTACTGACATAATCAAGTACACAAGACTTACTGACATAATCAAGTACACAAGACTTACTGACATAATCAAGTACACAAGAGTTACTAACACATTCAAGTACATAACAAACTACATTTCCTGACCCGCTACAAAAGCTTTCTAATAACAATTAAAAGCGCGAACTGATTTTGCGAACAGAAATGAGAAAGTTGTTACAAGTTTATTATTGATAATACGACATTTATTTTGTTTGCAGTTGATCTCGTGGTTTATTGTGTGTTTATGGTGTTTTTCATTTGCACGTAATCAGAAAAGGATATGCACGAAAATATTTATGGTACATTTTAAAAAAAATTACAAGAATATTTGAACTAACCAACAACGGCTTTATGAATATTTATAACTAAGCAAAAATAACAAGAATATTTTTCACCAGTTGCAATAATAGCATGGATGTTTACATTAAACAAAAAAAAAAAAAACAATAATATTTCCAGCAACATTAAACAAAAGTAATAACATGAATATTTGCACAAGAAATAACAACAACATGAATATTTTCTTAAAACAAGATTAACAAAAATTTACACTTAACAAAATAATAACATAATTATTAAAAAAATAAGCAGAAATATTAAACATGTATTCGTGTGCACAAGTAATAATTAAATGAGTATTTTCTAGCAACAAAAATAACAACAAATACTATCGTATAGCTAACTACACCAATATTTACACAACGATCACGTGAATGTTTGCTAAATGACAGCAAGAATATTCACACTAAATTAAAATTTATAGTCATGTTTTACTTTTACTTGGTGTGTTTTTGCATGTGGAGTGAATATTCACGTTAATTTTGCTCATTGTTTTAAAATGTAGTGTTAAATTCATGTTTTTAGATTCACTTAATGTATTTTTAAAATTTAGTGTTAAATTCATGTTTTTAGATTCACTTAATGTATTTTTTAAAATTTAGTGTTAAATTCATGTTTTTAGATTCACTTAATGTATTTTTTAAAATTTAGTGTTAAATTCATGTTTTTAGATTCACTTAATGTATTTTTAAAATTTAGTATAAAATTCATGCTTTAAATTCACTTAATGTATTTTTTAAATTTAGTGTTGAATTCATGTGTTTAGATTCACTTAATGTATTTTTTAAAATTTAGTGTAAAATTCATGTTTTTAGATTCACACTTAATGTATTTTTAAAATTTAGTATTAAATTCATGTTTTTAGATTCATAATTAATGTATTTTTAAATTTTAGTATTAAATTCATGTTTTGAGATTCACTTAATGTATTTTTAAAATTTAGTGGTAAATATTCGTGTAGTTATTTTTACTTAGCGCTCTCAAATAAATACTTATATTGTTATATTTACTACCAACTTAAAAACACTAAATAAAAATACATGAATATTCACACTAAATCGTAAAATGCACTAAGCAAACATAATGTAAATATTTACGCTAAAATTTAAAACATAATCTACTTAAGACAATAGCATGAATATTTACACTAAATTAAAAACAAAACACACAAAAGAAAAATAGCATTAATTACTCAACAAAATAGCAATGTGAATATTAATTTACAATAAGAATAGTTTATACAGTTTAAAAAAATAGCAATATGAATATTTTCACAAAGCAAAAAACAAAACTATTATAACGCACACACAGGTAATAATATATTTACTCAACAACAAACGCTACCTGAACTATAATAACATGAATATTTTTACAGAACAACCTACAGCACTTTGAATATTTACACACAATAGAAGTAATAGTGTAAAATTTTACATTAAAAATAGAAACATGAATATTTAAAGGTAATACAGCATTGTTATTCATACCCAAAAACAGCGAAATAAAAATGTATACATTTATACTCAGAATTTAAACTTACAAAATTATACTTACATTAAGTAAAATGAACAAGGTAAAGATCTTCAAATAGTAAAAATAAACGTATACATATTTACACTCATGAGAAGTAAAATGTAAATATTTACGCGCTGCGTCATTTGACTTATGAATAATTAAAACAATTATCATCTTACGCAGCTCGCGAAATAACTACTCCACCCAGAAAAATGAGAATATAAATATTTTCACTTCAAGATATAACAATATAAATACATAGAAAATGAAGCAGTATAAATATTCCCACTTCAAGATATAACAATATAAATACATAGAAAATGAAGCAATATAAATATTTCCACTTCAAGATATAACAATATAAATACATAGAAAATGAAGCAATATAAATATTTCCACTTCAAGATATAACAATATAAATACATAGAAAATGAAGCAATATAAACCGTAAAGCAGAAATAAAAGCAAATAAGTATATACATCTATGAAAAGAGGCAAAATACTTATCCACACTAAACAAAGATTAACAGTACAAACATTCACACATAAAATATAGCAATATTAATATTTAAACTTAGCAAACTTTGCAGTGTAGATAGTTACACATCATAAGACAGCAAAATAAAATTTTACTTAGCCAAAGTAGGAACACACATACACACACACATACACACTCTCACACACACACACAAATACACACACACACACACATCAAAATATCGCAATATGAATAATTACACTCACCTAAAGTAGCAATATAAATATTTAAAATACAAAAATAGTAATAAGTACTTACACTCGTCAAATGTTGCCGTATGAAAACTGGCCTATAAAAGAAAGTAAAATAAGTACACACGTCAAAAACAGCAAGTAAAATTCGCATGTGTTTCCCACATTTTCTTTTTAATGGTGTAGGTCTGTGAATATTTACGCACAATAGAAACGATGCACGTTTAACAGTTTAACAGACATGAGACTGATATTTCTTATGGCTGGTTGTATTATTGATTTACAACAGCATAAATAATGGCACGTTTAACAGACGTCGCTGATATTTCTTATGGCTGGTTGTATTATTGATTTACAACAGCATAAATAATGGCACGTTTAACAGACGTGGCTGATATTTCTTATGGCTGGTTGTATTATTGATTTACAACAGCATAAATAATGGCACGTTTAACAGACGTGGCTGATATTTCTTATGGCTGGTTGTATTATTGATTTACACACAACAGAAATAATGGCACGTTTAACAGTTTGATAGACATGTGACTGATATTTCTTATGACTGGTTGAATCATTTGTGTACACACAACAGAAATAATTAATAGGACGTTGCAATTCAACAGACATATGACTAATATTTCTCCTGGATGGCTGTATTGTTCATTTACACGAACAAGTTATTTGATTAACGTATTCAAAAGATTTATGTGTGTTTGTGTTCATTGAGAAGTTAATGTGTTTTGTGTCAACACGTGCCAAAAGCAATGCGTGGGGACCTTAGCTTTAATTAAGAAAAACATGTTTACGGAACGGACTGATGGTATGTATTGATTAATGCGAGGTGAATAATATAAAACAGTTTATTCGATGAGTATATGCATCCAGTAGACTAATTCATCGGTTGCTTTACAATATCTTCCTCTAACTATTGTACATATGTTGTTTGTTTTTTCTCTCCACAAAATGTCTTCGTATTATTAGCTTGCTCAATTTTCTTATTTGACCTTGTTTTGTGATGACTCGTGTCCTTGATCTCCCTCTCTGTGACATGATTTAGTGTTTGACTGACGTTATATTAATGGACTGACGTTATATTGATGGACTGACGTTTTATTGATGGACTGACGTTATATTGATGGACTGACGTTATATTGATGGACTGACGTTTTATTGATGGACTGACATATTTTATTGTTTTACCGACAGGGATTGGCATGCTCTATCGTATGATTAACAGGATTGATATGCTTTAGTTCAGGTCTTAACTGTGTTGATATATGTAGCGTATGTCAGGATTTTCTTTTATTTAAAAAAAACCACATAATTTTTATATTACAAAAATAATTATGTATATTAGTTGTCAAAAAAAAGAATCGAAAAGCTGTATTTTATATCTTAACGAAATCAAAATGCTATGTCTTGATTGCTCAATTAATGTAATTGTTTCCATTTTCCAGCTGGAATTGGTATGCTCTATAATATGTCTTGCAGTGAAACTAACAACTTGTCTTACTGTTGGTGGTATGCTAAATGAGTGTGTCTTTCAATTAGTGGAATAATAAATGAATGTGTCTCACAATGATTGGTATGATAGAATGTATATATCGTACAATGACGGTATTTTAAATATTTGTCTCACAATTAGTGGTATGATAGTATAGTATGTTATTGTACAGTGACGGTATTTTAAATATTTGTCTCACAATTAGTGGTATGATAGTATACTGTACAGTGACGGCATGCTATATTTTGTTAGTCTGACAGTTAGTAGTACGCTTACCGATTGTCTCACAAACAGTGGCAAGCTACATTTGTATGATTTTTGTGTCATACAAAACGAATATGTCTTACATAGATTGCTGTACTGTATATCGTGTTTCTCAGGGCGGAAGCCATGAAGGAGAAATCGAAAAATGCCGCCAGGACGCGCCGAGAGAAGGAAAATGCTGAGTTTTATGAGCTCGCCAAGATGCTTCCGCTACCTTCGGCCATCACCAGTCAGCTGGACAAGGCGTCCATCATTCGCCTGTCCACTTCCTACCTCAAGATGCGTGCCGTCTTTCCGGATGGTGAGTACAGATTTTCTTCTTTTCCTCTAAACTCTTCTTTCTTCATTATTCAGCAATCTTGTTCGTATTATTACTCCTTGAGTCGTCAGTCCGTGAGTTTTCTAAAGGTTTCAACCTTCCCATTGTTTGTCTGCCCCATTTATTCTTCAGTGTTCTCATTGTTATGTTTGTTTCCTTTAGTCTTCAGTGTTCTCATTGTTATGTTTGTCCCATTTAGTCTTCAGTGCTCTCATTGTTATGTTTGTCCCATTTAGTCTTCAGTGTTCTCATTGTTATGTTTGTCCCATTTAGTCTTCAGTGCTCTCATTGTTATGTTTGTTTCCGTTAGTCTTCAGTGTTCTCATTGTTATGTTTGTTTCATTTAGTCTTCAGTGTTCTCATTGTTATGTTTGTCCCATTTAGTCTTCAGTGCTCTCATTGTTATGTTTGTTTCCGTTAGTCTTCAGTGTTCTCATTGTTATGTTTGTTTCATTTAGTCTTCAGTGTTCTCATTGTTATGTCTGTCCCATTTAGTCTTCAGTGCTATCATTGTTATGTTTGTCCCATTTAGTCTTCGCATTATGTTTGTCCTGTTTATTTTTCAGCTGCTTCCTTGTATATATGTCTCATTTAGTCCTCAGCCCTCTCCAGGTATGTTTGTCCATGTAGTTTTCAGCTATCTATTTGTCATTTTCATTCAGTCATTTATCTTTCTCTCAGGCATGTTTGCCCCATTCCGTCCTCAACTAGCCCTCTCTATATTTGTCCCTTCACTTTTTCAGCCTGTGACGCTAACGCCACCTAGTTAATGGTTATTATTATTATTATTAATTAACCATCCATAACTAATTACAAGTGATGAGAATCTTAATTTATTAATAATTCTCCAATGATACACCACTCGCCTCTCTCATTTGGCGGATAAACGGGCATCTAAACGTTTTCTCTCTTCCACAACATTAAAGACAAATATTTACTCACACATTATTCTGTAGGTGGAAAACGCCTTATTAAAGAAGAAGATAAATCCGTCTTTTAATCTATAATTAGCGAGCCCCCATCAATCCAGTTTCTTCTCCAACATAAGGTTATTGATATGTGTAAGAAGGTCAATAAATTTATTAAATCAACAATCAAATATACAACATATAAATATAATCAAAAGAGCATTGATATTTACATCACTTCACAACAATTTTCAATTAATGCTGGACAATTGTTCATTTTTCTACCTAGCATAGACATAAGCAGTAAATTACATAAATGACATCTTCATTTGATGATTTTGTTATGAACAAGTGAGAGAACATTAGTCAAATAAATTACTCATCCATTTGAAACTGGTTTGGATTGCATCAGAAATTTTCTAGAATATTCTCAATTCGAGTTGTTTACTCCAACTTAAAAATATCATCACAAGGAGTGCCCAAAGTCTGGTCACTTTGACAATTTAACAATTTATATATCAATTAAGTTTTAAAATAGGTATAGGTAAATTTACTCGTTTTCTTGTTCCTGTTTGTTTTACTTAATCCTTCAATGTTCTGATTAATGTGTTTGTTTTACTCAGTCCTTCAATATTCCACATTCATTACCAAGGCCACAGTTCATAAAAGCCATATTCATTAACTAGGACACAATTTTACAATCACATTCATTATCTAGGATACAGTTTTACAGGCCACATTCATTACCAAGGACACAGTTCATAAAATCAAATTCATTATCCAGGACACAGTTTTACAGGCCACATTCATTACCAAGGACACAGTTCATAAAATCAAATTCATTATCCAGGACACAGTTTTACAGTCCACATTCATTATCTAGGACACAGTTTTACAGTCCACATTTATTATCTAGGACACAGTTTTACAGTCCACATTCATTACCAAGGCCACAGTTCATAAAATCAAATTCATTATCTAGGACACAGTTTTACAGGCCACATTCATTATCTAGGACACAGTTTTACAGGCCACATTCATTATCTAGGACACAGTTTTACAGTCCACATTCATTATTCAAGCGACAATGTTACAGATCACATTCGACGTCAGACCCCATTCCGAACAAGTTTCATTCACATTCATTAAAGCCGAATTTCTTAAAGTCACCTTCACCATTATTGAATCTACCCTTCACAAAATCCAACTGACATATTGAAGCCACAATGCACAATAATATTTTTCACCATTATGAAAGCCACACTTTGAAGGCAGCATTGCAGAGATGTTTGTGCCGTCAGTAATCGTAGGAGGAGTAAGCCATAATAATCAATTAGTACTAGTTTGTCGAGAAACTAGAGAAACACGGTGGAGTATTAATGCTGATGACCAAAGGGTTAACCAGATCAAGTATTAAAAGCATCACAATCATCTATCGAAAAGAGCGTGTGGAACCCAAATGTACGCATGTCTGAGTATCTGAGTACGCAA
The DNA here is from genome assembly GCA_028829895.1 of Sinotaia quadrata. Taxonomy (NCBI): domain Eukaryota; kingdom Metazoa; phylum Mollusca; class Gastropoda; order Architaenioglossa; family Viviparidae; genus Sinotaia; species Sinotaia quadrata. The sequence continues at coordinate 26,284,602 of CM054181.1, forward strand.
TTCCATGAGAGCTTAAGTGTGTAAGTACACAAATCTATGAGTACGGCAAGTCCATGAGAGCTTAAGTCTGTAAGTAAGCAAGTCTATAAGAACATGCAACTCCTTACTTATGCAAGTCTGCAAGTACACAAATCTGTAAGTCACGCGTCTGTCAGTAAAATGTCTGTAAGTCAAAAGTCTGTAAGTACACAATTCAGAAGCCTTTAATTATGCAAGTCTACAAGTACACAAGTCAGAAGCCTTTAATTATGCAAGTCTGCAAGTACACAAGTTTATAAGTCACCAGTCTGTCAGTAAGTCACAAGCCTCTAAGTATGGAAGTTTATAAGTATACAATGCTGTGTCATGCGTCTGTAAGTTCCCACAAATCGATATACGTATATAGTATTGTGTTAGCATAGAAATCTGTAATTACGTTTAAGTACACAAGTCTCTAAGTACAAAAATATCATCACTCAAACCTGTGAGTACTCAAATATATAAGTGCACAAACCTGTCCTTATGTGTGTATGCCTGCGTATGTATGATAGAGAGACAATGTGTGAAGGTGTCGTAATAGAAATATGTCCTTGTGTGTGTGTGTGTGTGTGTGTGTGTGTGTGTGTGTGTGTGTGTGAGAGAGAGAGAGAGAGAGAGAGAGAGAGAGAGAGAGAGAGAGAGAGGTGAAGATAGAACAAACATTACCCTTCCGAAATAAGACAAATCCTACTCGAGAAAACTGTGGCAATAATATGCAAATTTTAAAGTGCAGATATCAGTATTACACATGGTGGCCTTAAAGTCTGGAAACCGATAAAATTATTTAATTCACTGCATTTATTGCAATTTTGCACAATTCATCGAACAATTCATTGCTAATGAGGAACAACACATTGAACATCTAACGTTACTGAACGTATCATGTAACGTCATTGAATATATGTTATGTCATTGAACATATCATGTAACGTCATTGAATATATTTTATGCCATTGAACATATCATGTAACGCCTTAAACATATATTGTAACATCACTGAACATATCCCGTAACGTCATTGGACATATCATGTAACGTTATTGAACATATACAGTTTAGCCTTATATCAATAAACCATTTCTCATGTATATTCGCCTGTTTCCAGACTTTATAGCCACTCTGTAGATATAAAGACAGTTCTTCACTCGAGAAATATGGCAACAATACTAGACATACAAAACTAATCGGTATTCTAAAAAGCTTGTATCATTTCTAAACATCAAACTAAAGCGTACGAGACTCGCTACTCAAGAAATATAATAATAATATAATTCCATGCATAGTGTAAATCGTTACTCAAGAAATATGGTAACAATATCATTTGTGCATAGTACAAGCAAATCGTTACTCAAGAAATATGGTAACAATATCATTGTATGTACAGTACAAATAAATCATCATTAAAGAAATACAGTAACAATTATGTGCAAACTGTAAACAAATCTTAATTCGATAAAGAAAATAACACTTATGTACACGTACATTTCTATAATAAACAAACTGTTACTTGAGAAATACAAAAACATTTTATTAATGCTACAGACAAATCATTACTCGAGACAATTAGGATAAAATTCTGTGCATAATATAAACAATATTAATCGATACAGATTATAACGTACTTTTGACAGATCGTTAGTTGCCATTTGATGAAGTATGTGTACATTGTTAGCAACTCGTTACTCGGGAAAGATAAAACAAAAGCGTGAGCATTATATAAAAATCAACACTCGAAAAATTGATTATTTAAAACAACAACAGAACAACACGTCATTTAAGAAAAGATAACAATAATTAACGTGCACACTAGACAACCACATCTTTCAAGAAAGATAACAATTATACGCATGCTGGACAAACACTTCATTCAAGAGAGATAACAATTGCGTCCATACTGCACAACCAACTACGTCATTCAAAGATCACAACCATTACGTCCATACTACACAACCAACCACGTCATTCCAAGATCACAACCATCACGTGCATACTAGACAAACACGTCGTTTTAAGATCACAACCATTACGTCCATACTACACAACCAACCACGTCATTCGAAGATCACAACCATTACGTGCATACTAGACAAACACGTCGTTCAAAGATCACAACCATTACGTCCATACTACACAACCAACTACGTCATTCCAAGATCACAACCACTACGTGCATACTAGACAAACACGTCATTCCAAGATCACAACCATTACGTGCGTACTAGACAAACACGTCATTCCAAGATTACAACCATTACGTGCATACTAGACAAACACGTCATTCCAAGATCACAACCATTACGTGCATACTAGACAAACACGTCGTTCAAGAAAGATAGCAATTTCGTGCATTCTATGCACAAATCGATGCTCAATATAACCAAAAGCAGTGCTGTATACATGCCAAATCGATATTGACAAAGACGATTACACCACCACATAACACACAATGACAAATCCTTACTCGATAAAAATGATATAATTATTCTATGAATATAGGCCAAATCGTTACTTGCGACAGATGAAGAAATTTTCTCCCTTTTAAGCAAAGTTCAAAGCATTGGGTAATTGCTGTACACACAACACCGTTCGTACGAAGACATATTATTATTATTGCAAAGGAAAAAGTATACAGGAAATTTCAAGTCACAATGTTATGTTAAGCAGTACAAAAATTGTTTACATTACATTCAGCGATTCTCTTTCAACTTTTTGAATGGGGAAATATTCACAATTTATTAATTTGCCTTAAGTTTTTGTTCTTCTTGCGTTTATTTCTCCTCCTTTTACTTCACTGAGGTTATATGAGTGGAATAGGGTTCAATTCCCGCTGCCTGTCCTCCAGTGGTGTTTCGTTTATTTGCTGTAGCTTCATGAAGGCTGTGCTGGGTGATATACAATACTCTTCGTCTTAAAGAACTTTTAAGGTGTTCGTAATTGAAAGGTTTCTCGTTCTGATTTGTAGCTTTGTTCGTTATTTTTTTCAATTTTTGTTTTCTCTCTCACCGAGAACCGAATACAAGCATTAGACTAGAGTAGTAGTAAGTCAGTCCATAGACATTCTGAGTGCTCGCCCCTCTTACGCTGTTGATTTTTGTTCATGTATTTTCTAAATTTTATTATTTTCCATCTTAGTGTGTGTGTGTGTGTGTGTGTGTGTGTGTGTGTGTGTGTGTGTGTGTGTGTGTGTGTGTGTGTGTGTGTGTGTGTGTGTGTGTGTGTGTACAAATTTAAGTCTACTGCAAAAAAGTGACACAAAGACGCGGTAAGAGAGGTTAGCAAATAGTAGGAGATGTTAACATTTTAGAGTGAAATCGAATCTAACCAGTGGCAGGGTCGGCTTGTCTTAAGCAAACTCAGTGCGGCCCCCTCCATTTTTTTTTTAATTTATCAATTCTCATCTCAGGGAACAGAAGAGAGAGGACTTTATTTGCCAGTCTATCTTCGGTTTCAGCGTATCCGGAGATAGGTACCCCCCCCCTCCCCGTGCCTAATGTACTTTTTTTTTTAAACGGAAAATTTAAAAATAAATTTCTTACATCAACTGTTGCAGTGAAGCAAGCGGGTGTCTTCCTGGGTCAGCTTTGTGGCGAAGAGTGATCGCTAAGTAGTGTCACACCCTGAAGAAAAATTTCACTTTTAAATTGTCTAATTTCATTTCTTGACCTTTGACATTGGATGTTTCATGGCGATAATATTGGGTATCATGCCAAATCTTACAATCATCGCCTTTTTTTCTCACTTCCTGATAATACATGTATTGATATAGAATTGTAAGGTTCGTTCAATGCACAATTATTATGCCCGATCTTTGTAGAATTATTACACCAGTTCAATGCACAATTACTACGTCCGATCTTTGTAGAATTATTACATCAGTTCAATGCAGAATTATCAATCTTTCAATACAAAATTATTACATCAAAATTAGAGTTATTATACTAGTTCAATGAAGAATTATTATATCAGCCCTAAGCACATTTAATTCAAAAAACCAACGTTAATTATTATACTATTTAAATACATAATCATTGCATTAGTTCCATGCTGAATTATTACATCATTTCAAATCAGACTTATTAAATTAGTTTCAAGTAAAATTATTGCATCAGTTCTGTATAGAATTATTAATCAGATTTAAGCAGAAATATTACACAAGTTTCATTAAGAATTATTACATCATTTCTAAGTAGAATTATTATTTCATCTCTGTGTTGAATTATTATTATTAGAATTATAACACCAGTCCTAAGCAGAATTATTATATCGGCAACGTGTAGAATTATTACAGCAGAATTATTACATCAGCTCTATGTATAGTTATTACATCAGTTCAGTGTAGAGTTATTACATCAGTTCTATGTATAGTTATTACATCCGCTCTGTGTAGAGTTATTACATCAGTTCAGTGTAGAATTATTACATCAGTTCTGTGTAGAATTATTACATCAACTCTATGTATAGTTATTACATCAGTTCTAAGCAGAATTATTACATCGGCACTGTGTAGAATTATTACATCAGTTCCATTCAGAATTATTAATTGGTGAGGCTATTGAACTAAATCCTTGGTAAAGGAGATACATATGTTTTTGTTCACTTGAACTGTGAAGATTTTCTATTTGTTGTTTTTTTCAAAATCATATTGTTGTTTTCATAATCTTTTCTTATAAACCCGTGTGTAGCTTTGTATAGTTGATTTTGTTGTTTTGTATAACCAGGATTATTTTGTTATGTTGTTTTGTATAACAAGGATTAGTTGATTTTGTTGTTGTATATAACCAGAACTAGTTCATTTTGTTGCTTTGTATAACCAGGATTAGTTGATTTTGTTGTTTTGCATAACAGGATTAGTTTATGTTGTTTTGTATAACCAGGATTAGTTGATTTGTTGTTTTGTATAACCAGGATTAGTTGATTTTATTGTTGTGTATAAACAGAACTAGTTCATTTTATTGTTTTGTATATAACCCCGTGTGGCCGCTATAATACGGTTTACCTCTATTATGATTATTATTATGAATTCCTTTATCATTTACTAAGCATAATCACTAATCAGTGGTTAAATTTAGGATTTATTTCCAACACGAATTCTACACTCTCACAACACTATAAGTAACTTACTACTGACACATAATTTATCTGTTCACAAGTGGAACTTCCTATTTAAGGAGTAATGTAATTTATTAGCTAATTAACATTCATCCAGTCTTTCACTCTCATGCCCCCATCCACCCAATCACTACTCCAGACATGTATCAATTAACATGCGTAAGAATGATTTAACAGAAATTAAGATTTATTATAAAAAGTAATTTTATTCTAAATAGATACAAATAAGTTTCAAAACAGTCACGTATTTACGCTACTAATTAAATGTTCCAGTTTTTTCTCATTTCACAACCAATATTTAACAATGACTATTTTGAGAGAATAATCCCTAATCAAGGTTTACAATTTACTATCATGAACTGGAAGAGAGAAAGATAGAGATAATTAACTGAGTTCTTGACCTGTTCTGTTGGGCCACCATATATTGAGTCAGAGAGAAACACGTGGAAAGTTATAACAGTCAATAAAACACTAGGGTCCACTTCACTCGTGTACTGAGCACTCTGGAATCTGGAAATAGGAATGGCAATGATAATAGTCATCTCCTCTCTCATCACCCTGGGATTCTGTGGTAGATGGAAGCCCGACAAGATGATTCATAGTCCATTCCCTAATCTCAGCAAGACAAAAACCACGTCACAGTTTCCGGACATCAAGATGGAGGATAGTCAACAAGAAGCCAAAAGCCAAAAGAGAAAGCAGAAAGGCATGCCTTGAAAAACATTCAAGAGTGCCGCTTTTAATTCAGCCCATAATTTCCTATACTCTCTCTTGATTTCTCTCTAGTCACTCAACTTACACGTCTGCAGGAGAAGTGTTAGCCCTCATACATACTTCATTCGCTAATATATAATTTCTAAAGTATACATATCAACGAATCAATCAAAATCTAACACATTCTCGCATCACTGGTCAAACAGCTCCCCACTTGGCTCACAATTGCCTTCAGAACAGGACTTTGAATATTTCTCGCAAGTGTCGCAAAAAGCTTTTGACTGAGTATTTATAAACTCCATGTGTCAACTAACCAGAACCATTTATTCACTCTCCCAGCCACAGTGTTCATCAGTCACACTGCGTACTTAACTTTAAACTGGACTCATCTACTTCAATCGGATGTCACTTGTGTCCACCTTCCAGCTACCATCAGTCAGTCAGTTGTGATTGGCAACTACATATCTAACAGTCCGAGTTGGAAATCCTCCTTCCATTGGACTTAGGTTCGCGAAGGAATGTGAAAATTTAAGTAACTATCTACAGCTCTGTGTTAATCTCTCTATGTTAGGCAAGAGTAACTTCTGTGCATCACACCAGGATTAGTTGATTTTGTTGCTTTTCTGAATTCTCTTTTCTGCTTATTAGTAATCCCTTTTTTTTTGACATGCTGGTGTTGATGCTTTTTTTTTTTGAGGGTCCATTTCAAACTGATTTTTCCATTTGCCCACTTCATTCCAAGTTTGTTATTTGAGGACGAATGCACGACCACTACAAATGATGCTTTAAAAATAGTTATTTGAACAACAGCACATTCATTTTGATGGAATGGATACATGTACCTATGCAAATAGTTTAGTCATTTAAACTCACGAAGTGCAGTCCGTACTTTGGCTAATTAGCACACGGGTTAGTTTTGCCTTTCACGAGTTTTGGGAGACAAACCAAAGGCTAATTGACATCCAGATTACTTTTGCATTACACGACAGTTGTGAGTCAGTCCACTTGCTAACTGACACCCAGATTGGTTTTGCATTACACGATATTTGTGAGTCAGTCCACTTGCTAATTGACACTTGGATTAGTGTTGCATTTTAACACATTTGTGAGGCAGTCCTTTGGATAATTGATACCCAGATTAGTTTTGCATTACACAACATTTGTGAGTCAGCTCTGAGTTGATAATCTGATTCTGTTTTTCTTTTTTGCGATACAATTTGAAACTGGTTTCTGTTCGCTCTCGAAACTATCCTGCCTTGACAAAACGACCGCGAATACATTTCATTTGCAACAGTGACTCTTCTCTCATTCTCTCTCTATATATTTCTCCCCACCTCTCTCTTTCTCTCTCTGTAATTCTCCCCCTCATTCTTTCTAGTTCTCTCTTCTCTCATTCTCCCTCTTTTTACCTCTGTCTTTCTACTTTCACTCTTTCTCTTTCTGCATGTCTGTCTCTTTATCTGCCTTATTACTCGTCTATAATCTGTCTGTCCATCTATCTAATATTACTGTAATTCATTGCTTCAGCAGAGACACTGTCCAAGATTACTGAAATAATATTGTCAACAAGATGCTGTCGAATCTGGTCGCCGTTCTTGCTGTATGGGTGGTGTCATTAACCTCCGTCATTAAAACCTAACTTGCTATGGAGGATTTGTTAAGTACAAGTTTCGCTTTACATGTCTGCAAGCCTTAACCAGGAATGACAGCAATGTCGCGGCAGCATATTGTCCGGGTGGTTATGGCGCGTGTGAGTCTCCCAGGAATAGAAGGATTCACCTGGACGGCTTGCTCTTTCGGTGGTGCAGTTAGGTGCACATGTACTTACAATGTACTTATACTCGATTGAACTAACGCTAGACAGCAGCCTGCACCCATTCTGTCTAGACTTCAACTTGAGCGAGCTTAGAACGGACACAAGGTGTTTAAGTGAGCAACTCGGTCACGTGAACAGTTCTTATTTCGATCTGTACATATGTGTAAGCTGCACGCATTTGATTTATGTACAAAACGTGACGCAGGCGTTCTCTTAGGTCGGCCAAGGAGTTGTTTGCAGAAGGGGATGTAACCGGATTGTTTGCTGAAGGGAAGGGGGAGCACTCTGACACAACCGTTATTGTTTGTTGTAGTTTCCTGCACTGTTGTCGTTTGCACAGGCAGCCACTGCAAGTTTTATGTCCTAGATATGCTAAATTATACGGCTTCGCGTGCTAACTACTTTCATTTGACCTCTGTAGATGGCATTCAATAAAATATTTCATTCAATTTAGTTTTAAAACGCATTTAAACAAACTCGCACACGTGTCAATTTTTAACACTGATTTAAGCGAAGATTGAAAAATAAACTGACATCTAATATAGATGTGGAATTAGATTACTTTATTTAATCATTTGGAACAAATATTTATTCATTCTGATGTGTAATGGATTGTCTTCTTCTTAATCGTAATAAAGTTCGAAGTTCTGATGCAATAAGATGTGCTTGTCATTATTACAGTAATGATTACCGACTTGTTTAAAAATGCCGTGTGTTTATAATCTATATCTGTCTATCTCTCTATATTTGACAGAGGGCACTTCTTGACAGATAATGATTTATTAACAATAACGAAAAGGGAATAAAATATACTGAACGTGATTTATTGACAACAGACAAAAATGATGACCTCTGAAGTACAGGTGACTTACTGAATTTCATTACCACTTATAACAATGCATATTGCCGAAATTATAATAAAGTGACTCCTTTTCATTTTGCAAAAGTAAATACCGCGGATATAATATTCAAACTATTAAATTAAGTGCACCAATTAAATTTAAAAAAGTAAGACTTAATCTCTCTGTACATGTCAATCAAAATGAAATCAAGATATATAGCATTAGTAATGTAATAGTTTCCAATTTTACAAAGAGCTGGATTAAAACTTGCGAACATTGGGGTAAAACTAATTATCACTTCAAAAATAGGGAGGGGGGATTGTTTATTAGGAGGGGGTCTGATTCTGGCAGCACCTCTACCATAGAGCCCATTTAAAATACTGAATCTAGCTCGTTATCCACGATTCCCTTTGCAGCAGATTTTTCTGGAACATCACCTGAATTTTTCAGGTCTTACTTCCTTAACATAAAAACGCAACGGTTTTTCCGTCTTGTAAAATTTACCTTCAGCATGGATTCAATTGACAGTTTGTTCAAACAAGATAATTGAAAATCTTTAGCCCCTAAAGTAATTACCACAGGAATAAATCGCAGGGTTACCAGAGTTTATTATGCACAAAAGAACATTTTTTTGTGTGTGTGGTAAGAATGATTTCACAAATTTAGAAAGAAGCTGAAGCTATTTATAGACCTGTCAAGAATATGTCTGAAACCAAGACAACGAGGTCGACGAAAGAATCTTCTAGCGGATTTAGCCGATTATTATTAATAGAGTAAGAAAAAGATCGAAAGGCAACGAGTCATAAATAAATACTGAATTATAAATGAATAATCATATTGAAAATGATGTTTGAAATACTTAACAATCATATTTATATTTGCAATACATGCTACTTGTTGGCATTGTGCCGGAAGTAAACTATGATTCATAGTTCGGCTGCTCTGACATTACACAACAACACTAACACATGAGTGACACAGTACACGCGTACAGTATAGTACAGGCGAAAACCATGAGAAAATTCCCAATCGGAAGAATAAAATAAACAGTAAATTTTAAATGTCTATCGAGAAGGAGTGGGGTGGGACAATTGTGCTACTCATTTTCATTTGTTGTTTGGTTTACTTTTTAATGTCTAGGAGAAAAGTGTTCTAAAATTTGTTCTACTCATAGGATACAAGATTTTGTATATGTATATCTATGATTCTGCTTGAACAAAAAAGTGTTCTAAAATTTGTTCTGCTCATAGGATACAAGATTTTGTATATGTATATCTATGATTCTGCTTGAACAAAAATGTGTTCTAAAATTTGTTCTGTTCGTAGGATACACGATTTTGTATATGTATATCTATGATTCTGCTTGAACAAGAACGGTAACTGTCCAAGAGCTGTGTACTATGGAAGGAACCTTTGAACCTGTCTTTATGGAAAAGACGGAGCTGGTGTTCGAAAAATGATAACATCAATCGCATATGTCATCTGCTCGTTCTTTGGCAGCATTAAAAAATGACTTCGATAAATAACAAATAATTATAAATGAAACTGAAAACAACTCAAAGTACTATTTTCCCCATCTGTTACGTCCCCCACTCACCCCTTAAAACGCAATGATTCGTCGGACAGCCGTTGTGCCTATAACTAATTTTTTTATTCAATAGTTTTGACTTCAGTAATGTATGTAAGACATCAATATGTCATTGTTTTGCTTCAGATAAACAAACTACTTTAAGCAGAGAACTTTTAAATGAATCAGAGACTGTGACTTTATGACGTCATTGTTTTGCTTCAAAACTACTTTAAGCAAAGTACTATTAAATGAACACGTCGGTGACCTTTCTGTTTAATGGCGTCAATACGTTGCTAGTTTCTTTAAAACAATCGAGTGTTTTAATTCATAAATATTATAATGACATCACACTAATATTTCTCTTCCATGGTGAACCGACTCTGGATCTTTCCTATTAACTATTCCCTGGCTTATGCTAACAGATCACCTTTGTAAACATTGTAAATGATCTCCAGCATCTCATCATGGGCATTTTATTCATTTGTGTGGTCAACGGAATTGTGTCTGCGTGAGTCAAAGTGGGTTTTGTTTTAAAACCACTTCTAAAACAAAGGATCTCGCTTTAAAGTGTTAGTGGAAGTTTGCCTTGAAAAAAGAAATCATTTTTTACAGAGACACTATCGCCAAACGCTGGCTTGAACTTCTAATGCTGATTTCATTTATATTGTTCTGAATTGCTAGTGTTTGATTTTCTTTGTGCTGTTTTTGAACTACTAGTATTGGTTTAATTAGTATTTTTCTTCTCTTACCATCAGACACTATTTTGTCTCGGTTGATTGATTTCATATTTAAGCCAGTTGGTCCGCACACAAAAACACAATAACGACAACAATAAACACGAGTAACGATTTCTGTTTCAGATATTTAAAAAGATCTTTAGCACTAACAATCAACCATACTGGACAATACTGTTTCTATGATTTAGGTGCTAGTTAGTTTTAATTTTAATAGATTTACGAAATTTTGCTGCGGGCTTTTCATAAATGTTACAACAAGAATTAAAATTTAATTTATCAGTACAATCAACACGAATGATCATATACTGTTTTAAATTAATTCAAGGAGAAGACTGTTTTTATTCCAACTTTTGAACTTCTTTTGGTAGCTTACTCTTGGTAGATTTAATAAGCCTCGTTTTCGTCTTCAGGGACGTATCCTCCCTTTAATTTACTTATACACTTCACCTTTCTTCATGACATCACTTCTATTTTTCTCTCTCTCCCTCTCCCAATTTCTTCTGCCATTATTTACCCTCTTTCTCCTGCTCTCCCTCTCTTGCTCTCTCTCTCCAATTCTTCTCTCATTCTCTTTCCTTCTCTTTCTCTCCCGATTTCTTGCTCTGTCTCTCTTTATCTCTACACTATCTCTGTCTCTCTTTATCTCTATTTCTCTGTGTCTCTCTTTATCTCTTTCTCTCTCTTTCTCTCTAATCTCTACACTATCTCTCTCTGTCTCTCTTTACACTATCTCACTGTCTTTATCTCCACACTCTGTCTGTCTCTATCTCTATAGTATCTCTCTGTCTCTATCTCTGTACTATCTCTCTGTCTCTCTTTATCTCTACACTATCTCTTTCTGTCTCTCTCGCAACATACTGTCATACTGATCACTGAAGAAAAGTTCCCGCGGGGAATTAGATGGTCGAGGAAGTCGGCAACTAATTGATACCCATCCCTAGGCTTATTTAAAACCGAAAGGCAGTGGTGCGAGAAACAATGGAGAGGCACGTAGGTTTATCTTTTAGAGTTCTCTTCCTTCAGTTTTTCTATTTTTCTTTCCTTACCGGTTTAACTGAGAGAATTACTTGTGTTTTTTGACGTGAGATTTGGTGATACAGCTGAAAGAAGTGTTATGTTTTCTTCCTTTTTTACCACAAAAAAAAAAAAAAACCACAGAAACAGATCTTGCTAAATTAAGTTTGTCGGTTCGTTTGAGGTCTTTTTTTTTCTTCTTAGAAAAACGCAATTTAAGCCGTAAAGTTTTATCCTAATCCTTTGTCGAGCCGCTGTTTTATCACTGACGGCATTCCATTCTATCACAAGCGTAGCTTTAAAAAAAAAAACGAGGGTTGGATGGGTGTACGATGGGGTTATGGGTGATGGTGGAGGGAGATAATCAAACCAGCAAGTTGTGAGACAATCTGATAACACTGCTGTTTGCTTGTGGTGTACAAAAGAGATTATCCGAGCAGAGAAGACCTTTTTAATCCTACTCTCAGCGTGTCGAGTTTACTCACCCCGATTACCGCGTTGACCATCAGATATGGTGTCGCTCTCCTCTCTTTCTCCCTCTCTTCTCTTTCCACCTCCCTTTCTCTCTCTCTCTCTCTCTCTCTCTCTCTCTCTTCGTGACTGCAGCTGTGGTATAGAAAAGTGATCTCTCTCTCGTAATTAGTACTATAGGGAAGTTCTCTCTCTCTCTCTCTCTTGACAGTCAGCAATCACTTCTATAGGAAACGTATCTCTCTCTTCCCCTCTCTCTCATCTTCCTCACTTTCTCTCTGTCGTGAAACACAGTAATCCAGTGCAATAGGAAAGTGATATATCTATCTATGTAGATCTGGCTTAACTATATAATCAATTACAATTTTCCTTTCTCTCCCTAATTTTTACCACACACACACTGCCCTCCTCCATGTCAACTATTAGCAGTCCAATAAGTGTCGCGTAACGCTGTTAAACTTGGTAGCATGCGCTTATCGTTCTTAGGTCGTGCTGCCAACAGGCGGCGCTTCTGATAGCAGTGGAAAAGGCTAGATGGTGATCAAGCGGCGCGAGAGGTTAATGATTTCTGCAGTTTATGATCCCTGCCGATTAGTCGACTCAGTGTTATGTTCTCCTTGTCACTCGAAGGAATGCTTTTGATTACTGCCTTTTAGGATCGACAGTTGGACCAGGGAAAGGAATATGTGACGACAGCGAAAAGAAGCTTTTAATGAATGAAAACAGAAATTTGACGCAGGAAATCAAGTCGTTGGCGAACTCAGTGCCTGAGAAATATCATATTCAGTACAGGACAGGCTGGATGATCGGTGTTAATGTCAGGTACTGGGAAAATCCACAAGTCTGCAACATGCCAATGAAGAAACCACAACCATATTACAGTTATATGCCCTTAGGAATAAATACTTACAAAATCTTTGATAAGTGTCTTCCTCTGTAGCCTAATGTATAGATAGAGAAAACAGATGTTTTTTCTTCATTAGTCTGCCGTTACTTTCTAACATGATATGTTTTTAATCACGAGAAAATCAGAATTACACAGACATGCAGATAGATAGATAGATAGATGGATGGATGGATAGATAGATAGATAGATAGATAGATAGATAGATAGATAGATAGATAGATAGATAGATAGATAGATAGATAGGTAGAAATCCATAGATTAAAGGATAGATGAAGTCAGATAAAATAAAGATTCAATAGAAATAAATTAAGTCAGAGATGTAAAACAAGAAAATGATCATTAAGGGAAAGAAACATTGTAGAAAGCTTTACTCAGTAAGTATGTGTGCATAAAATTCTTTGTAAATAAAAATTTTAAATGTCAACAGAGAACATCAATACAGTAATTCCAAACTTTTCAGAATATTTACCTTGAAAAAGCTTGTATTTTTGTTTCTCGTTTTATTATTCATGTTTCCCTCGTTAGAAACTAAAATCTTTCACAACGATATGCATTGTTTTTTTAATGGCATTTTAAACACATCTGCTATGAGTTCCTTGGGTTCCTTCCTGCCAAGATGGAAATCTCCAAACGTCTTTAACCATGAACGAGTTGGCTTTCAACACCTTAAGCCGTCAGTGGAGCTGGCAATCTCCTATCGTCACGACACTTTTGGGTTTCAGTTAGCATGTCGCGAGCAGAAAAATAAACAGAGCAAGCTTAGGTAGGGGAGATAATGTTGATAGGAAGTTGGTCGTGATGGCGTTCGCAGACTCAGAATGGCCTTAAAGTTTTTTTGTAAACTTTATTTGTCATCGCTCACTCACGATCGGTTGATACATCCCTTAACAAATCTTTCATACGAATTGTTGATTCAGAGCATGCACTCACTCTTGTTCACTCATCTGTCTCTCTGTTTCATTTTTGACCCTAAAGAATAGAATACTTTGGGGAACAATTAATGATACCTGTCAGGGGATATATTGCTTATCTCTCATCCAATCCGAAGTCAATAAAATCATGTTTGATTTGTGTAATAGTTATAATAATTATTTATCATTGCTTATCAATGGCATAAAACAAACATTTCAAACCTGAAAACTAAAAACTGAAACTAAATAAAATAACAAAACATAAAATTTATAAACAATCAAAAAGACGAAATTAAAAAAAAATATATAATACGGAATTCACAAAGAAAAGATGAAATAAAAACTGAACGAAGAAAACTACAGTTAATTTAGACAAGTCAGAAAAGAAGAACAAGAAAAGTGTTGATTACTCGACACATTCACTTTTTTAAAGATGCATGTATCAAGTGTCATCATTTGTTCGTATTGTTTTTTTTCAATACCTTACTTTGCTTAATAAATAATATCTGACGGAAATTGAAAAGAGCGTAGTTAAGAAACATAAGAGTTAATACGAATATTAATTTATTTCATTTAGTTTATATTAATTTCGTATGACCACAAAGTGTGCTGTTCGCCATCCTATTTTGTTGTTATTTCGCGAACACTTTTATTTTTCTTTTTGTTGTGGATTTTTCTCTTCATTTTTTTTTTTGGGGGGGGGTGGGGGGATGAGGTGGTGGGAGGAAGTGGAGCGAAAGCTTGGTGTCTAGTCATGTTAATCCTGACCATTTTGTATTAATTTCAAATGTCTGTGTGAGTTGTTTCATACCATACTTACCTTCTCTCGACTCCTTCACGCACCCACGTCCTACATACACCCACCTCTCTTCTACACCCTCGGGGTTAGAACAAATATGCCCTTTTTGTCTTAATGCTAATCAACTGCGCGACCCTCTTGCAAGTCCATTCTATACAAATCGGGTGCGCGTTGACGGCTGTCATGGGGCTAGTACCCAAGAGACAGAAGATCTGGAAGGGGAATGGCAAGCATAGTAATTCTAGCTTTTGTCCGCATATTAGTCAGGCGATTTGTGTTTGTTTGTTTGTTTAGTAATAGTATGCAAAGTAGTTGTTTGCTGCCCCACAATGCTTTAACTTTCCAGCAGAATCGCCATTACTTTCAAAGTGTCCAAAATGCTTATAGCCATTACAGCTGTCCGACTGTTTTCGTTCTGTGTCCAGCCTGACCCAAATGATGACAAAAAAAAGACAAAACAAGCTCTCGAACTTCTCTCCCCTTCTGGTCAGCAAGTGTCTATTATGTCTGCAACTAGCGCACAGCATTCGATAACATATCAATTTTAAGTAATTAACTCTATTCGGAATGTTCCATGTATTTATTCCTCCTCTGCCCCTTATCTATGATAAGCTATAGCAGCGGTACTCTCCCTACCTAGTCTGCTACTCATGGAATCAGTTATGCATGGAATCTGCTATGCATGGAATCAGCTAAGCGTAGTACACAAAAGGTCTAGCCCCATGACTATTATCCAAGCAATTTACATTCACATGTAATTGTTAATCTGTTCAGAGAGTAAATACACACCTTAACACACCTATATAATTATTGAAGTATACCATTATTTAAACTATAACCCTCGTGGCTGTCGCCTCTTCAGCCATCGTTTCTCTTACGTCCAAACCCCAATCAAGGCGCGTTGAAGTTCTAAACTTCTAAACTAATACTAAATATTGAAAGAGCCATCGGAGTTTGACCTTGAGTAATTTCTGGTATGACAAAACTTTTTGCTGAAGCTAATAGTCACAAGTTCATAGACAAAGACTTTAGCTGTACTTCTGAGATTCCCTTGTCACTCTCCGTTGACTGAATGGGTCGCCACTGATTTTGGTACCTTGTGCTAGTTGGCTCATTGCGAGTTGCTCCACAAGGACAGCACTCCTACCCCACCACCCTAAATTGGCCCACAGAAAGGGACCCATTGGTCACTCTCGTTAGGCAAAGTTCCTAGTACTCCTACATCAGACACTTCCATTCAGGAGTAGGAAGTAGGATTGGGAAGGAAGGGAGATATTAAGCAAAATTCCTGTCTGCAAAGAGCCCCGTAGTTCTAATTGTTTACTCTTTATTCTTTATTAATTGGATTAGCACGCTTGGTAGACTGTTTCTAGAGAGATTTACAGTTTCACTCAATGGCGATCTTTCACTGTAATTCCAATGTCCTCATAATTCTTCACTGGTTTATTACTTTGTATTTAGTGTATAGCTATCACTGCTGGCGTTATTAGCAGGTTCATAATTCTGCTTGCAACACATTGTTACAATTATAAAAAGCATTCGAATTCACTATGATGGCAACCATTATGGATTGTTGCGCCAATCATATAAAGACAATTTTCCACATAAAAGTTAGTAGCTGCCATTGAGTGCCAGTCAAATTAATAAACTTTTACATACACGTAGATGAACCACAAAAATCTTAAATAAACAGCCAGAGTCATTGTATAAAAAGATATTTTTATGTTGCGTAGATCTATTTCTAATGTGGGTGTGTCCTTCCGTCTTCTAATAATATTTAACCTTTAGCTCATGGCTGAAAGTGACGACGGAATAACGGGTCCAACTTGTTATAAATTTTCAGTGGCAATTTTCTTATTTTAATTGCTCCACTTCAGGGTAGTGTCTTAATCAGTTCTCATCTAACCTGTTTTTTCATCACCTTCAGCATACGCAGGTAGATTTTTACACTAACAGTCTTTACTGTCGGTTTACCTTCATCAGATGAATTTTCAGTCGTTGCTGTTCATTTTTCACGTCAGCACAAAAGGTGGCGATGCTACTTGGAGATAATATATTATTACCGAGGAAGTGGTGATGCTACTTGGAGGTGGTGATATTACCAGCAAGTGGTGATGCTACTTGGAGGTGGTGATATTACCAGCAAGTGGTGATGCTAGTTGGAGGTGGTGATATTACCAGCAAGTGGTGATGCTACTTGGAGGGGGTGATATTACCAGCAAGTGGTGATGCTACTTGGAGGTGGTGATATTACCAGCAAGTGGTGATGCTACTTGGAGGTGGTGATATTACCAGGAAGTGGTGATACTACTTGGAGGTGCTGATATTACCAGGAAGTGGTGATACTACTTGGAGGTGCTGATATTACCAGGAAGTGGTGATGTTAACAGAAGGTAGTGATTTTACTAGATGGAGGTGATATTACCAGGAGATGATGTTAACAGAAGGTAGTGATTTTACTAGATGGAGGTGATATTACCAGGAGATGATGTTAACAGAAGGTAGTGATTTTACTAGATGGAGGTGATATTACCAGGAGATGATGATGTTAATAGAAAGTGGTAAGACACCAGAAGTGGGATTCAGAAGATGATGTTAGAAAAGATGGTGAAGTTGCGAGAAACTTATGATGTTATCAGAAGGTGGTGCTATTACCTTAATGAGACGATAAAAGACATGATTTTTCTAGGAGCCAGTGATATTACCAGGCTGTGATAATGCAAGTTGGTAATGATGTTAGTAGATGATGACGATGTAATGGGGAGGTGCTGATATTGCCAGAAGTAGTGGTATTAGTAGAAGATGACAATGTAATGAGCAGGTGCTTGTATTATCAGAAGTAGTGATATTAGAAGAAGATTGCGATGTAATGAGGAGGTGCTGATATCACTAGGAGGACGTGTGATATTAGTAGGTCACAATTTATAGTTCTGCTCCATGTGTATCTTTCACTCGCACGTAGAAAACACTGTTTTGCTTGGAGTTGACCAGGGTGCTTCTTCTCGCCGTGTCATCTCTTTCAAACAGAATATTAAATGTAGCGATGTCCCACAATTTCTTCAAAGTAGAAATTGTTTGGCAGTTAACAAATCTTGCTGCCACACATCAGTAGAGTGCAGTCTCCTTACACTTACACCCCGTTCTTGCCTTTACAAGGGTTGGTCGTAGCAGTTTACAACAGTAAACCAGGAGGTCCATATAGCACATGAAAATATGCAGCTGGAAACCTGAGAGTTGAACTCGAAACTTGAAGTTCAAAACTCAGACTCAGAAGGTGGAACTCAAAATCAAGAGGCGACTTTTCACTGCAAAATGCAATCAAGGAGCAAACCTAAGCTTCCTGTTCATCATAGCATAACACCATTCTATCTTACAATCCATTCTCAACTTACAATCTCCTGCAACAGTATTTATTAGCTGGAAAAATAAATACAGTATATCAAAAAATAGCAAGTGTTAGCACACTACATGTGTGCATCTTAGTTCAAATATTTGTACAAATAAAAGTCAACTCACATAGCACATCTCTAAACACAAGTATAACATATCATTAGTAAAAATGCATAAAATGTTCCTAAGTCCATTCTCTCTCAACCAGTCAGTTTTAACTCACCATCAAACTAATGACTGCCTTTCAAAGCCAACTTTCTTCTTCCACTCCAAATTCAAAATTGATTAGAGAGCAGAATTTTCTACAGCAGGAGAACTCTTTAAACTCAGCCCATTAGTTAGTCTCGTTCTCGTAAATTATAATCATTGGATAAAAGAAAACTACTCACTCAGTTTGCACTACGTCTCCAATCTAGAATGTTCTTTCCTGGAGCTGTTTACTTCAACTCAGACACTTTCAAAAATAGCATCATAAAGAAAGCCCAAGGTGGGGTTACTCTGACAATTTAGCAATTTATATAACAATTAAATTTAAAATAATTTACTCTGTCACACTGGTGCAATCATAACAGCATACAAATTTGATTTATGTTAAAAGAACAACAACAAAAAACCCAAGCCATATCAGTTGAGTACAGTAAATCAGATGCGTGGGTGCTGAACTGAACACAATTCACTTTCTAGTAAACAATAAACCTCAAACAATCACTCATAATAAACGCACACATATTCATACTGATTTCAGAAGACGAGATAGATTGAAAGAGAGAGAGAGAGAGAGTGAAGCAGACAGATCCGGGAGAGTGCAATATAAGGGAACCTAGAAGTGATTTATAGACTTGGGTTTTCACTTCATCTGACCTGAAACGCTCTGTCCGTCCTTAGTAACTCACATAAATACGAACGCTATTTTTTTAACCTTTAGGTCGACCTCCGAGTGACCAGCTCAGTACTCCGTTGTTTGTACTCGTTTTAACGCGTTCCACAGGCTGGACAATCACTAACAAGTCTCGAGCGGTTATTGCATTTCTCGGGTCTGCACCCCGGCAACCACTTTTCGGGTAGGTAGATCTCTGCGTAGCTATTTTGAAGTCAGAGTACGGAGTTCGTTTCTAGTGAGCACCGGTGCGTTAGGATGGATGAGAACTAAATAGTAATCTTTCTTTGCTACTTGTGTTAAAATTGACAATGGTTATTATCACTATGACTAGTTTGTCCTAGTATAGGAATGAATATTAGACCTACTAGAGTTTTTGCCTCAATGTTTAAAAGTCACCGTGTGTATGAGTATGTGTATGTGTTCATTATACTGTATATGTGAGTGCGTATGTATGCGTTTATATATGCGTGTGCGCATGTGTGCGAATATGATATGCGAATGTATGTGTGCGTGTATGCGTGCGTGCATGTGTGTATGTATGTGTGCGTGCGTGCGTGCGTGCGTGTGTGTGTGTGTGTGTGTGTGTGTGTGTGTGTGTGTGTGTGTGTTGATGCGACTAGTCGAAGTTTTAAATGAATGCGGTTTCCACGGAAAACAGTAGCTGTTTTGGAGCACACCTGATTCGTGTAACTTCTTAAATCGATTCGTCCGTACAGCGAGTCATGCCGCATGCTTTGCGTGCTGAACGTGTTTGCCGGCGTGTCAGCAGCGCTCCACCCTGGATTCCCCCGGGAATGCTTCGTCCACCTGCGATGGCATGCGACAATTTGAATGACTTCCGTCTTCAAACAGTGCAGTCGTCCCCCTACCCACACCCACCAAACACATACTTGTCTAAGACTGGTGCTTTGCGTGCTTCTCTGCAGAATATGTCTACAAGGGATGGTACATCGTTTTATTAGTTATTTTTATTAGTTATTCATTTCTTAACGGACATTTATTGAATCCATATAAGGTTTCTTAAATTTCAAAACTAAGTCAATACATAAAACTGAATTTTCCAAACAGAAGGCTGTTCTGACAAACTAACTGTTCAATTTACTTGATTTTGACAGTTACAGTTATTTCATGCAAAATACCTACTCTTGTATTAACGGTCTGACTAATAATATTCACTTGATACTGTGTTGTTGTTTTTTCTTATTAATTTAGTCTTAATCGATCTCGCTTTAGTCAGGTAGATCAACTCCAGTCTGTCCTATCTAGATGTTCTTTGTCATTAACCACTCTTGGGCTAGATCTAATCAGTCTGTCCTTCCTTACTGTTCTCTGTCTGTTATTAATAATTCTAGGACTAGATTCCACTCAGTCCTAGCTATTCTCTAGCTTATAAGTCATGAACAGTAGTCTTCAGTATATGACAAATATCCGTTGTTTAGATGCACTACTTTTTCATTTTAAAATCCATCTGACAAAGTTTACATTTGAATACTTTTATTTTGATGTCAATGACAACTATTCCAGTCTACATTTACCTGATCAAATCAACTTTCTTTTTTGTCTGTCTGTCTTCTGTTCATCTATCTATCCAGCTAACTCCTATGTCTGTCTATCTATCTGTGAGTAGGTTAATGGATAATTCTCCTAATTAATCTATGTAATCTCGCCTGTAAAGGACTTTATAAAATGCGGTCGATAATCTCAGTCAGACCTCAATGCCTCAATTTAAATTAGTTTTAACAATTACCTGTAGAATAAAATAACATTTACTTACTTTGCGTGTCACCGAATATCAAATTCCCCTCGTCATGCACCTTTAATCTACATTATTGCCCATAAGACTTTTGGCCTTCACGTGTCTCATTAGCTTGGTGTTAATCTACATTATTGCCCATAAGACTTTTGGCCTCCACGTCTCATTATCTTGGTAGGATACCTACTTAAAGATATAATATTGTTCGACTTATAATTAAACAAAGATTTACCACACACACACACACACACACACACACACACTCGCCAATAAATAAATATATATATAGCTTTCCTTATTTATTGAAAAGCGTAAGAGTTAACAAAATATAATGAATTTATTTGACGAAATAAATTGAGTTGAAAATTAAGTACAATGTAGATTTTCAAACTACGCAAATTCAAGTAGCACAAATAGTTACAAAATAGTCAAAGTGGTCACCAAAGCAATACTTTGTTTGTAAAAATATGCTACACTCACACACAAACAATAATTCTGTTAATGAAATTAATTATGAAATGTTAAGGAGTTCAGTTCTACAGTTTCATGTGTGCTTGTATATTGCTTAACATGCAAAAATAATAATTTTTAGAGTTCAGGTGTTTTTTTTTCAGAAAAATATTAAACTTCACACTTATGTGTTTTTCCAGTTCAGACAAAATTGATGCAACAACAACAGCACACGCACACACACACACACACACACACACACACACACACACACACACACACACACACATGCACACACACACACACATGCAAATAGATTAATACAAATGAGCAGGAAATGGCAATTCGTCTCAGAGACAATTTAAGAGAGGTTAAAATTAGAATACTTTTATCTGATGAATATTTTTTTAAGGTGACAAGGTCGGTCAAATTCTTTCAATTTGCAACAAGTGCGTAGGTCAACTTGTCAGGCAAAATTTGTGCCAGCAGCCCCTTTGTACAGCTTTGAATAACCAATCAAAACCTTGTCCAAGAAAATACACTTTCTCTTGGTAGACAGCAACAATGCAAACTCGTCTCCTTGAGGAAACTGCATCACACGAGGAAGACTGCCGGTGAAAAAGAAGAAAAGCTTTGAAGTACTGATGAAATGAACATGTAACACGTGTAAATATTTCCATGGGAGTATATATCAAAGTCCATTCATCTTCTCTCTCAGACATACATGCTGTGCTGTGAAGTCAGCTTGATACTGACACATTAACTCAACCATAAAGAAACACATTAAACATAATTAAGGAATTCTCTAAGTATGAATTTTCCCCTTTCAATGAACTGTCCCAATGCATACATTTTTATGCCTTTGACCATCGTAAGTGCTTTACAAAAACACATTTTTCTGCCTTTGACCATCGCAAGTGCTTCCCACAGGATCCCATCAATGATAGTAAGTGGTGTACAATAAACCATAAACCTGCTCTGTGTGTGTGTGTGTGTGTGTGTGTGTGTGTGTGTGTGTGTGTGTGTATACTCATACTTAATCCCATTGTTTCACTTAATAAAGAAAGCTATGTGTTGAGAAGTGGACACACTATGGCCCCAAGACATGTTTTCATTGTATTTGCTCTAAATTTAAGACTGCAATATCCATTGGAAAAGAAACACGTTTTACCTAATACTACTTAACATTATCACTTGGCATCTTAGTCAAATCTATAGATCTGTAGGCAAAATGCTTCAGCCTTGCACGACAAATCTCCTTTAAAATGTTTGAGTCTTGAAATTTTGAACAGGTGCGAATCAGATCTGAAGAAAGTCTGCAGGCAAAACATGCCTACCCGTGCGTGTCCTGGTGCTTTACAAATTCTGACTCTGGCCGTTTACACCGGGTAGATTGACCATGTAACCTTATTACCACTAAAGGACTGATTGTCCCAAGAAACTTCGTCTGAAACAGCTAACATCCCAAAATGTTTTCTTCATTTCTACCCTACAAAGTAGAAAATATAAAAAAATGTTTATCACACGAAAAATAAGTTTAGATTTAATGAATTAGAAATATTTACTGGGAAAGAAATAATTATGTCATTTGCTGATTTATATTGCCACACTATTTATCTTTCTATTATCTATCTAGTCGTGTACGGAACAACTGTGAATTTAAAAAATTCAAACAGTTAGTAACGAAATGAAAGAAATTCGTTGAAAGCCATTTAATCGAAATCATCAGAGGTCACAGGTCACTGAGGAGTTTAAATTATACTATTCTATAATGTGGACCATATCAAAACGAATTGCTTATCATCTCGGTCTTTCATTCGGACTTTGACACAAGACAAGCTATGACCAAGATTCGGACCTTGACACAAGACAACTATGGTCAAGATTCGGACTTTGACACAAGACAACTATGGCCAAGATCCGGACTTTGACACAAGACAACTATCTATGGCCAAGATTCGGACTTTGACACAAGACAACTATGGCCAAAATTCGGACTTTGACACAAGACAACTATGGCCAAAAATCGGACTGCTGTAAACATATTATTCTCTTCATGTTAAAACCACAAATTAAATGACCGACGGTGATGATGGTGGTGGTGATGAAGATGGTGATTGTGGTGGCAATGGTGATGAAATACTGATATTAATGATGATGAAGACTGTGGTTGTTGTGGTGGTGGTGATGATCATTATGGATTAGTGGAGATGATTAAGATGGTGGTACTGATTATGATGAAGAAGGTGGTGGTGGTGGTGGTGTATTTGAAAGAATGTAATTAAGCACTCATCTCAGTGACTGAAAACCGACTGTACAATAAAATGTTATTCAACCCTCTCAGTTTTAGAGCATCTTTTCTCAAGCACACATTCATGTGATTTTGAAGTACAGTATCTATGACGTTCACATTGTTGTGATGTCAACATTGCAGTGACCGTTAAAGTATCTAACACGTTGCAAACGATCAACCAACTTAAAGCATTCGTTGCCGTCCGTGTCCATGCTAATGATGCCAGATAACTCCCAAACAGAAAATGTCCCTGCCATGCAGCTTCCTTCTGCAGATAACTCTAACGACATGTCCAGATCACTCTTGTCGGTTCCGAGGGGTTATGTGCCCCTGGTGGCTTACGTTTATCAGCTAAGCAGAGACGAACTGCCAGTCAGAAGTGCCTATTTCGACCTTATCCTAAGACATACAGTGCACAGTTTGACGAAGAAAGTAAAGAACGGAGGAGATGACTGAATCGTGGGAAGGAAGATAGGACAGACAAATGTAACTGCGATAAATTAATAGATGCATAGTTTGTATACTAGAAGCAAAGAAAATAAAAGTATTTGACTATAAGGAGGAAAGAAAGGGAGAAAGTGATGATGATGATGACACCGAAGATCTTTGCTTTTTATAAATTCCATTATTAGAGAATGATAGGGTAGTAGTTTTTATCACCCTCTTCCATCCACTACCCCAGTCCCGCATCGTGTCTTTAGGTAACTGGTTGCATGATTACTTAACTGACTGTAGGAACATTTCGTTGGTTTGGCAAGTATTTCTTTTACCAAAACAATATTATATAATAGTCCACATATTAAATATATTTGACATTTTCATTACAACAACAACACACACACACACACACACACACACACACACACACACACACACACACACACACATATACAAGTCACCAGAATGAAAGTGAAAGAAAATTTATCATTGATTGTAAAGAGAGATGGGGGGAAAAACCCAGAGCGAAAAACGATCGTGACACGTCAAAGGCATGGAGGTGAACAGGTACGTGCTACAAGTGCCTTCATACAATGGACAATCGCAGAGAAAGAGAGGGGAGGGGAAGAGAAAGTGATCTGAAAATATAGTGGTGTTCACTGAAGTTCATATGTATATAGAAAAATATTTCCACCTATATCTCTACCTCATTTTTCTAACACATACGCACACAGACATCAACACACAAACACACAAGCCAAATGCTCACGCATTTATCCTTCAAATGCAATGCACACATACAGACCCTCTAGCTCACTGCTCTATCCCTACTCACACACACACACACACACACACACACACACACACACACACACATGCACGCACACACACATGCACGCACTAATACTTGCACAGTCCCCCTATAGTGATCTATACAAATACATGTCTGTGTCCCTTACACACTTTTCTCATACGACCACAATCGAACATCCCTCTCACACACGCAAATCTCTCTCTCTCTCTCTCTCTCTCTCTCTCTCTCTCTCTCTCTCTCACACACACACACACACACACACACATATATATGTAAAATATGCGTCACAAAATTCAAGCGAACAAATACATTCACATATCCCGTCATTTAGAACATATACGTAACTTCACAGTCACACACACACATGCACCCATACACACAAAAAAACACACGCATCTAACAAAAATACGCAAACACGTCCCCTCCCCACCCAAAAATGCACACCTGGGCCTCCTATTAATAACGGAAAAACCTTTGGTGCATATGATCAACCTGACTGGGCGAGTCACGAGGGAGGCAGTTGTTTCTCCGAGACTTTGAGCCACTTTTCCAGTATCTTAGTTTAAGGTATAAGTCACCTTTCTGGCGCATTCATCTGCAATTCCGACCAGTACTCGCAGACTCGGCTATTAGTGTGTCGGATACACGTGCAGCTCTGACTTTGGTCGTATGCTAATTATTTAAGTAACAAATATAATGAGGACAAAACTACAGTGCACCAAGCCGTCGTCATGGAGTACAATAACACGGGATCAGCACCTGATACGTGAAAACTTTCTCACACAAGTCGACACGTCCATGAAAAACGAGAGCGGAATTTTCATAATGTTTTACACCACCACCACCACAATACGTGTCATCGTTAGCTACTTTCATCGTCACACACAGCGATAGTGCCTACGTAGGAAGCGAGCGGCCTCTGCCCCTTCGATGCGTGGGGGGTCCTGCAGGGTTCTGCTATAACGATTCTTGTCGGATTTAATTATTCCATTCTCTGGCCTCTGCCCTAACGCTCATACCTTTTGTGTCGTATATTTCACCCAATTTGCTTTTAAGAGGATTTTTCCATCAAAAGACGGCAGCTTGTGGACGGGGTTTTGTATATGGTCTTAGAGTCACTGCCGCCTTTCAAACAGACGATAGGTACATTTGACTTATCTCGACTCCGGACGTATGAGCGCTGTTTTCTGACTCATAATTATAATCAGAAGGCGTCCGAAGTATTGCCTGTCAGTCGGTATGAATGGTAGTGGGCTGGCACTCGCAACCTGCTCCAGTATGCAGGGTTAACAACAGGTCCAGGGTTAACAACAGGTCCGTTTGCGTCTTTACGCATACTCACATATATGCACGTGCGCGCACAGAGAAACTTAATTTTGGGTGTGTCAAGCAATTTTTGTTTTATGACTTGCGTATCCGCTTGCGAAATTTTCTACAGACCAAGAACACACACAGATGGTTGATAAATGTAATTTATCAGCACACGTAGCCTTCTCACATTTGATCACACACACACACACACACACACACACACACACACACACACACACACACATTATCTGCTTTCCTATTCAGAGTTAATAATTGGAGATTGATGGCAATGAAGTGTATATACTGGTCTCTCAGTGTGTTTCTCTGGGTGTGTTTGAGCCCACCTCGTAGTTGGGCCTTTTTTTAACCCACTCTCTGGCTCAGGACTGGGAACCGCCCTTCTAATCGTAAAGCGCATAGAGATTTTAATTAATACCAAGTTTGATAAAAAGCTTTCAATTTATTTGTCTCAATAATTTAATTTCTCTTTCTGTAAATGAATAAGTCTGCTTCTGCCGACGACAGTGTTGAAGTAATCGACCACTGGATCATTACGATGATTGACTGTCCAGGGACTTTCAGAAATCAAGAGCACCCATCGAAATGTACACATGCTCCAATTTTCTTATTTGGTGAATATTCCCTGGTTGAGTATGTGCGTGGAGTTGGGGATGGGGGCTAGAAAACATTCAATGGACATCTCCCTAAAATACTTGATATTTGGCTTGTATTCAGGAAATTAACAACTCAAGAGGACTCTTGTGAAATTCACTGCAGGCTCGATTATTGATGACACTTTTGTTTAGCAATGATTCAGTTTTTCGCTTGAAGTCTAATTTGTCGATGTTATCAAACAGATTCTTACTCTGACGTTTGCCACAGATGCAGTGTGTGTTTGCCTTCCTTCTGTTGTTTATAATATGATTATTTTAATTAAAGATGATTTTATTATATACAGTATTTAATGATGTCACATGCTTTTGATACAAAAGTTTATGAATTGTAGTAATTTTTCTATCTCTAAAAATATGCCATATTTTCAAGCACCCACCCACACGCACTCACTACACAGATACACATATCCGCCACTAGAACACGCACAAATTAATAAAGTATTCACTTCTGGAAGTGAACGAGTATTTTAGTTCCTTTAAAGAAAAGCAATTTCACGTGAAACTGGGACCGCGTTGAGAAAAAGAGAATTTATTATTGTTGTTGACGAGTTTACAATGTGACAGCAGCGATCGTTCTTTTTTTTCGTCCGTTTGGGAGTGTGGTGACGCTTGGAGAGAAAGTCATTTCTATTGGCTCCGCGTTCAAGTTTGCACGTCAAACGTTCTGTACTCGGTTATCCGTCCTCCTTCTGGAATCAACCTCACCCAGGTGTCACTCCTACACCTTCTTCCCCACTTCGATAAAGTCGTCTGTTCGCCACCCGATCTAACAGTAAATGTAAACACATGCACTGAACACACTATTTGTGTTCGACCGTCTGTAATGTCCTTTGCTGGGATCTTAAAAGGGGTGACGTCTTCGAGTGAGCCATTTAAGAACAGTGTCGGTTTAGTTATGGTGTTACCGTTCAGAGACGGCACACTAGGCCAGGCGACCATTCTGTCATGACGCTAGGTGACAATTTTTATCTTGATGATACTCCTTGTCAGGTAACCATTCTATTTTGATGGCACTCCATACCAGGTGACCATTCGATCTTGACGCCACTCCAAATTTTAAATGAAGTTGTATTGAGAATGCTAGTCTATAGCAAACTGTAAATACTGAAACTGTTGCGTCAGTTGGTGGGTTGGGTGTGGGAGTGGGAGAGGTGCAACACGTATCAAAATTAATCTACTTCCGTAACTATGCACGCTCATCACATGCATTTCATTTTTAACCTGGTTTTAAAACTGTGTATGGTGTACAGTCATTTTTAACCTGGTTTTAAAACTGTGTATGGTGTACAGTCATTTTTAACCTGGTTTTAAAACTGTGTATGGTGTACAGTCATTTTTAACCTGGTTTTAAAACTATGTATGGTGTACAATCATTTTTCCACAGACAATGTTTCATGTAGACAGATTATATTCTGTAGTAGGGAGTGCCCAAGTTACCCTAGTGCGATCAGAATCATTTTGGAGCATTGGTGTTCCGGTTACCTTTGTTATTAATGAGTTATGAGTTCATCCAGTGCACACGCTAGACGCTGGCGGTACTTTTGGTTTCTATATGGTATTAACGTTACACTCTCCTGGGTCTATTGGTCGGAACACAGATTAACTATGACTGTTTTATATTGGTTTTTCTTAGTCGATAGCAATGACACACTGTTTTACATTTGTTTCTCTTAGTCGATAGCAACGACACACTGTTTTACATTGGTTTTTCTTAGTCGATAGTAATGACACACTGTTTTATATTGGTTTTTCTTAGTCGATAGTAATGACACACTGTTTTACATTGGTTTCTCTTAGTCGCTTGCAATGATGCACCATACGCCCCAATGTGTGATTATGATAATACATACTTAGGTGATGGGGTGTCGGGTGTAAGTGTTGTAGTAGTAGTGCACGGGGTCACTACAGGATGGAAGAAGGAAAACGATGGTGATGATGGAGGACAATACATTACGAGCTTGACAACGGCCTCAGCAAGAGATAACACGCAATACCGTATTTACATTTTACATGTCAAAATTCATGATGACACACTGCCAACTCATTCTCCCCTTCATGGCTGCACGATTCACTGTTTTTCTGTAAGCGTACAAGTACTCTTACACACTGTTGTTGTTGTGTATTCACTACTTTTGCTCCACATGAATTGCGTGAAAACATTTCATCTTCTTTAGATGTTCTTGGTTGTTGTTGTTTTTTTGGTGGATTCCTGTGGAGCCTTCCTTTTCTCATTATTTTTACGAAGAGGGTTGTTGGCTTTGTGTGCTGCAGATGCTGGATTGGTGCGACTGTTGTAGGTCCTCTTCTTTTTGTGTGTGTGATTTTTTTAAAAACCATTGTTGCATGAATAAATCCTAAAATGTCCTAAGACAATAATATAAACTAGCACTTAATACATAAATGCAGACTATAAACTATTTCCTATCTAAATATACAAACGTCTACTACAGTTAATAACTTCCTAAAACAGTGTACAACAATCATGCATGTACTCAAACACAGCACTACACATCAGCACTGTCAAGTTTACTAGTTACTAGGCGATTTAAAACAAAGCCAGCGATTGGAACCTAATAAACCAACGGCGAAAGTCCTATATGTAAGAACAAAACAGAAAGCTCTATACACACGCAAACAGACACGCTAGCACGCACACACAGATAACTAGCCTCCCACATTTATCAAATTTCAAACTCTGCAAAGTAAACAGTGAACCTTTTGGAGTTAATCAAAGAACTCAACTGCATGTATTCATCAGTTTGCAATATACTTCTGAATCATAAAAGTTATAAAAGAAAATCAAAAATATAAAGACACACAAAGACACAACATGACACATTGACAACAAAGAATGACACAAAGTGGCACTGATAGAATAAGCTATATTATTCCTGTAGCATTCATCCTGTTGTTAGTTTACTTTGTGGAGTGTCTTGTACCTTAAAATAATTGAAAACTTAAAGCAGTACATTTACCTAAATCCTTGTGTGCATATGTTTTTCTCTCGATTATTTATTATTACTTCCCTTTTCCTGTATACACGCTTTGGACTCCATTCAGATCAGACATGAATGTGTTGTTTGTGATTTCTTGTACCTGTTTATTGTGTCCATTTTTATAAACACACACTTTACATTGACAGTTTATTGTCTTACATTCACCAGTTCGTCATTCTCTTTGTATCAAAATAATATGCTTTGTTAATGAGCGTTTATTGACGAATCTAATTTGTGAACGTCCACTTAGTCTTAGAGCAAGCTTTCTGAATGTCCTTTTAGAAACATACATTATTTGTGAATATCCCTTTAGCAATATACATTATTTGTGAATGTCCCTTTAGAAACATACATTATTTGTCAATGTCCCTTTAGAAACATACATTATTTGTCAATGTCCCTTTTAGAAACATACATTATTTGTGAATGTCCCTTTAGAAACATGCATGAGTTATGAATATCCATTTAGAAACACACATGGTTTTGTGAATACCCTATTAGCAACAAACCTGTTTTGTGAATGGCATTTAGAAACGTATAGGATTCTTGAATGTTCCTTTGGAAACAAACATGTTTTGTTGATACCCTTTTATAAACAAACATGATTCATGAATGCCCTTTTGAAAACAGTTTTGTGAATGTTCTTTTAGGCATACATGAATCGTGAATTTCCTTATAGAAATATATATATGATTCGTACAAACATTTTGTTATTGTCCTTGTAAAAACGTTTATGATTGGTACAAACATTTTGTTATTGTCCTTGTAAAAACGTTCATGATTCGTACAGACATTTTGTGATTGTCCTTGTAAAAACGTTCATGATCCGTGAATGTCCTTTAGGAATCATTTTTTTTTGTTGTAATTGTTCGTTTTTACATGTGCTGTATCTGCTTCTTCATGAAGGTTCTTTTATCAGCATATATGTTTCGCCAATGACCTTCAATCAACACTTGTTTAACGAAAGTCTTTAGTATCTATGTGTCGAACTCATTCTTTAGTATCTATGTGTCGAACGCATTCTTTCGTGAATATATCTTTATATCTGCATCATTGCTTTGAGAATTTCTTTTATCGGCATCAGTGCTTTGAGATTGTTCTTTTATTGGAATCAGTGCTTTGAGAATGTTCTTTTATCAGCATCGGTGCTTTGAGAATGTTCTCTTATCAGCATCGGTGCTTTGAGAATGTTCTTTTATCAGCATCGGTGCTTTGAGAATGTTCTTTTATCAACATCGGTGCTTTGAGAATGTTCTTTTATCAGCATCGATGTTTTGAGAATGTTCTTTTATTAGCATCAATGCTTTGAGAATGTTCTTGTATCAGCATCAGTATGTTTTGCAACATGTCCATTTAAATACATAATTATGGTTTTTTTTGAATAAATTTCCTTTTATGAATTTTATTTCGTGACTAATTTGCTTTTAATGAAATAATTTTGCTTTGTGACTAATTCTCTTTTATTAACATAATTGCATTTTGTGAATAAGTGCCTGTTTATCGACAATCTCTTTATCTGAATGTTCATTTTTCGGCATACATGCTTCGTAAATATCTGTTCTTCAATAAGCATATCTAGTGACTGTCCGTTTGTCGGCATACACGTTTCGTGTCTGTCTGTTTATCGACATAAATATTTAACGGTATACATATTTAGTGACTGTCCGTTTAATGGTATACGTATTTAGTGACTGTCCATTTAACGGCATACATATTTAGTGACTGTCCGTTTAATGGTATACATATTTAGTGACTGTCCGTTTAATGGTATACATATTTAGTGACTGTCCATTTAGTGGTATACGTATTTAGTGACTGTCCGTTTAATGGTATACATATTTAGTGACTGTCCATTTAGTGGTATACGTATTTAGTGACTGTCCATTTAACGGCATACGTATTTAGTGACTGTCCGTTTAATGGTATACGTATTTAGTGACTGTCCGTTTAATGGTATACGTATTTAGTAACAATACATTTATCGACGTCGACAAAGTCGTTTCGTAGAAATGTCTTTTATCAACATACCTGGTTTCGTAAATATCTATTTATCGTAAAACCAGTTTTCTGAGTTTTCGTTGATCGACATAATGTTTCATGATGGTCCGTTTATGGACATAAATATTTCATGATTATCTGTTTATGGGCACACATTTAATAGTCGTGAAAGTCCATTTATGAATATAAATGCTTCGTGATTATCCATTTATGGACCTTCATATTTCGTGAAAGTCCATTAATCAGTAAACCGTTGATGAATGTTCTTAATTTCGACCTGATTTCATCATCTTCGTTAACTCAAGGTGACGTGCAACATATAATGTGGATATCGCGACACCTGAACTCCGCCTGGTTCATTTATCGATGAAAACTCCCGAGTATTTGTCATTCCCCTTTCAGGGAAGCCAGGTTACACACAATCACACTGCCACAACCCACCGCCTCCTGTAAAAGCACTTGACGCCATATGGCTTGAAAGATTCCTTTAGTTCTAACTTTGGACGATTTCTTGGCCAGTGCCATCTCTCCTGTAATTCATCTGCTATCTTAACGTTTGAAACGTGCGCCTGCTTGTGGCGCATTCATCTGCAATAGTGTGCTGCTTTCTTCCCTACCACCACCCTTCAGGCTTGTTTTCTCATTCACACACCCAACCCCTACCTCTTAGCCAACCTGTTCAATGCGACCGTGTGCCACTATTGTAAAGACAAAATCAACTCACCGTCCACTCATGTGGAAAAGAGCATGAAGACATCAATTTCACGACTACCGTTCACATTGTGGGGAAAGGAAAATGTCAATGTTGTACCTTTTAGCACGCGGGAGACGTGTGTTTGAACATCGGCATTTCGTTCCAGCACGTCAGTTGTGCTTTGTACGCCCTGCCCTGAAAGATACCTTTATTACTGGAGATTTGTTGATTTATTCGGATCCATGCACTCAAAAATAAAACCTATTTATTTTTTTCTTGTTCATTTTTCTATATCTAAATTATGTTTGCTTTTTCCAAACTTACCGTCACAACACATCTTCCCAGCCTCTATTCAGTCATTGTAATTAAGCCCAACCCACCGCTTTACACATCTTTGCTTTAGTAAGCCTCTCTTTCTCTCGAAATTACTATTTTTTCTTCTTTTTTTTTACTTTTTTGTAAGGGAATAATAAAAGTATGTGCATTCTTTTTTAATGTGTACCTTTATCTTTTTAAAGCAGTTGTCTTTTTTTAAAATCATCCAGAATTTCACATTCGCTCTCAAGCATAAATGGAGGAATGTTCCAAAATCTTCGTGTGCACTACTCAGACCACCATGAGGAATATTCAATAAATTTTCATGAATTTCTTAGACCAATCACAAGCCTCAATTTTCCCACCATATTGGCTCTCAAACAGAATTCACAGAAATCAACTTACAGCAACACATTTACATGGATTCACACACCAACGTGATCTAAAAGAGTACAGTAGTCACTATAGTCAGAAGCAGGTACAAGACTACGAGTTTAAAAGATGCTCTCCTCTCTGCAAAAGTAAAATTAAGGCAGCGCTAAATTTCCGGCATATTTCATCTCTAAACTCTTTACTCTCTTACAGACCTTCTGCAACAATATTCATTAACCTGATAGACACACAACATAGGAAATATAGCATCAATCAAAATTCACAAGTATAATGTACAACGTAATCAAATTAGTGAACATAGAAATAAATGTTCATTTACATAAAGCATTCTCCAATTCATATCATAGATCAATAGCAAACATGTACAAAACATTTCTTTGTCTATCATTTCTTTATCAGTCAGTTAACTTACCATTAGCTAACTATCTCCTTTATGGTCGGACTTGAGTTTATAAAATCAAAGTGATTAGAGTAGAGGATTTATTTCAGTCAATCCCCATTGGATGACTTTGTTATGAACAAGTGTGAGACTATTAGTCAGAAAAACTACTCATCCATTTGGAACTGGTTTTGATTGCATCAGCAATTTCTAGCATATTCTCCACCTGAGTTGTTTACTCCAACTTTTGGCATTTACAAAAATATCATCATAAACAGTGCCCAAGTTTGGGTCACTTTGACATGTAACAATTTATATAACAATTAAGTCTAGAAGTAGGGATAGGCAAATTTACTCTGCCACAATTTATATAACAATTAAATCTAGAAGTAGGGATAGGCAAATTTACTCTGCCACAATTTATATAACAATTAAGTCTAGAAGTAGGGATAGGCAAATTTACTCTGCCACAGCATCCAAGATTTTTCGTATGCGATTCACATTATTTGATGCAAGATTTAACAGCAACTTTTTCCTTTATATCTCCTAAACTTCAGTTTCAGCGTCGACCCTTATTTCCGGTACGTATTGCGCTTGTGATGTAACCGACGGCTGTTCGTTTCTTGTGTAAAGTTTATTCGATGTAAAAGAAAAGTATTATTATCCCCCACCCCTCCGAAAGACTCGGACCACCCATCATACGAGCTCTAGGTTCCAAGATCCATAACCGATAAAGCAGGCACTGCAGGTTCAGATAGTTTTCCGTTCCAAAAGATAGGAAAAAAAGCGTGTTTAATCGCCATCCTACCTGAAAAGGAGAATTTATACAGCGGGACCTTAAAACAAAAGTTAGAAACTAAATCGGTGTCACTTTCTAACTATGCTTTACATCAGAGAGAAGAAATTAATATGTTTATGGGTCTAGCTTTGATTACATCTGAGGAAATTAACAAGTTTGTTTTTCTAACTTTACCTACGTCTAAGAAAGAAATGAATACATTTATGTGGGCTTAAGTATTTAGTCTACATCTCAGAAAGGGAACTGGCATTGTTATGTTTTATGTTCTTGCTTACTCAATATCTAAGGGAGATAACAGGGTTTTGTTCTAGTTTAGTTAACATCCATGGATGTTTGGCCCATTACCTTGATGGATATATATATATATCTGTCCATTTACCTAAACAGTTGAGGTTTGTACCTTTTAATGTGTTGGATATATATATATCCATTTACCTCCAGCAGCTGATGTTCCAGCCGAGTGACGTAAGGATAAGTCAAATAAAACAAAAATATTGTCAACAATCCATCCGTCATTACAACCTACCCAACAAACAATTGACCCTCGTTTTCCTGTTTTGTAGATCACTTTCCTTATCTTAATGGCCTTCTCAACAGTCGACGACAGGGTCTAGCTTCACAAGAAAGCGGAGTTATCAGTGTGATATAAGGTGTGAAAGCGTAACGGTAACCATAAAGAATTGGAAGCCCACGTATCACGAGGGCATGGCGTACGGAACACTACGTCATCGCCAAAGCCATTGAGATAAGTATTAATGAGCTTTTCCTTTTAACACGTAAGACAACAAACTACATTCGAGCATTGTCTCTGCGTCGTTCTTGCGTTCAAAGGGTTAAAGGTCGTCTTTCTAGTTCAAGGTGCCCATTTCTGAAATTCACCTCGCTATCGGTATCTAACTGAAATAGGCGCACTTTCCGTGTGCGATCAGCTTTCCTCGTGTTCTTTACTAAGCACCGACCGAGTTGTCGAGAGCGAACAAGTGCGGAGGTTGTCTGCAGTGGAACCGGAACCTTTTCCAGGGTAACTTCCCTTGATTCATGAAAGATACCGGTCCAGGTCAAAGAACAGTTGCTGTAAATAGTCCCTTAATTGCACGTAGTTACCCCAGCGATCCAAATAACAATAAACCAACACAATTTGAGGTTTTCTATTGCCTTTACTTTTATAATGGAAAATAAAGGAATTATATAACTGATTCCACACTTTATTTGATGTATGAAAAGGCTTATCATTTAAACACCTCATTGGTTTTGACGCAATGCAGTTAAT
This sequence comes from Sinotaia quadrata, assembly GCA_028829895.1. Taxonomy (NCBI): domain Eukaryota; kingdom Metazoa; phylum Mollusca; class Gastropoda; order Architaenioglossa; family Viviparidae; genus Sinotaia; species Sinotaia quadrata. Next base: position 26,320,357 of record CM054181.1, read on the forward strand.
TATCAACTTTCTCTCAAATACAGTTGCGAGTGCGTGTGTGTGTGTGTGTGTGTGTGTGTGTGTGTGCGTGCGTACATGAATGTATATGTCTTGGTGCTTGTTCATTGGTTGGTCTAAAGGGTGCGAACCCTTTTTATATTGCTTTTACTCCGTTCGAGAGAAAATTTAGAGATATTTTTTAATGCTCTTCAACACAAATACTCGAAACGGAAGTAAAATTAAAATTATTAGCTATATTATATTATTTCAAATTTAATATTCTGCGCACGCGAGTGTGTGTGGGTGTGTGTGTGTATGTGTATGTATGTCTGTCTGTTTGTGTGTGTGTGTGTCTGTGAATTAATTAAGAATTGTTATACATTTGCCTTGTGGACCACACAGCAATGTGTTTTCAGAGAAAGCCTTTGTCTACAGCGGCATGCGTGGTTTCCGCGTGTCATAGGTCATGTAACTTTCCCTAAGACTTTCTGACGGGTTATGGAGCACAATTAAATTGAATTAAAAAGATCGTAACAGCACTACTGTACTGCTTTGCGGTAATTGAATTGAATGAGTTTCACTGTATTAAATACTCTGTGAAGGGTTGTTATACTTTTGCTAATTTTTAAACTGGAAATTCTTTTATTAAAAAAGAAAAGAGCTACAACCAAAAGAACGTAACGAGCTGTGTATTAAGAAGTCGTGTTGATTAGACGGTGGGCTCTAACCTAAAGCACATCACGCTTAGTTTGTTTTTGAGACTCAAACCCCTCTAAACATTATCTTGTCTTTTTCTTTCTGTGTTTCTTTCCCATTAATGGTCTTTGAAAACCTAAACCTCGCAAAGCAAACTGAAGGGTACTTAGTCACTTTTATGCGGTTTTAGCTACGGGGTAATGGCGAGTGAGTGCTTAGGAATGGAACGAAAAAAACCCAAGGGCGACGGGATGGGGGGAGTGACAGTCAAACGTTTATTCTGCAAGAGTTGCAGCCCCTTGAGCACGCGCCTCTTAGCGGGAAGAACGCTGCGCGCAGATCATTAGTCCCCGGGCTCCAAGAGAAAATAACTCGCCTCTACGCTTTCCTACTGCGTCGACAGCGGCTATGAAGCAAATTCACCGAGATGGCAAACGAACTGGATAGGAGATGTGAGAAGGTGGGAGGGGGTACCGATTGTTGTACATCGCGCCCATACAGTATTGAGCTTGCTGCCTACATGGAGGATTCCAGAGCTATTGCATGCAAGAACCATTTAAGCCATCCATTAAAAAAATCTCTGTTTAACTGTAAAGCACTGCAATTTATGTTTCTTGACTGTCACGTTTTCACCCACATTAAACAGCCCTATGTTCAGCTCTAATTATATGTTTTGAACTTTATGTTTAAAGAATATATAGTGGGTTTCTCTCCCCTGTGGTCTGTTTGCTATTTTTTTTCTATCCTCTTTGTTTTTGTTTTATTGCATTTGTTTATGTTTTCATGTTTCTATTCCTTTCATTTCTTTCTTCTTGCTTGTTTTTACTTTTTTCTTTGTGCTGTTAATTATTTTCTTAAATATTCATTGGATATTTTTAGACATTATTAAATGTTTTCTTACTTTATTCACGTGTTCAGCTTGTTTTTAACAAATAAAATATAAATGGTATCTTTGTTTATTTCTTGTTTCTTTTCTTTCTTTAACAATGCTTTACAATGTGTATAAATCAGCATTTCGAATCCTAATTTCATGCCACGGCCTCTTCTTTCTCCACACCCTCATCCAATGGAATAAGTATTATTATTATTTGATCAACCTTTATAGTAAATCACAAGTAGCGATCACACGTAGACTGGATATTTGTGCGTGTGGGAGAACAGGGGTAAAGGGATGGGTGTGGTGGGCATCGGAGCAGAAGTTTGTGAACGCAAAACTCTCGTGTACAACGCTCCGATGTTTCGCCTGGCATTCTGGTACTCGTCCGCCGCCTCCCTTCTACCCCATTTAAACCATCAAAGAGCAACAAACTGCGATAAGCAACATTCCAGCATATCATAGCCTGCACAAAGAAAGGCAAAATGTTGTCCCGCGATAAGTGGACAAGATCAGCACTGTGTGGTCCAACGGCCGAAGTTTGGGAACTGCAGCGGATAACACGGGTCTTTCACAACGGATCAAAGTGCCACCGAGGCAGCGATAAAGGCGCGGTTCTGAAGCTTGTCGCCAAAGAAAACAACAGACTTGCTAGCGATGTGAGGGCGGAACGGATCCGAACCGTAAGCCATCTGATGTCGGCTCCAGAGTGACAGGCTGCCTGCATCATTAGAGCAGAAGATCTGAGACTGTAGCTGAACATGAGTTTAGTATCGAGATGTTGTCAGGGATTGATGGTGTTTGCGTTGTAATATAGCTTTCTACGTTTCGCATCTTTTGGGTGTTGTGGCTTATGTGAAGATGACTGTATTTTTCGTGCCGAAATTTTTTTTTTAAAAGGAAAGAAAGATTTTGCTCAAGGCAGTTGTTCATCACTTTTTTGCCACGTCATTGGCAGTTTTGAAAGCTCCTTAACGTCCAACCTTAATCCTAACTACAGCTAAAAAAAATATCACTAATCCTATATGTTAAAGTAGAAACAGGATCATTAACACCTTTATGTCTGAATAAATTGTATTCTAGGACAGAGTTGCTTTAAAAGTTCGCTTATAACTTTTACAAAGTCAAGTATTCTTAAAGCTGGAATACTATGGGTCACTCAAGTGTTCTTAACGTTGAAACACTAGATCAGTAGCGCATTCTTAACATTGAAAAGATACTATACCTCAACCACGCGTTCTTAATGTCAAAACACTAAAGCTCATTGCATTCTTAATGATAAAACACTATAGCTCAGTCATGCGCTGTTAATGTTGAAACACTATAGCTCAGTCATGCGCTGTTAATGTTGAAACACTATAGCTCAGTCATGCGCTGTTAATGTTGAAACACTATAGCTCAGTCATGCGCTGTTAATGTTGAAACGCTATAGCTCAGTCATGCGCTGTTAATGTTGAAACACTATAGCTGATTCATGCGCTGTTAATGTTGAAACACTATAGCTCAGTCATGAGCCGTTAATGTTGAAACACACTAAAGGTCAGCTAACGCAATCTTGACGTTGATACACTGGGAATCAGTACATGCTTCTTTTATATATAATTAAATAATCTTCTGTGTCTGAAGTACCGTATTTCCTAATGATTTTCTAATGTTTTCATTCTCTTTCACCCACATTCTCTTCCTGGGTCCTACTCTCTCTCTCTCTCTTCCCTCTCCTCGATTTTAAACGTTGTCTTGTGCTCGTGGCAAAGTTTGTAATTTTCTATAAGTAGTTCTAATTCTTTCCAAGAAAACAACACTTGTACAAATATATAATATATATTTCATTCTTCATCTATGATTTCGTTTGCATTATTATTGTGTCAGAATTAATCTTTCATAACTAATTGCAAGTGATGAGAATATTAATTTTATTATTGATACTTCAATAGACACCACTCATCTATCACTTGGTAGATATGAGGGCACTGTAAACGTTTTCTCTCTTCCACAAAATAAAAAAAAAGTTACGGTCACATAATATTCCTGCAAGTGGAAAACTTCTTATTATAGCAAACCCCCATCCATCCACTTTCTTCTCCAACATAAGATTATCAATATGCGTAAGGTCAATAAATTTAACAACAAATTTATTAAATGAACAATCAAATATACATAAGACAATTACAATGAAATAGATTACTTGACATGATTACTTGAAGTCATGTTCGGATAATTTTACATTACACTGTCTTTATATAAAAGAACATAATTACAATTCAACAATAGAGTCAATATAAATTGCAGGTTAGTCCTATTAGAGAATAAAAATGGAGTTATTAGGGTAGGATAATATAATCTTTTAGCTGACCTGGATTAATCACTGCTTTGTCTGTCCTTCACTTGCTTTTGCAACAATGTCATAATGTCACAATGTCTCTTGTCAACAAGTGTCTCCTGCCACATGCATGGAAAACTCGATGCACTGTCATATTCTCAGGTGAACTTCAGTTTTCTCCTCACCATGTCAGTTCCTTCAAGCAGAAAATGACCACAGCAACTCTGGCAACTACCTTAATTCTCCTGATCTATTTAACATACATCAAAGTGTATAGCATACTTCTTATGCTTACACACCACAATATTAGTTCCCATGCCTTCCAGATCATGAAAGTTTCTAATTAGTAAACATGTGAAGGGTAACCGGAATTTGAGAGTTGAAACTCAAACTCAACTCAAAACTTGAAAGTCAAAAGTCCATTTGCTCCCTGTAAAATATAATTAAGGAGCAAACCTAAGTTCCCTGTTCATCACAATATAACTCCACTCTGCCTCAAACTCCATTCTCAACTTACAATTTCCTGCAATGGTATTCATTAGCCTGATGCACACATGTGACACAATAAAGTACAGCATATCAAACAATGTCATGTTTTTCTTAGAAAACTATATGTGAACAGCCTAGTTCAACACTTGTAGTAATAAAAGTCACTTCACATAGTGCATTTCTAAATAAGTATAACATATCAATAGCGATAATGCATGAAATGTTTCTAATTCCATTCTATCTCAACCAGTCAGTTGTGTTCACCATCAAGCTAATGACTGTTTTTCAAAGCCAGGCTTCTTCCTTCCACTCGAAATTCAAAAGTGATTAGAGAGTGAACTCCTTAAACTCATACCATTGGCTGGTCTCGTTCTCATAAATAATAATCATTGGATAATAGAAAACTACTCACTCAACTTGCATTACATCAGCAATCTAGAGTATTCTTGCCTCGAGCTGTTTACTTCAACTCAGACACTCAAAAATAACACCATAAGGAGTGCCCTAGGTCAGGTTACTCTGACAATTTAAATTTAAAATAGGGATTGGCAAATTTACTCTCTCACACAATTGTTGCATGCTAATGTTCATTCTTTATCATGGGACAAAATCCAGACGAGAGTATTTGAGTTCCAAAATGAGCACGCCGTATTTCTTCAAGACAAAACAAAATCAAATTGGTCAGAACTATTTCAAACTGTGGACTGGATACATAGCCAGGCTGACTTAATTGGTTGATATTTTTGCTATCTTGCATACATATTAGTAATATTATTTTGCTTCTTTTCAACCTGAATGTAATACCTTGTTTAAAAATTCACTTAAAAAACTATCATTCTTCAATTCATTTACTTAATACCCTTAAGTCGGACAACAAGTCCCTGAATAATGAGGAAAAATTTCCCGTCCGCCACATTGGATAGTTTGAGAGGTACTGCCTCACAGTTTTACACGATTCAGCCTGAACATGGCAATCGACGTCCGCAGCTGAAAGTTACTGGAACTCCCTGCTCTCTTAGAACACTTCAGGCAAAGTCAAGCCCGTACATGATTCGCCGGCTAGTGTGAGTTTCGCAGACTGTAACCTTTAACCTCCGGATTACCCACCATTGAACACTCTTTCCACAGGCAGCAGAACTTAGCACACATGGCCGGGCCGGTACCGACTAGCGGCCAAGGTGTGGACTATTGGCGTGAATTACCTGGCGTTCGCGGCTATTTAATCAGGTACAAAGACATGAAAGTTTCGGATCTCCTTGCGGCCAATGAAGACTATTGTGTTGCAGTCATCCTGTTTATCTCCCTCCTCATTTTTTTTTCTTGCCAGCGAGGCAACGACGCCAAAGGGAGTTGGTCATACCCGCAAACACCATGGACAACCAAGTCCTGTTTGCGAGGTCAGAAATGAGACGGAGGGGGTAGGGGGATGGGCAGCGAAAGCGGAAGGTGATAGTTTCGGGCTTCATGACCAAACACTAGGACGTGATTAAACGGGTACATACTTTCTTGCTTAAAACTTGAGGTGGGTGGGGGAGAAAGGAATTATGTGAGTATATCTATCAGGAACAATCTTTATCGTATGGTTCTAAAAATATAATTTTAATTAAAAAAATTACATCAAGAACAGTAAATTGATCTCTGTACCTAAATGAACTATGTCAGCTTACAAGTGCTTGCATGGCTGGTGATTATCTTATTCATGCACGGAAATACACCTCGTAAACAAATTTTGTTTAATCTACAACTTAAACGTTGAAGTTTTCACGTTGATGTTATATTTAAGGGTTCCATGTCTAAACCTCTAAGCCAGTTCAAGTGCCGCTTGTTTATCACTGCTTTTTAAGACAATCCGTCCGACGTAACTAACATCTGTAATCTCTTGAAGGAGTCGTAGTCTGTGTCCCAAAACTCTCGGGTATTGGCTTCTGTTTGTGCCTTCGAGTACAAAACAATACCATTCTTATGAATAAATGAACTTTTTCTTTTTAATTGTTTCATGAACTGTGGGGATTTTTTTGGATAAAGTTTCTTACTTGTTCAATGTTATCTGCATGTTTCATGCATTTATGTTCGTTGTCGTTTCTGTTTTCTCGATAATGTTTAAATCTTTTGTTTCATCGAAAGATTTTACATTACAATGCTTTTGCAAGTTTCCACTTATGCACGTACATAAATATATTATCTCGTGTAGATTAGTGTGTGAAAAATGTTTTGATTCCTCTGTGCCTGATTATAGTTTAATTATTTAATAACTAAGGAATATTACTAAAGTTACTTTAGATATAATAATAATAATAATAATAATATCAGCAGCAGCAGCAACACCAGTCTTTTATTCCATTCTTTCTAATCTTAATGGTTTTGACTTTCCTGTAGAAATTCGTTTCTTCTCAAGCTGCATGTTGTGTCGAAAGCTCTTTAAGGGGTGATAATGTCGATGAAGAACCCGTTTGTGGCTATCAAAATGGTTGACTTCCGGTCTGACTGCCTCGCTGTGGAGAAAGAGCAGCCTGACTTCAAAGCGGGTCGACGAACAAACATGAAGCTAATTTGCGGGTCGGTTACTCATGGTGGACCCTCGATAAGATAACAAGGGGCGCCATGCCTCGCCGTTTCTGATCACAATGGGGACGGACCCCGGGAGGCTGTCGGTGTTCTCAGCGCGGGCCGTTCGCCTTCAAGCGAATCATAAAGGCTGATTCATTAGTAGGGAGTAATGATGAAACAATGATCTCTTAGGTTCACTACACAAGGACAGAGCTTTTGTTCCTAGCTTCTCTCTCTCTCACATATGCTATTTTCAGTAAAGACTAGGTGTACACTGATCGGGTGTGACTGACTTTAAAAAGAAAAAGTCGTCTGACAAATAATTCGTTATTTGCGACTTTTACTGTTCAAGTGTATAAATTTGTTGCAGTCAAAGAATATCTATGCAACAGTAAAAATATCAAGCTATTCCCCATGACATGCAAGCGCTTTGTCTATGCTTGTTTTCATTAAAGTTATGCGAGTCTTGAGTTTGAAAACGCTTGTCTAATTTTAGCGTCTGTACTCAGCCGCATGTCTAACGATCACCTGCAGACAAATTCATTATCTTAACTGGGATGAACAACCCTGTCTGTTTTAATTTATTAACAATATCTTCTGTCTGTTAAAAAAAATTATTAGCATTATCTTTGGTCTAAATTATTAATAGTATCTTTAGTCTGTTCTAATTTATTAACAGTACCTTTTGTCTTTTTTTTATTTATTAGCAGTGCCTTTTGTCTGTTCTTATTTAATATCACTGCCTTTTGCCTGTTCTGATTTTATAACAGTTCTTTTGGTTTTTTCTAATATATTAGCAGTGTCTTTTGTCTCCTTCAATTTATCAGCAGTATCTTTTGCTGTTCTAATTTATTGGCAATACCTTTTTGTCTGTTCTAATCTTTTTAGCAATGCATTGTGTGTTTTCTAATTTATGAACAATGCATTGTGTGCTTTCTAATTTATGAACAATGAATTATGTGTGAGTTTTAATTTATTAATGCATTGTGTGTATTTACTTAGTAATCAAGAACGTTAGATTATTAGATAATACAAATTTGTGCCTTTTATTATTAGTAAGGACGAAAATAGTTTTTTTAATTCTTAGAATTATTCAGAACAGTATTCATAAACAATGTTTATCCTTTTAGTATCTAAGAACAGTGAGTTCTCTTCAGTAAGCAAAAATAAAGTGACTGTTACCTTCAGTCTAAAACAAAATCATGTTTCTTTTGCATTACTGTCTTCGTTGTATTGTTTTTTTAAATCTTTAGTCTTCAGTAAATTTGTCTCTTCTTGTTCAAGAAATTGCCTGCTATTATCAATGTATAAGAACTGTGTCTCCTATCTTTAGTGTGCAAGAACTGAGTTATGATTAGTATACCTAACTGTGCATATTATTAGAATATAGTGTGTCCTTTATATAAAATAGTCTGTTATATCTGCGTCTGTATCATATTAAAATCGAGCTGAGTCTTTTGATATTAGTATACAAATCTGTTTCTCTCTGATCCTTACTAATAATAACTCTATTATCTGTTATCATTAGTACACGAAATTATTATCTTTTATCATTAATATACAAAAACTGTTATCTATCTAAGATTAGTATATATAAAGTGAATTTTATCCATTAGTAAACGAAACCTGTATGTCAGTAGTGATATGTCTGTATCTATAGGAAACGTTTGTTATCAGTAGTATATAAGAACTGTGATAATTATGCACACGTTTTGACTGGTATTCTTAGCATATCAGAACTGTCTTTTATCATTAAGTAAAAAACTGTTATCTCTAGCATAACAACCTTTTGCCTCTTCCATACATGACAATCGTTTTTCTTATTGCTCCGTGAGACGAGATAAATATCAATGTTTTCTTTAACTTTGTTTTATATCGAGTATCAGTGTAACATTGAGTATTTTGGTTCACATTGAGTTTTAGTGTAACACTGAGTACTTTGGTTTACAATGAGTATCAATGTAAGATTGAGTACTTTGCTTTGCATTGAGTATCGGTGTAGCATTGAGTACTTTGTTTTACATTGAGTGCTAGTGTAACACTGAGTGTTTTGGTTTACAATGAGTATCGGTGTAACATTGAGTACTTTGGTTTACACTGAGTATTGGTGTATCATTGAGTACTTTGTTTTACATTGAGTATTAGTGTAACATTGAGTACTTTGGTTTACACTGAGTATTGGTGTATCATTGAGTACTTTGTTTTACAATGATTATCAGTTTATTATTGAGCACTTTGTTTTACACTGATTATCAGTTTATTATTGAGTACTTTGTTTTACACTGAGTACTTTGTTTTACATTGAGTATCAGTGTAACATTGAGAACCTTGTTTTACATTGAATACTAGTGTAACATTCAGTACTTTGTTTTACATTGAGTACCAGTGTAACATTGACTATTAGTGTAACATTGAATACTTTGTTTTACATTGAGTATTATTAGTATTATAGTGTAACATTGAGTATTTGTTTAACATGCAAATGGACACAATTTTTCGTCATTGTCATAGATAATACAATTGTAAATTCAAATCAACTAGCAGTCAGTTTGTCAGTCAGTACTTTTGACAAATAATATATCAGTATGTCAATTGCAAATATACACTCGTGCTGAAACAAGTCTGGAAATTTTACAGTTGTTTAAGATAGTCTATACACAACAAAATTCCCCTTTTAAAAAAATGACAAGAACGTTAGTGGATGCAACATCTTGTCAACAATTAACACGTGTTCTTTCATCACTGTGTCACAGGCCTCGGCGATGCATGGGGACAAAGAATACCACCACGGACGCCGATGGAGAAAGAACTTGGGTCTCACCTTCTACAGGTGAGTGATGTTCAAGCCTTGAATGGCTTTCCTAACTTGGGAAACTTACGAAAATTTACACACCTCCTCACGGTATTTTCCTGACAAAATCATTTTTCACTTTCATTCCATTTTTTCAACTCGGCGGCCAACATGGCTAAAAGTTTGTTCCCCTCTCCATCTCTTGCTTTTTCAGACAATCTAACTTTTGCAACAGCACTTCATAATGAAATGTATTATTTCCCTTTGAAGAGAGATAAATCTGTTTTTAATGTTGCAAACGAAAAACTTCTTTTCCTTTTACCACTTTTTCTTGTCGAAATCCAGATAGATAGATAGATAGATAGATGGATGGATGGATGGATGGATGGATGGGCGGACGGACGGACGGACGGACAGATAGATAGATAGATAGATTAGCTCCTCACGCTTAAAAACTGACAAACCCGAGCCAGATAGACGGTGTGAGATTGTATAAAGCACGTGATGTCTACTGCACTAGTCCAGCACCCGAAGACCTATCTGGCACACAGCTCCTCTAAGAGAGATTAAAGAGATGGACAGGCAATAGCAGAGCACTAAGTGTTACATACTTAATACTGAACATATTTATTCCCACCATTAGCATCTGCATGAATATTGTTTCCACCTTCTACATCAAGATAATGACATTGTCATGGTACGGGAGATGTTGAGTCGAAGAAGGATTCATGGGGGTGGGGGTGGGAATGAAAGCGGGCGGTACAGGTCCTAGTGCCCCTGAGAAAGCACCCGTGCCTGCTCTCATGAATAAAGAATTCCGCACGACGGTAATTCTTCATGGGACGAGCACTGTCTATGCCGAGTCACGTAGTTCTGACGACTGGCCAGCCACAGATAAACGAGCGTGACGTCTCGTGCGAGTTCGTGCTAGCGCGAGATTCACGTGCTGACCTCCATGCACTGTGCTGCGTTGCTGACGAGACTTTAGGAGACGCAGGAAAACTGTATGGAAGATTTGTAATGTTTTCGTTGCCTGTGAACTTGTTTTTCTTCTGCGTGCCTGACAAGCTGGTTGTTCTTTAAGAAATGCAGGGAATATGTATGGAAGATTTGTAATGTTCTCATTGTCTGTAAAAGTGGGGTTGGGTTTTTTGCGATTCCGATGAGCTAGTTGATCTTTAAGAAACACAGGAAAACTGTGTGAAAGATCTGTAATGTTCTCGTTGTGAATCTCTGCGTTCCTGTTGAGCTAGTTGCTCTTTAAGAAACACAGGAAAACTATATGGAATATTTGTAAGGTTTTCTTGTTTGTGTGTGCTGTATTTGGTTCATAATATTATTTCTGATATACAACTATTCTAAAGAATCTTAATCCAGAACTCGGTCACAATATCAGTAATGGTTTCACGCTAGACAAAAGTATATATCAGTAATCGTTTGATAAAAGTCACAGAAATGTAACAGGTATCGTTTGATAATTCTATAATAGACACAGACGTGTACCGCATTTGTTTGATAAAAGAAACACCAACTCAAAGCGTCGAAAATCGTTTCTATGCAAGTCCAAATTAGGTTGCTCACTACTTTTTTTTTTAAATGTAATTTATGAAAACGTTCTTCAAGTTAATTTTTATAATGCTATTTCTTTAATATTTCCAGAATTCAGCTTTAGAAAAATAAGGATGACTCAAATAAATACTGAAAAAATATCTGTTGATATAGTCACAAATTATAATAATTTTGTTTTATGTTTCTTATTGAAATGGGTAAATTATAATATATATCAAAGTGTACAAATTATTTCAGGTGGCCTAAAAAAATAGTGAATTTTATTTTTAAGATAACAGTTTTCCATTCCCTTAAGTCTGTAATCCGCACAGTTTGGATTGTTTGGTTCTCAAGGAAGCAAATGTAAAAGCTACACTTTGCAATCTACGAAAGCAAAAAAAATTAAAATACTTGGTTGGACTCTTTGCTTGGTCAATACATTTAATTATTTAATCTGCAAGAATAAAAACGCAATATGTGGCATTTTAAAAGCTGCGGATCGCAAAATGTTAAATAAGCTGGGATGACAGTTTGTAACAGTTTATCAACAAACTGTACTTAGTTGTTCCCAAATGAACGAAATGCAACGGTGACATTCAACAGGTCGAGATGACGTCATCTTCGCACAACCAATTGTTTGAAAGGAAAAACAATCAAACAAAAGTAATTAAAATATCTTTAATTGTTTAGAATGCAACTATCGTCACGCGTTTATTATTGCATTTTCACTTTTTTTTTCAAATTCTATTTTTGATGAATTACGCAAAATGAACGGAGAATAAAAGAAACGCCATCACTCTTTGTAGACAGCCGTCTGAAATCAACGCGATTGGCAGAAAACTCGGGCTTGTCACTTTCTTTAACCAAAAATGGCCAAAAGCTGTGGCAAAGGCCGTTATCTCTACTTACACATTCTGCAAGGCCCCTCCAATCCAGCCTCCAGTGACAGCGGATTTGCAGACGTTCTGTCGGGCAAGGGCGCGTAATTGTCCGGAAGTCACATTAGGACTCATGCTCGCGCATATCTAACAAGGTTTCCGGTTAAAGTTAGATGCTTCACGATTGGCAAGTTTCAGCAGAAACCACGCGAAGTCCTAGTCGTACTTTTGTTCTGCGAAGTATTTTATTTTTCTTTGACTATTCTATTTCATACCTTTAGTTTTTAATTATAACATTTTATTTCCATAATTCCTCTTGAATGTCCTCTTTGATATCTTATGGTGTACTTTTTATTTAACTTTTATAACTATTTAGAAATTTGCTCTTCAATGATTAACGCCATTAACAAAAAAGTAGTTATTTAATTTTCTGAGTAAATTTATCTCTATTAACAGATCTCGTAAATATTGAATTATTTTCTTTTACAATTGTTACTTTTCTTTGGTTTCCCTTAGGTTGTTGTGTTTTATGGGGTTGTATGTTTGCTCTTTTATTTAAATTCTCAGATCGCTTGCCCGTTTTTATGAAAACTGCTGATCAGTTATGTAATGCTCTCTAGTTTTCATTCAGCTCACAGTTATGTGTGCTTGGTGTATGTGTGTGTTTATAAAACTTTTCTTATCTTCATAGCGTTTTTCTCGAATATGTTTTTCTTAAAGTAAACTCTAAAGGTGTTGTTAAGTTGTTATTCTAGATGCCAATGTAAGTTAGAAATTTGTTTCCTTCTTACCTACAAAACTGATTATAAACCAAACACATACATTAGATTCCTACTTTTACAGATTTTTTTTTAAAAAGGTCTTTGATTAATCTAGAGTTTGAATTTAGTGAATAGCATATTCACACTGTGTCCTTATTTAAGTAAACAAATACATTGTCTCCATCTATTCACATTTCTCAGACGTAAAATCCGAATAAATAAATGAAATTCGTTGAAAATGTTAGCTGTAAAAATATTTTCTTTTTTTTATATTTTAAATGTTTAACCCACCCCCTCCCCTACACACAAACTTACACATATCCTCTCCACCATCCCCTTCACTGCCAGCACGTGCACAAAGAAGCGCGAACGGCGTGTGTCGGGCGATTAGAACACCACCCCTCATCAATATTTCGCACATTTCAAGGGAGAGCACTGTGAGTGAAGGAGAGATACGATGATAAGATCACGACGCTTGCACTTCGTTGTTGAAAACGTCATCAAGAAACAGTGGCTCTAATTGTTTGTCTGCCCTTCTAATCCGATGAATCACCTATAGTTGTCCAATTGTTTCTCGCTTTGTGGCTACCGCATCTTTACAGCGATGCCATCTTGAAAGCGTGTCAGAGGCTGCGTTTGATGAAGTCCTCACAGGCTGAGATTTCATTGCTCTCACGTTACTTTAAAAGCAATTTGTTGTCAATCATTCTTTTTTCATAAACGTTCAAGGGATATTTTTGTATTCTTTCTTTCTTTCTTTCTTACTTTTTTTCTTTTGTTACTTTTTTCATTCTTTCTTTTCATTTACACTTTCTTTACCTTTTATTGCATTTTTTTTTTTAATCGATATTCCCCCAAGCCAGTTCAAGACTGTTTCATATTTTATTTCATTTAAAATGTTTGTTAAGACAAAATGAGAAGTAGAGGGAGGCATTCTATTTCCGGGTTTAATTTCTAGCGTGTTGCTGCTTTTGCTTGTTTTCCTCAAAAGTAAATTTATCGCCAGTAAAATCTTTTGCATGTCTCAAAAGTAGCATAGCCTTTCGGATAAAATCACTATTGTGTTGTATTCGTCTAGCGTTGTGCATCTTTCGGTAACTACTCTTACTTGTGTAAGCTAAAACACAAATTTAATTCTCTCTCTCTCTCTCTCTCTCTCTCTCTCTCTCTCTCTCTCTCTCTCTCTCTCTCTCTCTCTCTCTCTCTCTCTCTCTCTCTCTGTAGTGATATGGTGCTTTATTAACATCACCTTCAATCTATTCGGCATGATTTTAAATACTATTCACGTGGGTATGCATATTTATTATGAGAGTCAAGCTACCTGACGCAACACACACACATATATATATGTTTCACTAGGAGTTCGTGGATTATACTGCTTGAGTAAATACAGGCAATGTAAAGAGTTCAGAATGACATTATATACCGTGAGTAAATACAGACAATATAATGAGTTCACTATGACATTATATACCGTGAGTAAATACAGACAATATAATGAGTTCACTATGACATTATATACCGTGAGTATATACAGACAATATAATGAGTTCACTATGACATTATATACCGTGAGTAAATACAGACAATGTAATGAGTTCACTATGACATTATATATCGTGAGTAAATACAGACAATATAATGAGTTCACTATGACAATATAATGAGTTCACAGTAAATACAGACAATATAATGAGTTCACTATGACAATATAATGAGTTCACAGTAAATACAGACAATATGAGTTCACTATGACATTATATACCGTGAGTAAATACAGACAATATAATGAGTTCACTATGACATTATATACCGTGAGTAAATACAGACAATATGAACGAGTTCACCACAGATTCGTGGTTTATACACAAGCAATATGGAGTCATGGAGTGTATTTCTTTAGCACTCACTCTTGTCATGAATTAGTTCATTTCAGCTAATGAATGTAACATATTTCAGCTGTCCCTTTTAGACAGTGAATTTGTCTCTCTTGGTGCGTTTATTTGTAAATTTTGTTTGTTTGTTTGTTTTGGGTGGTGCGTTTGTTTATTTTCCTTCGTGATATTTATGCATCGATGTTTGGAGAATTTGATATTATAGCGACATAGTGAAATTATCTCTTCTCACGGATTATTTCAGTTAGTACCTATACCAAAGCGTCTGAGCGTAGTTCAATATTCCCCTTGGTTACCAGACCCATTATCTGAAACTCTGGTCTCCTGACGAGGTCCTTCTTTCTCCCTCTCTTGTGTGCTCCATTCCAAGTCGGCTTGCTCGAAACAAAAGTTTGAAATGTAAATCGCGGTAGCGCAGCGATTGACAAGGGCACTGTGATTTTCATAGACAAACAGAATGTCAATGAAGAGGCGTTGTGTGTTCGCCATCTCTCGTGGCTTGATTCCGCGCAGAACAGGCAGGATCGGTACCGAAGCTGGCTTTTGTTTCAGGAGAGAGAGAAAGAGAGAGAGAGAGTACTTATAAAACAGAGATCGTGGGAAATACAGGAGTGTGAGAGAGAGAAATTCACGCAGAACGAGATAATAAGAAAAAGAGAGAATAAGAGAATGAGAGTAAGAAAGAACTGGAAAACAGAGAGAGAATAAGTGTGGGTGTGAGAATGTGGAAATGTGTGTGTGTGTGTGGTGTGTGTGTTTGTGTGTGTTTGTGTGTGTGTGTGTGTGTGTGTGTGTGTGTGTGTGTGTGTGTACGCGAATGTGAGGATATAAGTTTATGTGCGTTTGCTCGCGTGAATATAAATATATATGTGCGTGTTTGTATGTAAGTGCTTGTGCTTGAGAGTGTGGAATATATGTGCACGTGTTTGTGGGTGGGTGTGTAGTATTGGTTATTTGGTACAGACTCTCCACCTGAGGTTAATTGTGTAATTTACTGCAATTACCAAGTCAATCGCACATTTTAAGTAGGTAAGAACTCAATATCCCTATTTTGACATTAATAACAAAAATATTTATAAATTTTATCCATTTATTAATTAATATCAGTATACTATATTTCTCAAATTTTATGCATCTGGTTGGTATGTGCTAAATTTTCAAATTTTATATATCTGGTAATTAGTTTTATTTACCAAATGTTATGTCTGGTGATTAATCTCATTTACTAAATGTAATATATCTGGTAATTATTTTCATTTATCAAATGTTATGTCTGGTAATTATTCTCATTTTCTAAATGTAATATATCTGGTAATTGGTATCATTTACTAAATTTTATATATCTGGTAATTAGACTCGCTTACCAAACTTTATATATGTGACAATTAGTTTCAGTTTACTGCATTAATCAAATTTTAACTGTCTGGCAGTTAGTTTTATTTATCAATTTTACGTCTGATAATTATTCTCAATTTACTGCATTAACCAAATTTTGATGTATCTGGCAATTAGTCGTATTTACCAATTTTAATTGAGTGGCAATTAGTCTTATTTACCAATTTTATATATCTGGTAATTATTCTCGATTTACTGCCTTAACCAAATTTTATGTATCTGGCAATTAGTCTTATTTACCAATTTTAATTGTCAGAAAAGTAGTCTTATTTACCAGTTTTATGTGTCTGTTAATTAGTCTTTACCAATGTTTGTGTCTGGCAATTAGTCTTATTTACCAATTTTATGTCTGTTAATTAGTCTCGTTTACCACATATATATTGGGTAATTAGCCTCAATTTACTGCAGTAACCAAATTTCATATATCTGGCAATTAGTCTCAGTTTACTGCTTTTACCAAATTTTATATATCTGACAATTAGTCTCAGTCAGGCAGTAACATTTTTCTACAAGGTTCTCACTGAGCTACTTATGCTGCATAGAGTTTGTTTCCTGTTTAATGATATGGGCAGAGAACTGTTCAGATATCTTGAACAAAAAGGGCAGCAAGCTGTAAAATGTCTTGAACATAAGGGGCAGAGAACTGTCCAATATCATGAAAGAAAAAGAAGAGTACAGGTCCGAGCTCTGGAATGAAAGGGGCAGATAACTGTCTATTAGCTTGAATGAAAGGGGCAAGGGTCTTGTCATAATACTGAACAAATACTCATTTGCTTCTCCTATTTATTTTTCTTTCAGACATTAGATGGATTTATTTTCGTGGTTGCTCCTGACGGCAAGATAATGTACATTTCTGAAACCGCCTCCGTCCACCTTGGTCTCTCGCAGGTAATGGGTCTGTCGCGATTTGGCTTGTCACCATTCTCAAACACGGTTTTGCAGTCCACCTAATTTGCATATACTTAAATGAATTTAGAAGTTACTTAAATTTATCAGCTGTTAACATACTACTAAACTTTATATGAACTACTTAAATTGGCATGTTACTGAAGTGTACACGCTTTTTGAATTTAATGGATACATACATTTACAAGCTATTACAATTAAAGTGTTACTTTAAAAATTAGATGTATATATACATTTACAAGTTAATTAAATTGACAGTCTACTTAAATAAACAAGGTTTTTCAATTTAACAGATACTAACATTACAAGCGGCTTGGTGACTAATTGAATTTACAGACAGTTTACCGGTTTTATATTTACTTGACTTTACTTGACTTGAGCTTATTGATTCATGAGGCTACATGACTTTACAGGCTACTGCGTTATCAGACTACTTATTGCTTCATCAGGCTACTTGACTTTTCAGCTTATTACTTCATCAGACTACTTGACTTTACAGCTTATTGCTTCATCAAGCTTCTTTTGACCTTACAGGCTACATACGCTATTTGCATCAAACTACTTGAACATTTAACCAATGTTTTCTGCATGGTGCATAATCAATAGCGACTTAATTGAATCGAAAATATGTTGTGTAAATTTATTGTTCCGTACATATGTAAATTTCTAAGTTAGTGATTTAGTCTCAGTTGTCATTGTGGTCTGCGTGGATAGTTGGTTGTTTGGCTGGTTGGTTAGCTGTTTAACTCGCTTTCTTAAACAAAGGAAATACGTATGGACACAAGAGAAATATCCGACATATTAAAGGAAATACGTATGGGCACAAGAGAAATATCCGACATATTAAAGGAAATACGTATGGGCACAAGAGAAATATCCGACATATTAAAGGAAATACGTATGGGCACAAGAGAAATATCCGACATATTAAACGAATGTAGGGCGATCGTATTTACTCGTGAAAAATTACTCTTTTGTCCACATTTACAGCTGGTGCTAGTTGATCTGACAGACTGAAGTGCATTAAATAATAGACTGTAATGTCAAATACAGTTTTTAATCAAAGTTGTTTGCCGATTTCAACATATTAAATAACTGATTTGAGCAGATTCAATAACAGATTGTGATAATATTTTAACTAATGGATTTTTAAAATATTAAATAACGGATTGCAGCATAGTGAATAGTGGTTTGAAGCATCAAGCTATGAACCGGAAAATGCTGAATGAAATATTGATACACTAGGCTAGTTTGTACTGCTAACCCTACTCTGCACCCAGTATCACAGTATCACAAATTTATGTATGCATTAAAACAAGGTGCGCCACGTGGTTCTATGACATTTATGTTACCTGGGGAAATAACGTTTAATATGGCCTGGTTTACCACAGCTAAAACACACTGCTGATTCATTCTTAACACCTTTGTCTTTACTTTTGTCTTTACTTTTGTCTTTACTTTTGTCTTTTTAAATGAAGGAGACGATGAAGTGAGTCCTGTACTTGGTTTGTGGTCAGACCTATCGTTCTGTCGTTCGTACGTCACTTGTTCCTTTAACGGTTTTGTCAGGTTCAGAGTTTTACCTAGCTGTCAGATCAGCACGTTCCCCGTCTATCTCATACCTGTCATCTGATTTTAACCAATCTGTCAAACTCTTTGGTCCCTTGTCTTTAACATAAGCCAAGAGTGCTGGTGGTCATGATTACTTGTCAATCACAAAGTGATCCCAAATATCTTTCCCATTGTTAATCTCCACTTCTGGTCAAGACATGCTGTAGCTTACTAGCTGCTTGTAAAAATGTATCAGTCTGCTCTCTCTTAAACTGGTGAAACCTACGTCTGTATGTCTCACTCGACACTCTGAAGTACGCTAACAGTTCAGTCTCATATGTCTCATATGTTGCAGCTTCATCTGGGAGTCTATCAAAAACCATACTGTCCTGTTCTTTCATTCCTACTACTAAGTAATTAAGCCATAGTTTTTCTGGTAGGCCTAATCTCACAGCACAGTGCTCAAAACGTACACATTATCTTGATGTTTTCCTCTTTTTTGCTAAAAGGACGAGAATGGAATTTTGCACTTGCTTCCTGAATCTTTGTCACCTTCTTGCTTATTTTTAACTGGTTTAGGTTAAGTTCTCTTATTTCTTTTCTTGTCCATCCATCTTGGCAAATGCCAGTTCTCATTCAATCTTCAATTTTTTATCACTTTCTTCTTTTTCAATCCACAATTTTTCTGTTCATGTTTATCTTTCATTTCTTCTGTTTCCTTTTATTTCTATTTCTTTCTTTTTTATTTCTATTTTTTTCTCTTTTCTTTCTAGTTCCTCTCTTTCTTTTACATAGTTTATATCATAATCAATAGCTTCACATCACAACAGACCCAAGTCATTTACTTCTTCCTTTCCTGCCTCTATCCACATCTTTCTATCTCCCCTAGAATCTTCCATTTAAATTGCAAAATAATCTGACTGGCAAGCTATTATATCTAATTATTAAAATGCACAATTAATGTAATAAATATAACATTGACACATCAATAATGGAAACTATGGCAATATATGTATCAACACAATATGCAATGAACTATTATAAATCAAAAATTTAGTTAAAAATTTCAAAAGATAAAGAATAGACAAAGAAAGACAGTTCTAGATAGTGTTATAAAAATGTTTGTGAGATAAGACTGCTTTCTAAATTTCGTTAATCAACTATATCTTCTCTAGCTCTATTTTAGTCTAGAATTTCCCATTAAGTTCTTAAGCTCAACAAATGTTTCAACAAATGTTTTCCAAATTTACTAATTTCAACACAATGACAATTAGTTTAATAATTTTGAACTAATTTGAGCTCATCTGCGGACAGAGCCTACCCACTTTGTGTGATGATAATTCCACCTAGAAAATGGTTATTATTATTAATTATCCATAACTAATTACATGTGATGAGAATATTAATTTATATTATTAATTATTCTCCAGAAGATACCACTCGTCTCTCTCACTTGGCAGATTTGCAGGCGCTGTAAACATTAAAGACAAACATTTACTTCCACACAATATTTCCCTAGGTGGGAATCTTCTTACTAAAGGAGAAGACAAATCCATCTTTAATCTATATTTAGTGAGCCCCCAACTGCCAACATATGGTTATCAAATATGTTTAAGAAGGTCAATAAATTTAACAATATATTTATTAAATCAACAATCAAATATATAACAAATTATTATAATTAAAGAGTATTGACATTTATATCACCTCACAACAATGTTCAATTAATGCTAGACAATCATTCATTTATTCTAACATAGACATAAGCAGTCATTAACATAAATATATAATCAAGTTAATGGATATCATCAGGGAAATGAGAGTGGAGTTTTAAAGAAACAGTTAAAATCACTGCACATAACCTGTTCAAAATGGTGGCTGTCGCTGGCACATGTTTCACAATCATGCAGTTTGCAACAAGTCACTGCCTTTCATATTTAGGAGAGATCTCACGTGTCCCTTCTAGAGGCACGTTATTCACCTGTTTGACAAGCTGTCCAAGCACATCAGGAGGAATGTTCTCAAACTCAAGGAATGAATTCTTGAGACCAAACTCAGGCCTCAAAGCTCCACCATATTGGTTCTCCTATGGAATTCACAAGAATCAACTTAAAGCAACATGATTTACTGATGACAACAACACTGGCTGCACACACCATCGTATTCAAGCAAAGTACCTTAGTCACTGTAGCATGAAGTGACATCCAAAAAGGCTTGCTCTGCTCTGCAAAAGTCAAATTAAGGCAGCAGTAAATTTCAGGCATATTTCATCTCTAAACTCCTTTCTGCCTTTCAAACATTCTCAACTTATAAATCCTGCAACAATTTCATTAGCCAGATACACACAGCTTAAGAAATACAGCATCAATTAAAATTCACAATTATAATGTACAACATAGTCAAATTAATGAACATAGAAATAATGGTTCAATTACATAAGCATTCTCCAATTCAAATCATAGATCAATAGCAAATGTACCAAATATTCTAAGTCCATTCTTCCTTTATCAGTCACTTAACTTACTATAAGTTAACGATCACTTTTATGACCAGACTCGAGTTATGTTCAAATTGTAAGTGATTAGAATAGAGTACTTCTTCAACAAAGAAATTTCCAGTCCTTGCCCATTGGATGAATTTTATGTGAATAAATGTAAAGTATGAGTCAGAAATACTAATCATGTAGTTGGAAAAGATTTGGATAGCGTCAGCAATTTTCTAGCATATTCTCAACTTGAGTTGTTTACTCCAACTCTGACACTTACAAAAGTACCATCATAAGGAGAGCCCAAGGCCAAATCACTTTTACAATTTAACAGTTTATATAACAATTAAGTCTAGAAATATGGAAAGGCAAATTTACTCATTCACAGTAATAAATGAAACGAAATTGCTTATTGAAATATATTACACAAAGAATTGTAAAACATTGTTGAATACTCGATTGAATTTCATTTAATAAATGTAAATGAAAAAATTAATTAACGAAATGGAAAGTTAAATAAGAGATTGGAAAACAGTAACTTTGGAAGTACTGACTGGAATACTTGAAATAACAGATTTCAAAAATTTGAAATGAGATTGAAAAAGTGTAGATTCTAATATGTCGTCTATGTGCGTAAACGTTTTTACGTTTAAAACTGAAAAATAAAATAAAAGTTAAAAGAGAACAATTCTACATATAAATATCCAGATATTAACACTCATAAACACACTAGGCACTACTAATTATATAAAATCACAACACACACATACATGCACACAGACACACGTACCCACACATCCTTTGTGCCATTGTACATATACATGGTTAGGATATTACTTCATCTTTCAGTCAATTAAAAATGAAATGACACAGTCATTACACATATAGCTAAGGTAATAACTTGGGACGCACTTTTTCTTGTTGTCTTTAGGTTGAATTGACGGGTGGAAGTATTTACGAATACATCCACCCAGCCGATCACGATGAGATGACAGCATTGTTGACCGTCCACCACCCTTACCACGCTCATATACTGCAAGGTCAGTACAGATAGATAGATAGATAGATAGATAGATAGATAGATAGATAGATAGATAGATAGATAGATAGATAGATAGATAGATAGATAGATAGATAGATAGATAGATAGATAGATAGATTAGATGGATGGATGGACGGACGGACAGATAGATAGATAGATAGAGAGAGAGATTTTATGTCCTGAAAGAATATTTACATTTGCATAGAATAAGTTCTCTCTGTTTCTTTCATATGCTACGCGCGCATATTTATTTGTTTATCTACAGTGTTACCTTGACGACACATAACATCCGATGTTTATTTTATATTCTGATATGATTAAAAAGAAAATCGAAATACCTGTAAGAAGGAAGGTTAAGGCCATTCCATGTGGCCGCTGAACCCTGTAGTAAAGGCGAACAACTACGCTTTCCGTGCATATAAAAGTAACAAGTTGTGAACTGAAGACTCGAAAGAGTTTACCTTCGCCAGCTTCAATACATATATACAAGTTGTAAAGAGTTTACCTTCGCCAGCTTCAATACATATATACAAATCCAGTAGTCGTTGCCTGTCTGGGTATACGTAACATTATTATAAAATGTGTTCTTAATATAAGTCTTGGGTTTACATGAGTGCGCAATGTTTAAATTTGTCATTAAATGTGTTTTTAATATAACGTCTTGGGTTTACATGAGTGCGCAATGTTTAAATTTGTCATTAAATGTGTTCTTAATATAACGTCTTGGGTTTACATGAGTGCGCAATGTTTAAATTTGTCATTAAATGTGTTCTTAATATAACGTCTTGGGTTTACATGAGTGTGCAATGTTTAAATTTGTCATTAAATGTGTTAATATAATATTTTGGAACTTGCATGTTTGCGTAATGTTTAAAATGTGCCATAAAATGTGTCGACAATTTAGCCTGTTTGGGATATTCATGTTGACGTAATGTTAAACTTGCCATGAAATGTGCCGTCAATTTAGCCTGTTTGGGATATTCATGTTGACGTAATGTTAAACTTGCCATGAAATGTGTCGTCAGTTTAGGCTGTTTGGGATATTCATGTTGACGTAATGTTAAACTTGCCATGAAATGTGCCGTCAATTTAGCCTGTTGGGGATATTCATGACGTAATGTTAAACTTGCCATGAAATGTCTTTTAAATATTATAATGAACTATGGACTTTCACGTTAAATTTTATATAAACTTTATTTTTTTTCAATAAAGTTCTAGAACTGTGAGTGTACATGCATACACAATATTGAACCTGATAAAAAATGTGTTTTAATATGAAGGCCTATAACTTTCATATAATAAGTTAAAAGTTGTATAAAATATGAATTAAATGTAATCGAGCTTTTACTCTAAATATCATGCCAAAATTCAAATCGCTACACAAAACATTCTTGTTATTTTACTGTTTAAAAATCCTATAGATAGTTAAGTCTTGAGATTTTCATGATGTTGTAATTTTACAGTTTCGTGCACACAAGCTTAATTAGAAACATCTCTAGAATATTTATTTATTATTTTGTCGTATCATTGTCGTGAAGTATGCAGTTTAATCATTTAGCTTTTTCTTTGAAATCCTTCTTTTCTTTTTATTCCAGTTTGTCCAACGTGAAAGATTATTTTTGATAGATAGAAGGATGAATTTTGACAGCGGTCTCGACAAGATACTGAGAACGCTATTTGTGTGATGTTGATTTGTTTTCACCCTAAGCAGTGCGTTTACATGAATACATGCTGCGTTGCTTTTAATTTTTTTTTTCTACTTGCAGACATAGAGATTGAACGGTCCTTCTTCTTACGTATGAAGTGTGTCTTAGCCAAACGCAACGCGGGACTCACCGCAGGAGGATACAAGGTGTGTTATTCTTGCCACTGTTATCGTCATCTTTCTTTGGTTTGACATCCTTGTCTTGAAATTTCCGTCGTCCTCGTCATTATCCTAGTCCTCGCTGCCGTTTTGTTGCCATTGTCTTTCAATCGTCGTCCTCATCGTCATCAACATAATCGTTCTTGTAGCATCTTACATGTTTAGCACTGTAGTATATGTATTGCAACATTTCTCTTTTGCATAGAATGATGCGTGTTTCATTCCTATATTTACAATATTCATGGAAAGGGTGTTAGCCATTATAGAATGACGCGTGTTTTATTCTTATGTTTACAATATTCATGGAAAGGGTGTTAGCCATCATAGAATGACGCGTGTTTCATTCCTATATTTACAATATTCATGGAAAGGGTGTTAGCCATCATAGAATGACGCGTGTTTTATTCTTATGTTTACAATATTCATGGAAAGGGTGTTAGCCATCATAGAATGACGCGTGTTTTATTCTTATGTTTACAATATTCATGGAAAGGGTGTTAGCCATCATAGACTGACGCGTGTTTCATTCCTATGTTTACAATATTCATGGAAAGGGTATTAGCCCTCATGAACTGATTCGTTTACAGGAAGCTAACTCTGGTAAATAGTAGTATGTGTTTTTAATAGAGGAATTTCTTTTTCTTGTCATTCAGACATCATTTGCTTGAGTTTTTTTTTCTTTTAGGTTCAAATATGTAGAGAGCGACTAATTAACATCTGTGTGTGTGGGGGGGGGGGAGATTAATAGATATTTTGAACATATCACCGCTTTTTCCCTTTTATATGTTCTGTGGCTGTTCATACGTACGTGCACACAATCTAATATGAATACACAATTCACAATAAATATGAAATGCATACATGCTCACACACACAACAAGCAGTCGCGAGCATACTCTATACTTTACCACTCTTTATTCATTGAATAATGTTGGTAAACAAATAGGCCTCTCTCTCTCTCTCTCTCTCTCTCTCTCTCTCTCTCTCTCTCTCTCTCTCTCTCTCTCTCTATTTCTCTCTTCCCTGACTTTAGCTTAGTATAGAAAACTTTACAGATAAGCACTTTAAGCTCAACATCCCGAAGAACGACGCAAGAAACAGCTCGTCATGTCTCCCAAGTACGTCATTAAGCGAAGAGCGTGGGATACGTACGAAACAGCAGTTGAAGACTTCTTATGGGCAATAATCAAACCACTGTATCAATATGACAACCGAAAATAACACCTTTCATATCAGTATGCCAAAAATATGCCTGCAAGTCAAGAGCGTGGGATATAGAGGAAGCAGTAGCTGGGACCTTTTCTCGAGGTTATGCCCCTTTGTGATTGCCCGTGCCACGACAGACCGCCTTGCTCTTTTCCCTTGCGTCCTCTCAATAACTAGTGATGGTAAGTGTGGGAGAGGCACTAATTATCTACTTCGCAAACGTTTTGTCTCCCCTTACGGCGCCGTCTTCTTTAGCTTCTGAGCGAACGATTTTTTTGAAAATTTTCAGCGATTTATCTTTGACACTTGTCTCTAGGCCCGCAGTTTGCGGCACGTTCTGAGGCCGACGACCGTGTCGAAACGAACGTTTTCAAATTACACTGCCGGACTCACTCATCGAGCAAGGAACCTCCACCGCCCATGTTTGTATCTCCGATATGATTACAAATTAGTTTGCTGTTGCGCATGCGTACACGTCGCAGCCTCGTTAAACTGGCTGTGACGATTCAGCTGTTGCTGACATCACTGGCAATTGACGTACATCCAACTCTGTCCCTTCCCCCGCCCCTATATTATAAAACGAGACTCATTAATATTCGTTCTGTTGTCTTTCTTTTTTAATGTTTTGTTTGTTGTTACGCTTAACAGTTGACAAAGCACTGGCTACTGTACTGTGAAAGATTATCTTTGTTTCCGCCTAATTCATTTTCCTTTTCGACACAATAGTCTCCCTTTCGAGCCGATCAATCTCCTATTTACTAGTGCCATTACATAAAGTAATCAGGTCCTCATACTGTTGATTTGTGTTACAAGTTTATGTTTGTAATATTCGAGGTTAATGAATTTACGGCTAATTAATTAATACACCTAATTCCATCTAAAAAAAAAAAAAAAAAGTTTTTAAAGAATGCGAACAAGAACTTAATCACGCCTTATAGCCTTCTTTATTAACAATACCGAAAATCACCCGTATTTGTGTGATCTTGGCAGAACATTTAATAACGGGTATGTTTGCTGTTCGACTTTACAATACTAATTAGCACCCTCTTGCTAATTAAATACACCACTTTATTCATGAATTGAGAATGTGCAAGTGTAAAAATAAAAACATTTATTTTTAAAAATAACATGAATGAACAATTTATCAATTTAATGTTTGAGTTAGTAATGACTCAAACTAGCGAAGATAATTCGTGCATAAGAAATATATTGACAGAATAATATATTTCTGTAGCTAATAATAAACTAATGTAAAAAAATTGAATCAGTTAATATAAAATTTTTAAAAATATTCAATATAAAAAATTGAATCAGTTACTTCAAAACACACACTGCTCAAGTACTAAACATATCAAACAACTAATTATCCGACACAGTTGTTCGTATTTTTTTCCACGTCATAATAATTTTCCGTCTCTTGAAAATTTCTACGAAGTCAGTCTGTTGTACGTTAAAAGCTGGTGAAAATCACCTTCATATGGAACAAGAGTCACTTAACTGCCCTTTGCGCTTCCTGCGGGATTTTTTTTCTTTCGATTCCAAACGAAGTTCAGATCTGTTCACAACCTCTGAACACACGAGAATCCGTTAACAAGCTTCCTATTCGCTGATAGGTACTCTTCTTATTGTCGTGCCACGCCTTCTAAGATAGTTTTAGTCACGCCTTCTAAGATTGTTTCAGTCACGCCTTCTAAGATTGTTTCAGTCACGCCTTGTCGCGACTAGATAAGCACTCTTGCTTCAGTCAACGTCTCTTCACAGCTAGGTAAGCCCTCTTGCTTCAGTCAACGTCTCTTCACAGCTAGGTAAGCCCTCTTGCTTCAGTCAACGTCTCTTCACAGCTAGGTAAGCCCTCTTGCTTCAGTCAACGTCTCTTCACAGCTAGGTAAGCCCTCTTGCTTCAGTCAACGTCTCTTCACAATTAAGTAAGCACTCTTGCCTCAGTCACGTCTTTTCACAGCTACAGCTAGGTAAGCACTCTTGCTTCAGTCACGTCTTTTCACAGCTAGGTAAGCACTCTTGCTTCAGTCTTTGGCGTAGCTACGTAGGCACTCATGCTTCAGTCACGCCTTGGTAGCCACTCTTGCTTCCTCGGTTTTGACAATGGTAGCGACAAGATGCAGATTTGTCACTTTGATAATCGAACTAGTAGAATGGGGTCTGTGCACTGTTGAAACAGTTGGTGACTGGCTGAGTGTAAATAATAAATAATGCATTCTATAACTTCCGTCCGCCTGCGTCACTCTTTTAGATGCACTCACACCATATTTAGATTTATGAAAATTATATTAACAATAAATCTGTGTGGGAAAATGCCATAACGTCGTAGTGATTAATTGCAGGAAGAATGTAGTTAATGATAGTAACAGAAATATTTATATTAACAATACATCTGTGGGGAAAAGTGCCACAACGTCGTAGTGATTAATTGCAGGAAAAGTACAGTTAATTATAATAACAGAAAATTTAATTTGCAGGCGTAGATATGATCCATAAGACAGAATTTACCAAAACTGATGTTCAAGACAAAATGGCCAATACCTTTCTCTGGAAGCGTCAGTTTATACCATGGCAATGCTAGTCAAACTAGCTAGAACTAGTAGGTACCAAGTGACCAATAAAATGGAGTCACGTAAAAGGTAATGTCTATACTGGAAGGAGCAGTTTTACCATTGTCTAAAACAAACTCTGGTGCTCGACCCATTGGCAATAAAGTTAGAGGTACAATGGTTTGCTCTTGTCATTCAATCTGCTGTACTTTAGCTGGCGCTCACACTGGCAAAGTGGTCCTGTAGGGTGGTGGTGGACAGTCAAGGCTTTACAGTTCAAACAATGTCCCCCATGCATAAAAAGAAATATCTTTGAAAACAATGCGAGATTACTCGGCCATTAGGTTTCCTTTCTAAAATTACTTTAACGCTAGGAACAATGCAGGAGACAAAAATAGTGCCTCTTTAAGTTAGAGCGCGAACAAACAACACACATAAACGTATTTCTACATTTACTTGATTCATTTATATATCTATACTTATATAAACTGGACGCAGGGTTAGTGTTTGCCTGGATATAAATGCGTTACACAATATTATTACAAGGGTAATATGCCTTACAACTATTACTAACATTAGTATTGGGTTCGCAGGGTTTCGAAAATATAATACTATTGCGACAGGTATATTACACTAATTGTTAATGTTAGAACTACCTATTTTTCTTTAATACTGTTACTGAATCGGTGGTGACCTTAAAACGGTAAGTAATATTATTTCTACAGTGATAGTAGCCCTCTACAACAGTTGTGAGCATAGGCAATACTATCCCCTGAAACTGTGTTCAATGTTATTACTGACAAAAGAGATGGCATGACGTCAGCTCGTCGACATGGAGACCGGTTTAAAGAAATTATTACACAAGCGCAATCAGTATTTCGTTCTTGTTTCTCACCAAATGAGTTCTGTGTCCATTTTGTACTTGGGGGTAGGGTGAGTTGATTCTTGTTTCTCACCAAATGAGTTCTGTGTCCATTTTGTACTGGGGGGTGGGGTGAGTTGATTCGAGAACTATCATCGTGAATATGTCCAAGTCTTTGCTGGGCTCAGATCAGACCACTCTACCGATCCAACAGCCTCGCGTGTCTTTAAGACCAGTCAGCCAGCGTACAACACTCATCAACCATCAATCTCTCACCGCTGAAGTGTTGAAGCACTTGGGGCAGGCCTCTTTGGCTAGATCCGCGCGCCGGCCCTGTTGTACGGCGTCCGAGGTCACCCTAGGTGTTGGAATGAACACTAACAAGCTGATAAGACCCGGGCCGCGCCGTTTGATGTCCCCACACGTGTTCACGAGGAAGTAGGGTGGTGGTGGGCATAAGTTAAAAAAGTACTCGTGTTTCAAGCAGGCGATCCTTTCATATGGTAGTGCGCTACAGTCCGACTGGGAACAAATCAAAACTTATCGGTGAACGTAAATAACATGACGACTGGTCGATTGCACTCCGTCACTGCTATGCTTTCAGTTACTTCCCTTCGGATTGGACTGCCTTATCTACCCTTTCTTGCTTTCTTGCAATGAGATGATGCACCACTCGCCTAAGTGTTTAGTTTTATTTTCTTGTAATGACACCAAACACCGGTTTTGAATAATAAATGTTATTGTTATTATTATTACAGTGTCATTTTTATTACTCACTTCTCTCAATGGTCGTAATAATCGCGACACCATGCTATAGCCTATTAATATGCACACACAAAAATGTCATTACTGCACGTTTTAAGGTATTAAAATATGGGTAAATATAGAGCATGTTGGCTGCCTAAGTTAGGTTTTACCTTTCTTCCACCTCTTATATTGTGTTTGTGTATGTGTTTGTGCAAATTTATTTATTATTTATTCTCATGTTGTACGTTTCTCTCAGTACAACTGAATATCACGGTGCTAAATGTAATGCAAGAGTTTGGTTTTGATTCTTTTGATGTAGTTTGCAAAGTATCTTTATTCGCAAAATAAAATAGCGCGCGCATGCACACACACACACACACACACAAAACAAAACATACTGTTGTTTTACTGAAATTTTGTGGGGGGGTTTTCCCCTATCTACTCAAGGTGATACACTGCTCAGGGTACCTGAAGATCAAGCAGTACACGATGGACATTGCACCCTACGACGGCTGCTACCAGAATGTCGGGCTTGTTGCTGTGGGTCACTCACTGCCGCCCTCCGCGGTCACTGAGATCAAAATGTTTTCGAACATGTTCATGTTTCGGGCGTCCCTAGACCTCAAACTTATCTTTCTGGACGCAAGGTTAGCGGAGATTTTTGTACCAGTAGTATGGGGTGGGTCGGGATGATGGGGTGGTCGTGTGAAATGTTTGCTAAAAGAGGGTGTGGTGCAAGTTTGCATTCACCTTGGGGTATTCCCCAAAGTGCCAAAATAGTTATGTTGTATTCGATGTAGTGTCGACATAAATGTTACTGGAACACCTCGTTCATTTATATGATTACTGATCTCAAATCAGATAGTATGATGGATAGAATTTTTTTAAATGAAGCAAATTATTGTAGTATATCTGACTGGATGATGAAAATAAGTACGTTTTAAAAATGAAACAAATTACTGTAGTATATCTGACTGGATGGTGAAATTAAGTACTTTTTGAAAAAGAAACAAATTACTGTAGTATAGCTGACTGGATGGTGAAAATAAGTACGTTTTAAAAATGAAACAAATTACTGTAGTATATCTGACTGGATGGTGAACTTAAGTACTTTTTGAAAAAGAAACAAATTACTCTAGTATAGCTGACTGGATGGTGAAAATAAGTACTTTTTTAAAAAAGAAAAGAATATACGGAGTTATAAGCGTCGATGAATTTTTAAACTTGGGTTGAATAGTTTTTTAAAATGTCAGAAAAAGACTAATTGTCATTAAAGGTTTGTTGAATAAATACATAATATGCTCGTAGCACACACATACATGCAATAACATACACAGAAATTAATGTGTACACATATATAAAAACACGCATTGTTATGCACTCGCACAAAACAAATGAGAATATTGTGAATTTAATAAGTCAAAGATTGAGCTATCACTAGTAATATCGTAGTTATGTGCGCACATATACACACACTCACCGACACTATGCTATGCTCACAGAGACCACACTCACAAACCATGCTCACAGAGACCACACTCACAGTCTATGCTCACAGAGATCACACTCACAGACTATGCTCACAGAGACCACACTCAGACTATGCTCACAGAGACCACACTCACAGACTATGCTCACAGAGACCACACTCACAGACTATGCTCACAGAGATCACACTCACAGTCTATGCTCACAGAGACCACACTCAGACTATGCTCACAGAGACCACACTCATAGACTATGCTCACAGAGACCACACTCACAGACTATGCTCACAGAGACCACACTCAAAGAGACTATACTTACAGAGATCACCCTCATCGAGATATACTCACAGAGATCGCATTCACAGAGACTACACTCGCAGAGAATATAATCACAAAGATCACACTCACAGACACCATGCTGACAAAGATCACACGCAGACACCACACTCACGCATAACAATCTGACACATAATGCGCTTACTCATCTTATTTCTAAAAACAAAATGAAACCCAGAATTGGACCGATTAGTTCAGTTTTTCCAGGATTTTGAAGGTTACTTACTGTACTTTCTTTTCTTTCTTTTTACTCCCGTCACTGAAGAGTGGCTGCGCTGACGGGGTACGAACCCCAGGACCTGATAGAGAAAACTCTATACCACTACATTCATGCCTGTGATATTCTCCACATGCGATATGCCCACCACACATGTAAGTAAAACAATATACCCCTAGTGTTCAACTGTTTTGCCCTCTATGTATGTAAGTAAAACATGTTGTGTTCATTTGTTATGCCCACCACACATGTAAGTAAAACAATATCCCCCTAGTGTTCAATTGTTTTGCCCTTTGTGTATGTAAGTAAAACATGTGTTCATCTGTTACGCCCATTACACATGTAAGTAAAACAATATCCCCCTAGTGTTCAACTGTTTTGCCCTTTGTGTATTCTAGTAAAACATGTTGTGTTCATCTTTTTTGCCCACCATGTGTGCAAGAAATACATGTTGTATAGTTGTTTTGCCCACATATATGCAAGTAAGACATGTGTACAATTGTTTTGCCCACATGTATGCAAGTAAAACATATGTGCATGTGTTGTGCCCACATATATGCAATTAAAACGCGATGTGTGCATGCATTGTGTCCACATGCATACAAGTAAAATACGTGAACAATTGTTTTGCCCACATGTATGCATATGTTGTGTACATATGTTTTGCCCACTTTGGAAGTAAAACATGCTGTATAAATGTGTTTTCCCACCACAAATAAAAGCAAAACCATATCTTCCACATGTACGCCAGAAACAAAGATGAATAAACATATTACATGAAATAAAAGCCACATTAATTTAGTTTAGTTTTAAATATTGCAAAGCAGTATATTATGTATATGAGAAAGAGAGAAAAACTTTTTTTTGCGCAAAGTATTTAAAACAGGAAATACACAGTACATGGTCTTTTTTGAAAGTGATGAGATTGTATTTTAAAATCATGTCAACGAAACAAATGAAGCGTTGCCTGAAATTATTTAAAATGTTGATTTATTCATTGCAATGCTCTAAAAAGAAAAAATATCTCGCTAAGTGATTAACTATATATTGGCTCATCGTTAAAATATAAACAAACAAACCTTACCTGTTACTTTTTTTTCTTTTCCATTTGATAAAATAATAATGGTGATTAAACTATCGGTCAGTGGTGTACTCTAATCTACAAGCTGCTTTCATTTTAAAGTGGTGATTGCTAATCTTTAATCGTAAGACCGCTGCGGACACTAAATGTTGCCTTAATTTAAAGCCATAATTAATAATTATAATCAGTCACTACAGATCCGTTTAACTCTACGTTTCCTTACTTTTAATGTCATGCTTAATAATCTACAACTATAAAATCTCCGTGGACTCTAAATCAACAAGTGTTTTAATTTAAATCATGCTTAATAATCTACAACTATAAAATATCCGTGGACTCTAAATCAAAGTGCTTTAATTTAAAGTCACACTTAATAATCTACAACTATAAAATCTCCGTGGACTCTAAATCAACAAGTGCTTTAATTTAAAGTCATGATACGTAATCTATCAGACTTTTGCAAACGAAAATCTACTCGCTACCTAAATTTTAAAATCACGATTATTTATCATTGAGACTCTCGTGGGCCTTAAATCTACCTTGCGGACATATTGTTTGCAATTTTGCCTAATGTCAGTACTTGCTTTGTTATGAGGTTCAAGATAAAAAAACTGCACATCATTCTCACAGTGGTAGTTTGATAAAGGAAGTGCCTCTTACACAACAGTGTTACTATACAAAAGCCGCTTTTCATATTTTAGAACTAATACAATAACACAGACGGCAAGGTGTAGATGTATGTGTGACGTTCAGAGCAATGTTTTTACAGTCCTATTGGTGCGCAGCTAAGAACGGAGTTTGTCATGGAAATTGGCCGCAGCGCTGGTATTGAAACTAAACAAGAACTGTTTGAACCCTCGGTGACAAGCATGGGCCGCCATATTGACACACCCGGCAATGATGAGCTTGTGTCCCACGCCGCATCCTCCGAAATACGAAAAGAAAAAATTTAGAAGGGGGATGAGAAAACAGTTCGCGATTACTTTTGGGGGGATAAAAATCGAGAGGCGGACAACAGCAAAAAAAACTATGGAGAACAGTGAAACGCTGGAGCTAGTAAAATAAGAATCTATCTAACTAATCTATCTATCTGTCTGTCCATCCATCCGTCTATCTATTTCATGTATACAGACATATGCTAATAATGATCTTCCATCTGAGGAGCTCGGTGATTGTCAGGTGAAGGCAATAATCTCGCAATCATAAGATAAATGTTCGAGTCCAGATCTGTGAGGTTTTTTTCGATTGATACTCGCCTGTTTGTCTATGGCATTGACCATATACTCGCCTGTTTGTCTATGGCATTGACCATATACTCGCCTGTTTGTCTATGGCATTGACCATATACTCGCCTGTTTGTCTATGGCATTGACCATATACTCGCCTGTTTGTCTATGGCATTGACCATAGCACGCACGTAGTGCTCTGCGGAGAATTAGCGCAAATTAAGTACAATATGTCATCATTATTGTTATTATTATTAAAATTTAAAACTTACATCTATATTCCATTACTTGTTCTTATTGGTTATTGCTTGTAATTGTACTTTCTTTACAATGAAAAATGTGGAGTATACAACTAAAATGTACCAATATATATATTACCGTCATCCTTCGCATCTCACTGATATATGGATTACAGTTTCTTTCTCTTCACATCTCTTTCTCGCATTCTCTCTCTCTCTCTCTCTCTCTCTCTCTCTCTCTCTCTCTCTCTCTCTCTCTCTCTCTCTCTCTCTCTTCCCACTTTATCCCCTATCTCTGTTCCTAACTCGTCTCTTATTCACTCTCACCCAATCTCACTTTTTTCCCCTGTCTCTGTGTGTTTCTCCCTCTATTTCTCCCCTATTTACTCTCGTCCTCCATCCCTCCCCCATCTGTCTTCTCTTATCATTATTTATTCACTTATTATTTCATCTCAATTTACCCCAGTTCCTTTTCATGGGACTGGCGTTCGAGGTGCGCTATTTGACGACAGCTTCCATATTGGAATCATTGTACTTTACAATCATTAGAATATAAATTGATCATGTTCTAATATCAGAAGACTTGTTGGATGACAGAATTACTCTTCTTGCTACGAACCAAGTGGCCTCTCTTTTCAGCATTGTACAGACATAAATAACCTACTTTAACCGTTCTGTTCTGTGGCAGTGCTGTTAAAGGGGCAAGTGACGACAAAGTATTACCGTTTCCTGGCCAAAGATGGAGGGTGGGTTTGGATGCAGAGTTACGCCACCATTGTGCACAATAGTCGTTCCTCACGCCCCCACTGCATCGTCAGCGTCAACTATGTGCTCAGGTGAGTGATGTTGTTCCCTTTGTCTGTCCAAGATGAAATCTTAGTAAATGTTTGCGATTAAGATTAATAATCACTAATGCTTTTCACCCACCCACACCCACCCCTATCCGTTTATGAAATGAAGTGAATCTTGCTGTACCTTTACACTTGATTAACCATTCATTGATACTTAAGGAAAACAATTATTCCAATAGTTCCAATAGTCAGCATAACGAAAACAACTCGGACTCATTGTGGATCAATTGCGAATAAATATTGTTCAACCAACACTAAAAGCAGTTAGCTCAGTATTGACCTAACTGACCTTTTACCTTGTCTTCATTAACCACCCACCCATCCACTCCACCTCTTTCCTCTTTAATTAACCACTCGAGGTCGCCCTTGTCGCAGGCAGAGCGGTCTTTTATAGCTGAGGTTTCGGCCGATGACATGTTCACTGCTAGACTTTGTCGCTTAACGTGGAAATCTCTGAAGAGTTGGAAGGGAGTTGATAAAATCATTCTAGATGAGCAAAACCTTTTACACACACACATCGATTTGTCAGGCCGGGTCAGAGTGTCTTGAAGAATTGGTGTTTGAACGGAGATTGATTCTTCGACTTGCTTGCGCAGCTCATGACTCAAAAGCAGTTTGATCGCAAGGGACTGCATGATCGGAAGGGACTGTGCAATTTGCTTGGGCTTGATTCAAGGGTTGAAATATACGGAGACGAAAATAGTGTGTGGGTGTATGTGTATGCGTGAGTACGTGCGAATGTGTGCACATGCAAACTTGTAAATAGAACACACTCTCGCAAATAAAATACAATATAATTATATTAATAGAGTTGGGAGATAGATAGATAGATAGATAGATAGATAGATAGATAGATAGATAGATAGATAGATAGATAGATAGATAGATAGATAGATAGATAGATAGATAGATAGATAGATAGATAGATAGATAGATAGATAGATAGATAGATAGATGGATGGATGGATGGATGGATGGATAGATAGATAGATAGATAGATATAGATGGATGGATGGATGGATGGATGTGTGGGTGGGGTTATGTAGGAAGGTAGATAGATAGACAGACAGACAGACAAACAGCCGGGCGGATCATTCCCTCCATGGCGTGCTATTTGCATCGTCCTTTTATTGTTTTAAACTATTTTACTGACCTAAAACGGAAATCTCGCCTAAGTTCGTTAGCATAAAATCATTTCTGCCTTGTGTTTCGTATACAAGAAATTTAAATTACGAATTGCACATGTGAAAAGTTAACAACAATTATAAATGAAAAGAAACAAATGTTTATCTCTTTTGCTCTCTTCTGTTGTTTTATCAGTGAGGTGATGAGCAAGGACTGCCAAATACAAATAGAACAGACCCTTTCCTCCAAGGACCTGTCGCCATATTCAGGGATGTCCGACCGCACACGTAGCACCAACAGTGCAGCTGGGGGAGGGAAAACGAGGCCGTCACGTACCAAAGCTCGGAGATCGCCTTACCCACAGTTCGGCTCGGGTTCGAACACACCTGACGCCAACCAGGAATACCAAGAAAAGCCTTTTGCCGATTACATGGCTTCTTCAACTACTGGGAGTGAGGTAGGGGCAGTGCAGAGCTACCACAGTATGATGTACGGACACACTTCAGAAAATATTGACCGCTACAGTGCATTGTACTCTACCCCTTATCCGCACCCCGGGGTGGCTATGTACCGAGATGCGGCCTGCGTCTATTCCTACCCGACCACTGCCACCACGGCACACCAGCGCTACCTTGACGACCGCTCTCCATATAGGGGATATGAGGAGAGGTTTTACCCAGCGAGGGACCCGGCAGCATATCCAGGCTATCTCTCCTCAAATGCCGCAATACAAAGTGCGGCTGTCGCAGCAACAAACTCTCGTCTTTGTCAAGAGGCTATTGCGGCTGCCAATCGGGAGTCTAGTGGAAGCAGCGGTACTACCGGAAGTAGCAGTCAAAATAGCAGTAGTGGCGTCCTAGTAGGAAACCCATCTTATGCAGATTTCCGCTCATCAAGTCAGTGTTCACGCTCCAGTTCCCGTGACAATACTTACAGCGCACAGCACTATAGTGCGCCATACAGCAACCGGTCTGAATCGTCAGCGTCTGAGGTTGACGTGTGCAGCAGTGAGGAGTACGAAAAGCAAAGACAGTCTGGCAGCCAGGCAGGTGCACAGCACAGAATCGCAGACATGCCTGGCAGTGCGTCCAAGTACGAACCACTGATGGAGTCACAGGTGACGCAAGACGACAGGACGTACAAAGGGCACGACCAACAATCTGGCTCCAGCAGTGGGTCACTGCAGCGACAGCACTTAACCCACCAGCAGCACACCTCGCAGCACCATCAGCAAAAGCAGCACTCCCAGCAGGGCGTCCAGAGAGAGTCGTCGGTCCCCCACCCGGTTATCATGCGCCGCCGTTCCTCCACCTCCACATTTACTACCGTTTCTGCCAGTGCTACTGCCACCAGTGTCACTGACAACAGAGTAGTTACTCCAGGCAGTGGAGGAGGAGGTGGAGGAGTGTTGACCAATGGTGTGGTTCCTGGTGGTGGCAGTGGTGGATCCGGCCCAACAGATTATGGTGGTGCTGGAAACAGCTCGGCAGCAACGGCATTCAACCACAAGACGCCGTCAGCAGCGGGTCCTGGGAATTTGCAGGCTGCCACAGAACTCAGATCGACTTCTACAGGTTCCAGTAAGAACTCTGCAGGACTATCTGCCGTTATGAAACCTTCTGTTCTATCAAGTGTCAGTACTGGCAGCAGTATTATTAATAACAACAACAATAACACCACAGACAGCAGTGACTCAAACGGTTGTGTTATGAGTGGAGTGGGTTTAAGTAGTGCAATGGGGGGTGTGGGCTGTGTGACGCCAATCATGCCCATAGCCGATGCTTACATGGGTGCTAACGACAAGCTGCATTCCATGCGTCTCGGGATGGGGATGGGGATGGGAATGGGAATGGGGATGGGAATGGGAGTGGGGATGGCGATGGGAGGCAGCTCCCAAGACTACAGCCAGTGCCTCAAAGCCGCCGCTTGTGGTTACGACAACTACACGTCTGCTGCCTCGATGTACCAGAACGCTGCAACGCTGCAGGCTCAGCGGGCATACCCCGTTGTTCCTCAAGCAGGGTACACTAGCGTCATTGTTGACCCTCAGCAGTATCATCTGACCAACGGGTATGCTGTACACTGACTACAATAGTCAGAGTACAATGACTCGTTAAGTTCAAATCATCAAGGGGTCTTACCTGGCATTAGCCATTACATCTACAAGGCATAACCTGAAGCTTCAAAAATACTGTTGTATTAGCACGAATTTACTGTTCGACTGAAACCCAAACCATATGTCTTCAAGAACTCTTGCTTCGGTGTGCTTTAAAGTATTTGTAAAGTGCAATGACTTAAAACTGCTTTTTGTTTGGCAGTGACCTTCACCTAATTTATGGTAAACTGTGCAATGAAATCATGAGCGCTATGTCTGATATACTAAGAACATTTATAATAGATCAGAGGTGCATTTGCTTAGCCAGTGTTACTCAGCAACAGACACGCACTTTTGATCCCTACCACATAGCACAATTGATAACAACACTTTCGTAGTGTGTACTAAACTAAAACAAACACTGAGTCAGGGTCCGGCCCAGCAATATGGTTGGCTCTGCAAGTGAGCCGTGACGAACGTTTGTTGTCGATTTTCTTATTATTTTTACTTTCTTAAGTGCCGGGACTCGAGCAATACCACCTCAGCAACGGTTAGGATTTGAACAATGACCCTGAAGCAATGTCAACACAGGCCTGGTTGTTCTCCTGATACTTTTTTTAAAATATCAGCTTAGTCCAGAATCACCCGGATGCCGTGCGAATGCATGCTCTCGCCTTTCTAAGACGTAACAGTAGCAGTAACGTGACCGGAAATTTGGAGGGAGAGGAATGCGGTAGTAGATAGTCGTTAATGAAGTATGTGACACAATCTATACTATTCAGCATCACTGTTGGCCTTGACCCTGTGTCTTCAGCTCCACAGAGTGTAATGTCCCACACCCTTTAGCCGTTATCGGACAACCGCTCTTGCCTGTTCGCCACGTCCAAGACTGTGAACCAATAATTGTGCCGAAACTGTTTTGCTTTTACGT
Source organism: Sinotaia quadrata (assembly GCA_028829895.1). Classification (NCBI taxonomy): domain Eukaryota; kingdom Metazoa; phylum Mollusca; class Gastropoda; order Architaenioglossa; family Viviparidae; genus Sinotaia; species Sinotaia quadrata. The sequence continues at coordinate 26,359,330 of CM054181.1, forward strand.
CTAAACGGGTTTGGGTTTCTTCGGAGTGAGACGTAAGACGAAAATTTACAGTTCTTACTTTAAAACATTTGATGTGCACTAATTGTGCTTCGTTCTTTTATATTTCCATTATTGGAAGCATGTACGGCACGCACTGTAAACAAAAGTATTGTTTCATACAAAAAAAGATCCGCATGTTTACGCTAACAAATGTTTCCCAAACGTTGGTTCTATCGTGTGTCATCGTCGAACTTGGAAGCTCTCACCTCAGAAGCCTGTTATTTTTATACTTTGGATGACACGTCTGGACGAAGGCGTATTTATAGCATTTGTCGTGAAAACTCCCATCCGAGCGTCAACCTGCTGTAGTAAGTGGTTGCTCTCTACGTATGCGTAGAGCGATACGTAATGTGCATAACCGTTGGTGAAAAATGTATACATTAATCTAATGGTTAATGGATTTTGATGTTTTCTGGGGAGAAACTCAGCAAATTCGTATCCTGGTAAGCGGTTGAAAATGATACTTTAATTTAAAAAAAAAAAAAAAAAAGAACCTATTCAACTGCCTCCTAACAATTGTTGAGTGAGGTTTGCAATAGAGTACAGCATTGACTGCATTGAGATTATGATAAATTACTCTCTAGTCTAGCGTGCACGAACTGTGTTATTAGTAGCAATTTCCTTCGTATCATGTACATATGAATGTGTGCACGGTGAGTCTATATATCTATCTATATGTCTGACTGCTTATCTATCTTTCTGTCTTACTTCTATCTTACTATCTGTCTTACTCCTATCTATCTATCCATCTATCTGCATGCCTATCACAGAAAATGACTATTATCCAGAGTGTCCTATTTCTGTCTCTTTTGTAGGTGAAATGCCAAATTTTTCTTCCTGTCTCTTTCACTTTGCAAATGATTTTTGGTTCCTTCTTACAGCGTGGGGATTGCAAAGTATGTCAACACATACATCGTAAATGCTTCATGCTTCGGGAGCAGAAAATAAGATTTTTTTCACAGAAATTTGTCGCTAAATCAGAACTCTGCTCGGTAATTATTTATTCATGATGTAATTGACTCACAAGCGTGTAGCTTATCCCAGAAAAAAAAAATAATCACTCAGAGAATGATTCTTAAGTGATTTTTAAAAATTAATGTCGCTCTATAAAATAACGTCGTATGTAAATCGCTATATACCAAAGAAAAGGAGTTTTATATTTTAAAATAATAATACTAATTTAGCACACTATATCAATTGTGTCCCAGATTTTTAAGTCTTTGCCAAAGACTTGCGGGCATGACTTGGTAATGGGATTAATGACTACTGACGTCAAGAGTCTTTGGTAATTGAACTTAATGACTGCTGACGTCAAGAGTCTATGGTAATTGAAATTAATGACTGCTGACGTCAAGAGTCTTTGGTAATTGAAATTAATGACTGCTGACGTCAAGAGTCTATGGTGAGTGAATGGTTCACGAAGACACCAAAGAAATTGTACATGATATCGGTAGACATTTTGATGTTCATTATTGTCTACAGTTCTTGTAATGTGCACTACAACTGTTTCCTAATTTATAAGATTGGATAAAGCAAAGTGTACAAAAGATAAAGTGAATTAGAGAAAATATACTGTTTGTGAGCACTTTGTTTTCCATAACCTCGAAATCTTAGTGCGGAAATATTTTTTTCTATCTTGTATGTAAGAAACAATTTATTTTCAGATATTTGAGAAGGTGTTTCTCCTCCTTATATATCTGTGTACTCTGAACAGTTTTTTTTTTTTTATGAATGAAATTAATTATGCTAGTCAGTTCTGTACAGACTTCTGCAAACTACAGACGGAACATTAACTGGATTTTGTAGACTTCGGTATATCTGTAAGTTGACATTCTAAAGATCCCGTCCGGAAAAAAGTCTCATGCCCACGTTTCTTAAACTTGGCACTCCATACATCCTATCCTTAACCTCAACTTGCACATGTCCGCGAAATCAGCAAAAGTTAAAATGGGACGAGAAACAGGAAAATGTCACTGGTCAATACTAATCAAGTGGATTCTCGGGTATCACACTGATTGTTTGTCGTTATGCGTTCGATGTACCATGCTGTAGTCTAAGAATTCCACAGCAATGGAAAATGTTTTCAACTAAGAATGTCCACAGCAATGCCCTTACGCACGCCCGTTCGACAATTCAACAATGTGTGCTCCATTTAAATCTATTTGAAGTTATAAAGAACGGCAACTCGATTTCTTACATATTAGAAGTTTGTTATAATTGCAGTAATTTTTACAGAGTCTCCTATTGCAGAAATCATTGGTGGTTCTCAAATAAAATCATGGCAACAATAGACATTTTCTCTTTCTGATACTTTTTATGTAGTTTTCTTGTCTCTGAGGTATTCCACTGAGTGAATCTTAAAATTGCGTATACATTCAATTTCCATTTCTAAAAGACAGGTTTTTATAAAACTATACAAGTTTAGCCACTCTGTCGGTTTATTTGTAAATGTCCTGCTAGTTTGCGTTTGGTTTAGTTTCACTTTGGCTTAGTTCACATTTGCCTTAGTTCACATTTGGCTTAGTTCACATTTGGCGTGAAATTCCTGATGATAGTTGAAGCTATTTCCAGACTTTTTCTCCTGTGCTGTCTGTGCCATAAATGTTGAAACAGAGACGCGATTCAATTTTTGCAAAAGTACTGCCTCAAAAATCAACAACTAAACAAGAGGGGGTTTGTGGGGGGAGGGAGTATACAACATGCATGTACAGCCTAATAAAATAAAGTGTATTCGTGTGTTGCGCGTTTGTGGTGTGTGTGAGTGTGTGTGTGTGTGTGTGTGTGTGTGTGTGTGTGTGTGTGTGTGTGTGTTTATGAAAATTTAATCTTGTTATTGAAACAGTTTGTTTCTAATTGAATGTGTCAAGGATGTGTGCGAGTTGTCCACATTCACTGTCAAGTTAACTTAAATGTATTATTTTATTTGCATAATGACGGAATAAAAATAATGGAAACAAGAGTTGCCTTGGTCTCTTACTTGCTGCTGTGGACGCTTTTGGCTGTACGCACATTTAAAGACGGAGAAAGACAAAGAGGAATGCATAGTGTTGTAGAGATTGATGGGGTACGGGGGAGTTTAATGGATGGAAGCATATTTACCTTTTTTAAAAAAAAGAGGGGGTAAAAAGAAAAGGAGGGGAGCAACGAAATTTATAGGAGTGCAGACAGAACTAGTTGAGTAAATAAAAGCTGCAGGAAGAACTGAGTGTGAATACAGAATTAAACACGGAGAAAAAAAGAGACCCTTTCGTCACGTTCTAGAAGGAAAAAATGTTAATGGTTGGTATTGGTTTGGACCGGAATGTTATTTAGGATATAAAGTTCCAGAAAAGACCAGATACATGGGATCGTGCTTATCACTTGAAAGATTACATAGACTTATAAAATAGATTGAGGATGAGAGGTAGGATATATTGTTAAATACGGGTTTAGAGATAAAAGATTGGATAGATTGATAAATACAGATTTAAAGATAGTTTGGTAAATACACAGATTGAAAGGTAAAAGATTAGATAGATTGGTAAATACACAAATTGAAAGGTAAAAGATTAGATAGATTGGTAAATACATAGAATGAAGGTAAAAGATTAAATAGATTAGTAAATACACAGAATGAAAGGTAAAATATTAGATAGATTGATAAATACAAATTTAAGGATGAAGCATCACTTAATTGTGGGTGGATGAGAGGATGTTACGTTGCAGAGAAATGAGAGAAATGCATATAAGTTAAAGAATGAATAAATCTTGTGATGAAATGATCTGGTTATTTATTAAATAGAGGATTTAAATGCTACTAGTAGACAATTTAACAATAATTAATAAATGAAACGAGCAGGGAGGGGGGAGGAACTGGTGAAAGTTTAAATGCACACATTCATACTCTCTCTAATCTCTCGCTCTCTCCCTCTCTCGCGCTTGCTCTTCCTCAAATATAATAAACCGATGGAAGTAATGTCAAGGTGTATAAATAACTCACAGGTTTTACAGTCATAGCACATTGATACTGTTTAAGGCAAACTAGAGTCTAAGATGTAACTTACAAAGTGTACAAACCGTCCAATGAATGTTCTTGGGAATCCTTAGCTGGAGTGACAGATCGAATAGTACTATAGTCTAAATTACCGTTTCAGACACTTACAATAAGTTAGCGTCTTTACGTTTCAGACACAATAAGTTAGCGTCTTTACGTTTCAGACACAATAAGTTAGCGTCTTTACGTTTCAGACACAATAAGTTAGCGTCTTTACGTTTCAGACACAATAAGTTAACGTCTTTACGTTTCAGACACTTACAATAAGTTAGCGTCGTATCTCTGTTTCAGGTACAGAAAACGGCTAGTATCTTAGTCACTAAGTGTACTAGAAAAATAATTATAATATTAGAATAATAATAAATAATTATAATATTAACAATTACGTTCGGAAAAGGGAACACAACACTATCAGTCAATACTTTTAGTATCACACAATTAAGCAGTATCAGTCAAGACTTGGTACATTTATTTAAGCAGTATCAGTCCACACGTGGAACGCACAATTAAGCAGTATATATCAAGACTTGGTACATATATTTAAGCAGTGGGATCAATACCTGGTACATGTAATTAAGGAGTATCAGTCAATACATGGTGCAGTCAGTTGCTACATTATCAATCAATATATTTACATCAATATCAGTCAATGCACTTTAATCCAGTATCAGTCAATACTTGGTACACACAATTAAGCAATATCAGTCAATACTTGGTACACACAATTAAAGTAGTATCAGTCAATTCTTCTTACATATAAATAATCAGTCAATACCTGGTACACACAATTAAGCAGTATCAATCAATACTTGCTATAGACAATTGCTGCATTTTTAATCAATAGTTATACTGATAAATGGTACACACAACTAAGCAGTATCAATCAATACTTGCTATAGACAATTGCTGCATTATTAGTCAATATTTATGCTCATTAATGGTACACACACTTAAACAATATCAGCCAATACTTGGCACATTCACTTAAGCAATATTAGTCAGTATGTGATACAGACAACTGTAACAATGCCAGTCAGTGTATGTGACTTATTTTTAAAAGCAGCAATATCTGTATTTCATATGGAAAATTGCGTCAGTGTCATAGTGTGTTATAGTTAGCCTGTCTAGGGGTCAGCTAGTATTTTTAAAGAAAAGTGCAGCACCATCAAGAATGTTTTTCGTACAGAAAGTTTGACAATACAGGTCTCAGTTGGTGTATCGCATTATAAAAATGCAACAGACGAGTGTGTTAGAGATTGTTTATCTCAATATTAGTCAGTATTTTGCAGAGAAATTTCCGCCAATATCAAAAGGAATTTTAAAAGAAATTTAGCAAAATATATAAGAATTGCTGTTTCGCATAGAATATTGTATCAATCTGATTCGAATTAAATCTGAAATCAACAAGAGTATCTAGTTGCGAAAAAGGTAGCTGTTTCATTCAAAATATAAAATATATCAATCAGTATTAAATTAAAACTGAAATCAAAAATCAATAGTATCTAGTTGAGAAAAAGATGGATGTTTCATTCAGAAAAAGAAATATATCAGTCAGTATTAAACGAAAACTAGAATCAATACTAGTATCTAGTTGCGAAAAAGGTAGCTGTTTCATTCAAAATATAAAATATTTCAGTTTTTATTTTTTAAAAATATTTTAAAACTGAAATCAATAAGAGTATCTAGTTAAGAAAAAGATGGCTGTATTGTTCAGAAAAGTGACATATCTTTCATTCAGTGTCAGAAGGTAAATGTATATTGCGAAAGTTAATAACAATTAACCATTCCTTTCTGGCATCAAAGGCATCGGTTGAATTAGAGAAAGATATATAGCCGACAATAAACAATGCGTGGATTTCAATCAGTACATACGTGTGCTATTTTTAAAAAAGTACTTTTTTAGGTTTTAAAAACACCACCACATCCTTGTTCCTGATAAACATTAGTCCTGAATAAATAAAATGTAAGAACTTTCAACCGATGTTCAACTGCCGTTAAAATAACATCTGCATTTTATCGACGTCAACTTGCATGAAGAATTGAAGATGTCTTTGATAAGACACCCAGAGACAACATGATCATTTTATTGTTGTTGTTACTGCTGCTGTTGTTGTTAATGACTTCACTATTCAATTCAACAAAGACAGTGTGCAACCAGAAGTCCTCGGGAGCAGAAACGTATTATAAAATGTCTTGTACATCTCAGTCACTGCATATTCGCGATACTGCACGAGGCACCCAGGTCCTATATTTTAAAGAGAGAGAGAGAGAAAAAAATGAAAGATAGAGAGAGAGGCACTCCATGCCATGAAGTGTCTCATTCCTTAATTTGAACTTAATGTCCTGTGAACACGAAAAAGCCATCTCCAACCGTTGCAAGGTGCTTGTCTTAGGCAGTTCTCTTCCTTTCCCCAGCCCTTCAGGTCCTGCGATATCAAGCCGTCACCCGTCGGAGGTTGGGGAGGGGACAGCATTCCGCTAATCTTCGACCTGACTTCCGGTGTCGATTGCTTGTATTGATCTGAGAAAGGCACAGTTTGTCTTCAATCTGTGGTGAATAGTTCTTTCTCCCTGGAATTGTCTCAGGCTTGACTCTGATCTTTCTGTATATTTTGTGTTGAAGCCATTTTCTGCAAAGTCTAGTACCCGAATCAGTTGTAATACTCTTGCTTAAAGTTCAGCTAATGAAGAAAGAGTCAAGCTAATATATATATTGATTTTTACTTGTTGCTTAATTTCCTTTGATGTCGAGCTGGATTCGTGCACGTTATGAGAACAGAGCAAGAAATAAGCAGGCGTTTTAATAGCTCCCCGCAGCATGGTTTCTGATGACAACACTTTACGTACCTAGAGTAAGTGATGTTAATGATAGCACAATAATAGAAGTAGTGTAGGTGGCTGTACTGCCTCTGTTGATACTGTGATGATGATGACCTGTAGACATTGAAAAGCATTGGTGGGGTAGATGCGACAATATATGCTGGTATCGTGTGTCATATTCATTTCCATCCCTCTCCGAAGTGCAGGCATGAATCAAGGTCACAAATGACGTGACAGGTCATACGCTAGCTTTAATTGATAGACAATGGCACGCCTCCAAACACAGTCATGCTTAAACACGATGGCACACCTCCAAAACACAGACATACAACAAAGGGGTATAGTTAGATTAATTTCTGCGAAAAAGAAATGGCAATTAAAACAAAAACAAAAAATCTAATTGGTTACAATAGATAGTAGAAGCCAGTATAAACAACTTGCTACTAGTTCCAAATATAACTTCCTTTTAAGTCAATTTCCATAACATACTTTTTAAGTTCTCGAGATCCTATTTGCATTTTCATATTAATAAAAATAATGTATTTGTAAATAAATATAATTTCTTTGTCTAATACATATTATATTACATATTCCCTTTATCTATATATGAGTTATTTATCTACCTAATCATCTCTGTCTTACATCTTTATAGTTAAGTTTTTAGTTTCGTATCATAGTTCTTGCATATTATTAGTAGTAATTTTTAGAACAACTTTTTTATATATTTTTCTTTTAGCAAACATAGCCCTTAATTATACAAAAAAAAGTATCTCTTTGAGAAGCGAATTGACATTAGACCAAAAACACATCATAAAGAAACTGTCAGCTTTTACTTTCATACTCTGTATGTGTGTGTGTGTGTGTGTGTGTGTGTGTGTGTGTGTGTGTGTGTGTGTGTGTGTGTGTGTGTGTGTGTGTGTGTGTGTGTGTGTGTGCATTCTTCAATGTCTGTAGATTTGTTACATTTGTTTTGCTGCATCCATGCTACAAGATTCATAATACCTCTACTTAGTACTAAAAATGTTTCTTTTTTAAAAATCTATTTTATTTTATTTTTTTAAATCTAAGCTGCAAATGATGAAACGTATTGATTGATTCAGATATATACTGGGACTTTTTCATTAGAGAAATAACTTTTCATTTTTTGTGCTTAATCTGCTAAGTTTGTATATTATAGACAGAAATTGTCATTATATGTCTTAGTTATATTAGTCATACAATTTGTATATATGTTGCTGTTTTTTTAAATAAGTTTCGAAGGGAAAATTATTATATTCCTATAGAATCTTGCTATACAAAACGGAATTCAGGCGAATTAAATAACATTAAAAGTTTCAATAATATAAATTTTGTTCTTCGCCATGTGTCAAATGAAATAATTCAAGATGTTTTCTGGTTGCAATATAATAATGAATACTTATTTTTGTTCACCAAAATAAGGTTTGTTCTGTATATAACTTCATTACTACTATTTTAAGAACAGTTATTAACTGTAAATATTCACTTTCTCTCTGAAATTTATCTTTTGCATTTTTAAAGTATCTCTACTTCTTTCATGCTTCTTACTAATACCTGTAATTTTCAATTTATATACAATTATTATCACACATAACAATGACGATTAATTTAATGTGGACGGTCTATTAAAGCCATTTAACAATGAATGATTACTCGATAAGTTGGTTTGTCCTTTAGTCAGAAGTTGGTTGGTCGGTGGTTAAATGTTTCACTGGTTTTAGTCAAATGGTCCACTGGTTGATAGACAATACCGGTGCTTGCCTTTGTGTTTGTTTGTCTGGATTGTTTATGCAGGTAATCTTCAAACTGGAATAGCTTATGCAGCTTATAACTAACTCATTAACTCAACATCTATTCCTAAGTCGAAATAACATGACGGTCGATTAAAGAGCCAGCAGTGAAACTCATCCCCGTGGAGATAATCTGCTGATCCCAATTTGATTATCTTTTACTTCTGAAAATATGTCCCCGCGGATCTTTTTATCGACACCCCGACCACAATTCGATAAGACAATCTGCTTAGCGCAGAGCTGGCTGACGGTCCTGAACGGAAAGCGCGCCACGAGGCCAATAAACGTCCCATTAACAACTATGATACGCTCTATCGGTGCCCAATGCCACGCGAAGACCATTAAATTACGCTTGTTTCTCTCGTCTTTCCTAGCCCCTCATTACTGCCCGCCTAGCTAAGTCGACCTTTCTCTCTCCTCTTCTTCTTCTTCTTCTTCTTCTGCTACAATGGATTCGACTCTGGTTATTGGATTGTTTCCAGCAAAGAAGTTCCCAGACCCATGCTGGTTGGATTTATTAAGACGCACAAATTGTTTATGTTATCTCGCGTTTCCTTTATCCAAAGCAGTCTGGAACCGCAGTCCAATAATGTGTTCAGTGTGTTTTGTCACACACGTTTCCTGAATGGCTGTTTTTATAAATAATCGGAATAAAACTGTACATGGCTTAATTCTTTAAACAAAATGCTGCACATCGTTTATTTCATTAATACTTATTTTACATCAAAAAATCTCGTTGGGGGGTGGGGGGATTAATCGAAGTATTTTGTTCTTTTTGTTAAATATCGGACAACGTAAAAGGACGCTTAAAGAAGAGGGAATTGATGCGGGACCCTTTAGACAGAACTGCTTTTTAAACCATTTTTGGAAGCCTTCATACTGAACATGAAAGGCTTTTAGGCGTGGGTCAGCCACATTACCGCGGCACTCAGCCATGATGGGTCCTCGCGGCAAGCCGGGGCTGGGCAAACCGCTCACAAAGGGGGGAGCGGAAGTCACTTCCAGCTACTTATGCAGATAGAGGATCAGGCAAAAAGCCGGACCGGAAATACAGAAAAGAGCTGCTGGGTCGCGTAGTGAGCATTATGGGAGCGATATTGGCGCTTCCGGTTGTGTCAGGCGATGTTCTCTTATTGCTTCCGCTGTCCGGAAAAGACGACTGTCAAGAAGTTCTATCCACCATCTAGCACCCAAATTGTCAACTCGCCCGCAAGAAAACGACGTAAACAGACAGGGCCGTAACTCTGAACCAAGTGCCGTAAATTTGCTTGCTAGATACTGTGTTTGCCGTATAGTTTAAAAAAACCTTCACAGAAGCAATGCATTGCGTCGTTATTTTATAGTATTTTTGAATTTTTATTTCACAATTCTTTTAGCACTTTGGACAGGGCTTGGGAGAAATTTCTTTCTGTTACAAAAAATTCATTATTGAATTAAACGTACTTGCCTTTTAGAGAATTTTATCAATACATGATGTAATCAGATTCATTCACTAATTTTTCATCTGATGTTTTACCGAATTATCTCATTAATTACTCTCCTTTCTCTCCGAACGCACACACCCACACATACACAAACAAATATTTTATACATATATCGCTAACCAAACACCTGTCCATTATTCCTTCAATACATTTTTTCATCCATCCATTCATTTATTTCAGGCACCTAGCGAATATACGGCCATCATATCATCCGTCCATCATTCCTTCCAACTATTTTACCATCCATCCGTCTGTCCGTCCTGAATCTATTTATCTGTAGCACCTAGTGAAGAATACTTGTCCTTTTATTCATCTTTATTTGTTAGAACCTTAACATCACTTAACTGATATGTAAATGCCCCATTTTTACAGTTATTTGAAAGCAAATGTTGCAGATGAGTGAATCGTGAATAATTCACGCTACAGCAATAATGACGAAAGAATGGGAAAGAAAACGTAATGCCACCATTTTGTTTCTAGTTCAGCGACTTCTAGGACTGCTCGCATTAAAGCTATTTTTGGAAAACTGATCAAACAGTCAATGCCCTGTTATTGTTCTCAGACACCCCACCCCACCTTTTTTTATTTTTATTAACAATTTAAAACAATAAAACAAAAACACAAAACACCAACATTCCACACACAAAAAAGAATTTGGTTTGGCGCTTAGCACGTTAACAATATTTTCGATTTAATTTATACGCAGAGTACTCTCCCCTCCTAAAGCTCCTCACAGACTCATCGATATTCCTTTCTCATCAAGATGTCAGCGGCTGGTTGAGGGGGGATGGTGTGTTGCACAGAGGGAGATCCATTTGGGACTTTAATTGGTGTTTGTTTCACAGTCATTTGCAAATCAGCGCTGTTATCCCAAGCGTGTTCTCATAATTAATCAATAATGCATTCTACTTAGTACGGATTTTATTGTATTTTGTATTCCATAGTGGGTTTTTTCCAATCACATTTGATTTTTTAAAATTTATTCTTCTGTTTATTACTTTTAAAGATTTGTGTTTTCCTTTTTTCCTGTTGTTCGTTTTGCCTTAGTTTATTTTTGCATGTTTGTTTCTACACTTTTACTTCTTTCCTTTACTGCTGACCTTATTTCATCTATATATAATTAGCAACGTTTCGTTTTAATATTTAACTATTTTTCATTTTCTTCTCTCTCTCTCTCTCTCTCTCTCTCTCTCTCTCTCTCTCTCTCTCTCTCTCTCTCTCTCTCTCTCTCTCTCTCCCTCTCTCTCTCTGTCACATAATGAGTTATGTAGCCCACACCCACCCCTCCTCTAAAAATAGACTAAATGTAAACCTACCTTCTAGAAACGCTGACCCTTATCCTAAGGCTGGGAACATACCTGAATGTTCCAGACAACACAGATAGCCAATCATAGCGCAGCTGAGCTATGCGAACAAATGTACCAGAAACTCACCTGTAAATTTTTAATTGAATGCAAGCTAACCATTGAAGCAACACGTTTTGGGGCTCCCAGCCTTAATAAGTTAGAACCACATAACTAACTCTTATCTCAAGTTATCAACATAGCATGAAATCATCCTCTGTATATATTATTGCCAAAGGTATGTGGTTTTGCTTGCCTAACTAATATTATAATTATGTTATCTCTTGATATTAACTATATTTTATATTGTTACATTTCACTTATGATATTATATATATGATGACCATGTAAGTAAGAGTGTTCTGTCATAGAACAAATGAGGATAATTTCATAGCCTAAGAGTATTTTATTGGCAGATCAGAACTTTATCAGAGATTTTACCTGAGATTTCTTCCGAGGTGTTGATCAACAGTGTTGAGCCATGAAAACAACACCAGAACAGAACTACTTTATTCTGGATGTTGACCTTGATGAGTATTCCACCATGAAGCAGACCAGAGCAGAAACGCTCAATTGCCAGGGACCGATTCAACAGAGTTTAGCAATAGATTCTAGCCGCTATATTCAAAAAGATTAATGAAAGTTAGGTGGTCGGGTCTGAGACTGTCACAACTGAGAAATAATGATGTGTAAGACGTAGCCCAGACAACATTCTTGATGTAATGTAGAAATACACAAGCTGTCTGTAAAATAATGTTGTGTACGACGTAATCCAAGCTAAGTTGTTGAAGTAATGTAGAAATACACAAACTGTCTGTAAAATAATGTTGTGTACGACGTAGTCCAAGCTAGGTTGTCGGCCTCATTAACACTGTCCCGTTCACAGACGACTCAGCCAACGCTTGCTCCGGGATCTCAAGAAATATAAAATACTTTTTAAAAAAAACATAACAAACATTTAAAATTATATGTACATTTATCTACAGTCAAAATTTACACAAATATCTTTGACATCCAAAAGGTAACTTATGCATATTTAGCTGGTATATGCGAGTTAATATCTCCAACAACAGGTGTACGAGGAGCCAATGTAATAAATTACACACATAACAACCAGCATTAAATAAAAACCCACAATGAAATGCTACATAACTTGTTCTATCGGTAAGATAAGAAATTTGAAGTAAACCAGCATTAAATAAAAACCCACAATGAAATGCTACATAACTTGTTCTATCGATAAGATAAGAAATTTGAAGTAAACCAGCATTAAATAAAAACCCACAATGAAATGCTACATAACTTGTTCTATCGGTAAGATAAGAAATTTGAAGTAAACCAGCATTAAATAAAAACCCACAATGAAATGCTACATAACTTGTTCTATCGATAAGATAAGAAATTTGAAGTAAACCAGCATTAAATAAAAACCCACAATGAAATGCTACATAACTTGTTCTATCGGTAAGATAAGAAATTTGAAGTAAACCAGCATTAAATAAAAACCCACAATGAAATGCTACATAACTTCAGTGGAAGTAAACGACTTCCAATTATCGTGTTTATTAAAGATGAGATTGGAGACGACAACAACAAGCATTAAACAAACACAGACTTTATAAAAAGTATACAAGGCTATAAGGTTGAATAACCTATGACCCTGTGGTTAGATGATGCAACTTGCATTTGTAGTTCATATGCTGTAATCTCCCTTTGTTTTAGTTTATTTGCTAAAGAATTTCATTTGTAGTCCATATGCTGTAGTCTCCCTCTCTTTTAGTTTATTTGCTAAAGAATTCCATTTGCTAAATTGCATAATCTCCATTTTATGATAATGGTAATAATAACAACTATGGTTATTATAGTACATTATGTCAACAACACTTTATAGAGTCTTGTCCGAAGAGCGTTTTGCGTTCCAACTAATACAGTAATTCTTTTTAGAATTATTATTTTGTTAACCCTCTTCGTGGATTTGACCTCTGAAAGTAAAATGATTTTGTGCACATTGAATTAAAATATAAAAATAAGGGAACCTTTAAAATGTAAATGGGGAGGAAGAAAGGGGTGAAGAAAGTAAGGACGTAAAAAGAGATTTTTTTAAAGGGGCAGAGTACTTTTTAATGTGCCTTGTATTTTTTAAAGTAGTAGCTAGACCTTTAAAGAAGGAGAAAGTGGACAAAAACATTTATTGTTAACTAATATCAAGCAAGAATCCTATCAACATCAAGCAAATAATACTACAAAGTTTGTAATCAAATTTTCAAACAGAAAAAATGAAGAAGTGATAATTTCTTTGGCAAAACCACAAACACAGGACCAAGTCTAGTCTCGAGATGCACGAACCCCTCCAGGGAAAGACTAACAGATTGGGTGGGGGGGGGGGTAGTGATGGTGGCTTCAAGAGCGACGACACTGGAAAAAAAAACAAAACCCACACACAAAATGAAGATCTCAATGTCGGCAGCAAATAGCCAAGTCTTTGTCATTTCAACACCTCGTCATACAGAGCCTCGATATGATCAAACCCGTGTGTTCGTTTTGAGTGGTTGGCGTTTTCTTGATCAGGGAAGACAAATGGTGTTTGTTTTTTTTAAAAAAAAAAAAAAGGTCGCAAAGCGTTTGACATTGGTTTGGTAACTTCGATTGGAAACAGGACTATTCCCCATAGCAGTAGATTTCCCGCCTAAACTGAAGTTGACTTGACTGCAGTCCCCTCCCCCCAATGCAGATGTAACCATTTGTATTCCATAGAATATTTTCAAAAAGCTCTTAGTGATGATTCATGGGGAAGATGAACTACGTGAATCAAAAGATGAAGCAAATGTTTCAGGTTCATTTAATTTCTGCATTCATTTGTGTCATTTTTCTGTGTGTGTGTGTGTGTGTGTGTGTGTGTGTGTGTGTGTGTGTGTGTGTGTGTTGTGTACATAGAGCTGTTTCGGGACACTTCGCCCACCTTTTGTATAGTGTAATTAATAGAGTACATACTATGATTATAGCTAGGACTGTAGATGTACCTTTATAAAAATTACAAAATAATAGTGAAACACAACAGTGATAAAACAACAAATTATTAATTAATCAAACAATTATATATAATATGTATAAGTAAACACTTGAATACTTTGATTTATTTCTCCCCCACAACCTGTGCGTGCGTGCGTGCGTGCGTGTGTGTGCAAGGAAAGGAGGGAGGCAGAGATCAACCCTGCAAAGGCTGACCTGCCCAACCATCAAAAATCGACATGCCTCCAGATAAGATTCGCTCCACTTTCCTGCCGAAATAAGGTCTACACACAACATCTCTTGTGCTCATTTCGAGCGACTTCCAGCAGCCTGTGCTGGTTTGCTTGACTACAAATGATGATCAAGAAGGCAAATAATGAATATCAAATACGCTTTGATTAAGTGACGTCCCAAATGAAACTGTGCACAGACCAGAGGAGGGAAAAAAAACGGAGTCGAGTGAAACTGGACCGTAGGCGCCAGATTCTCGTGTTTGCCCAGGCTGTCGGGGTCCCGCCGACCCATCTTTGTGTCCCCTGGTATGGAGAAGTGTATAAGTATCAATTAAGCAGGACGACGCAAGGATAGAGAAAGCCACTCCAACACTACGGGCTAAAAGCAAGCGTCTTTCTTTTGCCCTCCGGACTTAGCGCGCGAGCTGGTTCTGTCCAAGTGCGTCAAGAGCAACACATGGTAGCGCATCTCTATGGTGTGTGTGTGTGTGTGTGTGTGTGTGTGTGTGTGTTTCTTTCTCTGGCTTGTCACTCTTGTCTCCTTGTTTCTCTTTTCTTGTTATATTTGTATCCATGTCTTTCTGTCTATATGTGTGTGTTTCAGCTCACTCTTTTGTTTTTCTTCTGTTTTTTCTATCTTTTGTCTATTCACTCTGATGCCTTTATCCGCGTCTTTCAGTCTCTCTCTCTCCTTTTCCTCTCTCTCTACCAGTGCGGGAATCTCTCTCCCCCCTCCCCCCTCTTTGTTTTTATCCATATTCGTGTATGTTATCTCTCCACGACCACCCCCAGACTGTCTTCATTTCTCTTCACGCCCTTTCTCACCAATCCACTCCCTCTCTATTTGTTCGGTTCAATCCTTACGCAATGTACAGGTATTTCTTTGGAGATTAACATTTTTAATTTATAATTCTCTCCGTATCTATACAACACGTGATTACAATAAGATTAGTCTTGCGATTACGACCATTGTCGTCTCCAGTCAACAATTACCTGTTGTTTTTTCTTTTTAAAATTTAGATTTTTTTTTTTTTTGCAACGCCACCTGGTGGACTTTCATAGGGACTTTCACTTTTTGCCATCTAGAACTGCGATTAGCCCACTTGTGGACCTTTATATCTAGTTAATGTAGAAAATAACTTTTGCGGTTAATGCCAGTTAACGAGTGTTGCTGGCCGTGAAGCAATGCAGATTTCTGCATCATGCAGATTTCAAACATTCCAAACTTTAGTAAAAAAATTTAAAGTTCTAAGATATATATTTAAAATCCCCCTACAGTACAGAAACAAACTTAGCAATGTACTGTCGCTAGTGGTAATATTTACTTTGTCAGTAGAATTTCGGTTTTCTTTTAAAAGTATAAGTCAAAGGTTGCAGTAATGCAATATTTTCTTTTCTCTGTTTTCTTTTCTTTATTTTATAAGAGAGCTGTTAGAGCAATGACGTATATCTTCTTTTGAAACTTTCGACATCTTGGTTTTCCATTCACGTAAAGAAAATTGCAGCGCTGGTGTTGATCTTGTAAACAAGGACACCAGCGATTGTCAAAGTATTATTGTATCTACACTTCATAAGTGGCTGCAATAAAAAGGAAGGAAGAAGGATTTTAAATTATATATTTTTAAGAGATTAAGCTACTGGGGCTAAAAAAAATTTTTAAATGTTACAGCCTCGGCTACTACAGAACGCAGACAACCATGAATAGGTTAAGGCAACTTGGGCTACTAAATCAAGAACATTGAGAATGTGAAGATAATACAATATAGGCTACTAATGAGAAACAAAATTGGGAGAGCGAAGGCAACTTAAGCTATTAGAGTATGAGAAACAGAAATGAGATCGTTAAGACAACATAAACTAGAGCAGTGTTATAAAAAATAGTCTTGTCATTTTACTTTCAAGTGCAGCGTTCTATAATAGTGTAGACAATAAAAATCTTGGGGTTTTATAAAATTATTTTTTTCGTCATTATACCCGGTCAAGAATAGATGTAGTTTTTTCTTGTTACTTCCATATTTCGTCTGCCTGTATATTTTCTGTTACCTCTGTCAATGTTCACCTTGTATATTGCCTGATTATTTTTTTTTGGGGGGGGTTGTATTACGTATTAATTTTGTTACATTATATGTTTATATTATCGCGTGCTACAGTGTATCCTATAATATATATTTATTCGATTTTGTATCACATGTTAGTTTTATTACCCTAAAGCATTTAAATGTATCGCTTTTTATAAATAACCACATTATTATTATGATTGGTTTTCATTTTAACAGTATATATATGCATGAAGTATCCAATGGATTTGCCACTCACTACTTAAGGCACTACACTTTTTAAGTGTGGCGATATTTTGAATAAGAGATACAATTGATTGTACACCTTTAAATGTTTTATCATGCATGAATTTGGAATGCTCACTGTTTTTTCTTTCTGTATTGAAGAAAAGCATAATTTGAAGATGATTATTTTAACATAACTACTTGTAAGTGTTAGAGACATTCACTTTTTAAAATATATTTTTATTATTTTAATGAATAGGAAAACAGAAAATCAAAAGTGTGGCTAGCATGAAACAGCCCTAATTGCTAAGTTTACAATATAAACAGTCGTAGAATTGTTATTTTTCAGAGAGATTAGTCTTAGAAACCAAGAAGAAAAACATTGTACTGTGTAGTGATATTATACGAATGGCAATTTAAAATAAAAGTGACGAATTTATTCATTGACTAATCCAGAAATAGAACTAGTAATCAGTGTACTTAGTTCATTGGGATGTGTCCTACATATTGACTGATAACCAGTTTCTTATATTTCTATTATATAAATGATAATTATTAACTTTATGCATCTCTTTGTTAAGTTCTTTATAATTTTATTTTATGTAACTTCACCTTGTAATATTTCTTTTTCAATTTGCTACTGTTAATTGTCGGTGAGATAGATAGATAGATAGATAGATAGATAGATAGATAGATAGATAGATAGATAGATAGATAGATAGATAGATAGATAGATAGATAGATAGATAGATAGATAGATAGATAGATAGATAGATAGATAGATAGATTCGTCACCTGAATAAGATATGCAGAGAAAGTTTCTGTATGCAGCTGAGTGTGAGTATGCTTGTTTATACTGTGTACAAACAGGCTGGAGGGAAAGTACTAACTAGTGTAATTTTAAAATCTTTCCACTTGCGGCTCGAGAACAGATGTCAAGAGCTCCTTTAATCAGGTAGAGTCCATCTGCTCGCTCCCGTTTCAACCAGCGCTGGAGAATTTTTGCAACGTTGAAGGGAAGAACGGAGTAAGGGACCTTCGCTGACCTTACCCCTTTGCATTTCTACCCGTGTAACAATGACTGGCTCCTTAATGTCTGGCTCGCGCGAGTTACCCGCCCTTCGCCAGCCATCTTGTTGGTTCTCGCACGCGTCGGTCATTGTTACGTTGCGTAGGCAACGAGAAGAACGGGGAGTGATGAGAACGATTGTATTTGGGTAACTTTGTTTTCCTTCGTAGCCCTGCGTGTTTGCTTGGGCCATATCTATTTTATATCCTCGTCTTTTGATCAGGCAGCGCTGACGACCAGCGTTAACTAACGAACTGGAGGAAAATGCGTTCTGCTCTAAGTCAGTACGGTCTTTGCCCACTCTTCTAGCTAGATCCTTGTTAGTGGGTTGTGTTCAGTTTTATAAGAGTGTTGAGTTCACTTTCGCAACCAGGTTTTAGTTTAGTTTTATAACCAGGCTTGAGTTCAGTATCGAAACGAGTCTTAAGTTCTGTTTCATAACCAATCGTGAGTTCAGTTTTATAACCAGGCTTGAGTTAGTAGCATGACCAGTCTTGATATCAGGTTCATAACCAGTCTTTTCAAACGAAAATAGTCTGAAGTGATGAAAGGTGAAGGTAATAAGTACAGTGATACAAAGTGAACGGTTATAAGTTATTTTTGTTTTGACCAAGTGTTGTTTTTTATACGCAAACGACTGGTTGGCAACCTCTGATAAGTAATTCTGAATCAACCCTACACTTGACTCTGACAATTCACTTTTCGTTTATAATTATTGCCCTTCTTTTGCTTTCTTTCTTTTCTTTTATTTTATTTTATTTTTTGGTAATGATATGAGGAGGAGGAGGAGGACGATGGTGGTGGTGGACTGGTGGTGGTGATGGCATGTTTTAATGCTTTGTTTTCGTTATTACTTATTATTGAAAATGCAACTTATTTTATTTCACGAATCTCTCTACTCTATATACGTTATAGCCGTACATATACATTTGATTAAATCAAAGAAATTAATCAGGCAATAATTATATAATTTATTTTTGCATTAATTTTTACTGCTAGAAATGTTTGGTATGCCCGTTTTGTTGGTTTGTTTGAAGAACTAATGGTGAATATGTCCAGTGTAGTAGTAACAAAGTAGTAGCAATAGTAGAAGAAGTAAATGTAGAAATAATAATAAATGATGAAGACTTAATTTAGCAGTTTGTGTTTTTTTTCAGAATTATAAGCGTTTTACAGTACCTACTTCATACAATTACACAACAATGCCATTACACATGAGAATACGTAAGATAATATAACGTTTTACAGTACCTACTTCATACAATTACACAACAATGCCATTACACATGAGAATACATAAGATGATATAACCCAAAACAGTACCTACTCGTACTGCTGCCTTAATTTGACTTTTGCAGAATAGAGCAAGCCTTTTATCACTTCACGCTACACTGACTTGGTTCAAACTGCATGATTGTGAAAGACGAGCCAGCGTCAGCCGCCATCTTTGAACAGGTTATGTGTATTGGCTTTAACTATTTCTCGAAAACTCTATCATTTCCGTGACAATATCCATGAACTTGATTATATATTTATGTTATTGATTGCTTATGTCTATGCTCGGATATACTGAATGATTGCTCAGTGTTAATTGAACATTGTTTGAAGTGATGTAAACGTCAACACTCTTTGATTATATTCATATAGTATATATTTGATTGTTGATTTAATAAATTTAGTTTTAAATTTATTTGACCTTCTTACACATATTGACAATCGTATGTTGGAAAGACAGTGGGTGGATGGGGGCTCACTAAATATAGATTAATGAGAGATTTGGTGTCACACAAAAAAGGCATATCTTGAAATAACAAGAATGTATGTGTTGAAATAACAAGAATGATTGTGTTGAAATAACAAGAATGTATGTGTTGAAATAGCAAGAATGATTGTGTTGAACTAACAAGAATGTATGTGTTGAAATAACAAGAATGATTGTGTTGAAATAACAAGAATGTATGTGTTGAAATAACAAGAGTGTTTGTGTTGAAATAACAAAAAGTATGTGTTGAAAGTGTGTGGAGTGCATGCATTCTTTCGTAATTCAGTCATTTGACTTGGAAATGGTCTGTGACACTCTAGCAATAAAAGATGCCCATGTATCCATTAACATAGAAACACAACTACATGATGTGTAAAGATGTAAAATTATAGCATTTAATTATTTGTTTAATTCATATTTTTCTAATTATTTATTTAATCTTTTATTAATATTCCTTTTTCTAACCTTATATTTGTAGAATGTACTTGCTATTTTGAAATGCCTGTCTATTTGTGTGTAGATGTTTAGTGGCGTGCTGCTGTCAGCAGCGTAATTCTTCTATTGTAAACATTTTATTTTCACCTTGTTTGAAAACTGTATATGACTGTTTGTGCGTGTGTGTGAAAGCTGTATAAGACTGTTTGTAAGTGTGTGTGAAAGCTGTATAAGACTGTTTGTAAGTGTGTTTGAAGGCTGTATGTGACAGCTTGTAAGTGTGTTTGAAGGCTGTATGTGACAGCTTGTAAGTGTGTTTGAAGGCTGTATGTGACAGCTTGTAAGTGTGTTTGAAGGCTGTATGTGACAGCTTGTAAGTGTGTTTGAAGGCTGTATGTGACTGCTTGTAAGTGTGTTTGAAGGCTGTATGTGACTGCTTGTGTGTTTGAAGGCTGTATGTGACTGCTTGTGTGTTTGAAGTTTTGCTGATTAGGGAGAATGTTTCTGTACCGACTTTACGATGTGTTAACATTGATTAAGTATATTTTGGGCCACAGTGGTTAGAAGTTGTTTTGTGACGGTGGTCACGGATCAATATTTTGCCGGGCACAAGAAACCCACTAAGTGGGGCACGTGCAGCATGATTGTGGGGGGTGGGGGAGAGCTGCAGCAGGATATCATCAGGTAAGAGTTTTGGGCCAGATTTATTTTTCGTCAGTGAGCCAACAAAAGTCGTCCAATTAGGAGTGACCAGTACTGTGCACTGAACTGCATCTTTGCTGTAGCTTGAGGCATTGGCTGGTGGTTTGAACCCATACTAGAATATTCTCATGCACTCAGTAACTTCATCATTAATTCTCCATACTATCAAATGGTATTTAAACCTTTGGTTTTGCACGCCAATTTGTCAAAATTCAGTCTCGCTAGTCACACAAATCCCTGAGAGTCAAAAACAGATTTCTTTGGACGTGAATTTTGCACAAATTCCTCACTAGTTCACTTTGTGCAAGTGTGACAGTATGAGGGGTGGCTGCCAAACTTTCATTTATATAAAGTTTTCATCCATCCCTAAGTTTATTAGTATTTGTGCTTTTCTTTTAAATTTTGTCTTCGTCCTTTATGTCAGACCGGGATTAAGGGTCTCATAGCCGCTTTGCGATTGTTAATGACATGTTCAAAATATCTTTTAAATTATCAAATACTTGTAACAACTGGCACACTGAAGTATGAGTGGATGTGGGGTCAGCCACGTTATGACCTCTTTCTTAAAAAGAAATATCAAAAAAAATCCACGCCACAGCAAGTGTGTTCTATTAGAGGTGAATTTCGGGTAAATTCCTTATTGGATCATTGTGTGCAAAGGACTCTGTGCAAGCTGACCAGTCAAGCTCTGTCCAAGTATTCTGTTAACCAATAACCGTCCACGTCTGTAAAGTCAAGAGTGCAGCACTGCACTGAGAAGTCGCTCAGGGAGGGCTAAGCTTATGATTTTATTGTATGTGTACCAGTAGTGGGTGAGCTAAGATTTTATTGTATGTGTGTACCAGTAGTGGGTGAGCTAAGATTTTATTGTATGTGTGTACCAGTAGTGGGTGAGCTAAGCTTACGATTTTATTGTATGTGTGTACCAGTAGTGGGTGAGCTAAGATTTTATTGTATATGTACCAGTAGTGGGTGAGCTAAGATTTTATTGTATGTGTACCAGTAGTGGGTGAGCTAAGATTTTATTGTATGTGTACCAGTAGTGGGTGAGCTAAGATTTTATTGTATGTGTACCAGTAGTGGGTGAGCTAAGATTTTATTGTATGTGTACCAGTAGTGGGTGAGCTAAGATTTTATTGTATGTGTGTACCAGTAGTGGGTGAGCTAAGATTTTATTGTATGTGTGTACCAGAAGTGGGTGCTACTGGGATTATTAGCATGCAATGCATCTCAAGAAAGAGCCACTAAGATTTATTTAAATGTGCTAGCACAGTGCTATAACTTTAATTGTTCTTGTTATTTGGCAGCAGAAGTTCTGTGCTGGTAAGTGTATGTTATATTTGTATATTTCTGTCAATAACTGAAAGTTGTTTGATTGAATGAAGCCTTCATGTGACATCTTATTATAGACTAGTTAATAGAGCATTAGACTCATTTTATTCCTCCAGGTGTCAACCCGCTTAAAACACGTGATTAAAAGTGACAGTTGTCAACACGCTTAGAACACGTGATTAAAAGTGACAGTTGTCAACACGCTTAGAACACGTGATTAAAAGTGACAACTGTCAACACGCTTAGAACACGTAATTAAAAGTGACAGCTGTCTACACGCTTAGAACACGTAATTAAAAGTGACAGTTGTCAACACGCTTAGAACACGTGATTAAAAGTGACAGTTGTCAACACGCTTAGAACACGTAATTAAAAGTGACAGTTGTCAACATGCTTAGAACACGTGATTACTTGGATCCTTAGTTTAGCTGAATGAAGGTATAGTTGGCAACAGTTTGCTGAAGTGTATCAACCATTGGTTCATAAGAACACCATATTACTCGCTTAGACTCAGCCAGTGACAACCTAGACTCCACCAGTGTAACTAAGTTAAGTGAAATTAGTACATTTGGCCAGGAGTGTGAGAACGATTCTCTAAGCATATAGGAACTATTGGGAACTTTGTGCAAATCTTTTGATATTGGGAACTTTGTGCAAATCTTTGTTATTGGAGAACTGAGAAGAAACTATATGTCAGGGAAAACATAACTAGCTAGGGGAGGCTAACTTTTCTCTGATATACATTATGAGTATTGCGCTATATGTATTTTATATTTGATTGCTTTTTTATTTTCTTACTTTGTTTAATTTTCTTTTTTATATTAATTTTCATCTGTCTTGAGTCATTTCTTACCACCTTCATTTCTTGTAAAATTCATTAAATTGTAGTCATCGTGTCTGTCATTGTGTCCATCTTCATGTCTGTTTATCTGTCTGTCCATCCACCCGTGTATGTCTTTTGTCATTATATTTGAGGACCATCCTCTGGGGGCTGAAACGAGCTAATGGAGCGATTGACCTCAAATTGTTGTGTATTTCGTATTGTCCATCTTACGGGGGTACCAACAGCCACACCTTAAGGTAATGCATCGGACATTCATTCTCTAAAATTATAATTATTTTTGGGCCACACTCTGAGGCTAAAGGTCTAATATCTGACAGGCACACTATTGGCTATAACTGTTTTTGGCCACACTCTGAGGCTACAGGTCTAATATTTGACAGGCACACTATTGGCTATAACTGTTTTTGGCCACACTCTGAGGCTACAGGTCTAATATTTGACAGTTACTGCTTAAAGGCTGTCAAACGTTGGTAGTGCAGTGGTTTCTTGCTAACACCCGGTGCTTAGTATGCATTGGAATCATGTCTTTGCTCCCAACACTCGTGCGCAACCTGACTGCGACAGTGCAAGACGACTGCAGGAGAGTCGATTATTTACAGTAATTTTTTTTGTTGTCCGTTTTCAGCTCATCTTTACTTATAAAGTAATATTTCCTGTTGCAAATAATGTATTTAACGGTCCTTTAAGAATTTGTGTGGCAAGTATTCCGTAATTGACAAGGAACTAAATGCAAAACGAAAACAAGTTAAAGGTGTTATCATATAACCTTAGAGAAAGAAAATATATAAAGTATCCATTCTGACACACACAACAGTAAGTAAACTTATCTTAAACGCCGAATTGCACGCCTTTTTTTTAACAAAAAAGAAAAGAAAACCAGTGCGCTTTAAATGAGTCTTATGTACATCTATCTCGTGTTCTTCCTCGCATTTCTTAGCTAGTAGGAAAAAAACTAGTCGACTCGACTACAACAAGACATAACAGAAGATTTGCCGTAGGAAGACACCAATCATCGAACAGTCGATAGTGGACAATGCTTCGGGGGAGCAGTCGTCATAGAAACTCACCAAACCACCTCTGTTGATATACAGAAATAACAGACACACCGACAGACAAGAGAGAGAGAGAGAGAGAGAGAGAGAGAGAGAGAGAGAGAGCAAATGTTCGGACATAATCAAAACGATATACCCACTGCTGTAGGAACCACACAGCCTGGACCATTGAGAGGCAGCGAGAACAGTCAACACCGCGAGATGGCGAGCCTTCCCGAGGACAAACAGCTCTCTGTACAGTAAGACGACGCTGGGAGCTGCTGGTCCGTTTTCTATTGTTCGCATCACACTTCCAGCCAAGGGAACTGGCGCTACTGCAAAATTGCGCCCGAGACAGCAGAGGAAGGAGTGAGCAATAGGATAGTGCAAAGGAGTGGGGAATACAAGGATCGCCTCTAACTTGCCCCTCCCCTCCCCCCATCCTCACCCCCTGGAGGTGGTGGGTGGTTTTATAATTCACGCAATAGTTCGAATTTCAACCCGCAACCTTTTAACTCATCCTGTAGCTTGTGGGTGGAACAATTTGCGTGTCCATCGAGCACAAGAAATTGATAAGCATATTTCTAATCAAGTGTGTGTGCGCCGCGGGGGTGGGGATGGACGGGAGGGGGTATCTTTTGTTGTGGATTATAATGTAGAACATGATTAAAATTTACTTTGACGGTCACGTGCACGCAAGCACGTTTGTACACAAGCACATATATACACATAAGCATCCACATCCACAGTTACACATAACATCACAGTGTTTTGAATGACATTACATATTTGATAAAAATAGCCAAAACTGAATAATGTTCCAATAATGAAAGGAAGAAAGAAATCACACAGAATATGTTTGAACATTATAAAATGTTTAAACAGTTTACCTACAAGAGTTAACTTAACTCTTTTTGGCAATTCATGTACAAATCAACGCTCAGCGGACAAATTATAGCTGTTGTTAAATATGACAAATGGTATGTTACATTTCATATACGTATGTAGTGTTTGAACACTAGTACAACAACTTATGGTGTTTAGCATGTGTGAAAAATTTCATTTCTGCTGACCTTTAACACTCTATATGATGTGAGGTTGTAGTTTATTTATCATACGATACATATGCTGGAAATGAACTGTTTTATCAACATGCAAACTCCCATACCTGAAACAAAACCTTGGTCCATTTGCTGACGAAGGAAGCGAATTAGGTTGGAGTGGAGATGTTTCTATTTTCTAAACTGCTAACGATGGATAGCTAGAACCTCTTGTGTTCTCGCGGGATTATTTATAACCAACACAAAGGTATTTTGTCTAGCCATGCAAAAACTGTCATGTCTGATCTAGCTAATACTCTAGATTCCAGCTAATATACATAAGTATTGTAATATCCACTCTAGCTAATACTGTAGTATGAATTCTACTTTAACAGTATAATGACTCATCTAGATAAAGTTGTGGTGTCAAGAAAAGTTATTTTCAAACGCCTGTCCGCAGAAATTTCCTGCTGGTCCATGAAATAAACACAGTGATGAATGACGCGGTGACGATCACACATGAAATTCGTAGTCGACCTCTGAACTCCAGGCTGTTCTCGTCACTGTGTGAGAGTATGGACTCGCAACACCAACATCTCCTCCAAGCAGAAGTGAGGTGGCTATCGAGAGGAAGGGTTCTTTCTTGCCTTGTCGAACTGAAGGAAGAAGTAAAGCAGTTTGTACGAGAGCGAAACTCTGCCCTAGTAGAGCCTTTGTTGGATGAGGAATGGATGACTAAACTTGTGTATATGGAGGACATATTTAGCCTTCTCAACGGACTTAATATTTCTCTTCATGGTTTTTGCACAAATATTTTTACACTGAGAAATAAAACGGATGTGTTCAAAAAGAAGCTGGCTCTTTGGGAAAGTCGCTTATAAGAGGAAGATCTAGAAATGTTTCCACTTTTGCAAGAAATTTTTATTGCTGCTGACGTCAATCACAAAGTCATATTCAATATAATAAGTGAACATTTAAGGGCGCTAGCTCAAAACTTTAAGCATTATTACACTGAAAATGAGGATCCTCGTAATGGTAATCTCTGGATTAATAACCCCTTCATGGAAGATGTCAACTCATGCGCACTTAGTCCTCCTGAAAAAGAAAACCTGATCCCAGTTGTCCTCTGATGTCACTGGTGTCCAAACATAAAGTGCAATCATTGTCTCAAGTCTGGACATCACCAGGAAAAGAATATCCATCTCTCAGTTACAGGGCTATTAAATTGTTGGTCGTATTTTCGACTATCTATTTGTGTGAGAAGATTTTTTCAGCCCTGGCAGTCATAAAAACCAAACAGAGAAACCGAATGGATGTCAATGCAGCGCTTCGTCTCTCAGAAACAACGCTGACAGCCACGGTTATCAAATATTCTAACAAAGAAGTAGCAACAGATTTCGCACTAGCTTTATTTGAATTAAATATTGCTTTCTCTAAAGTTCAAGACGCTAAATTATTAGCGCTTTTTGTTACTGCTCGGTTTCTGATTATTTTAAATAACTATAGAAGTTTCATTTTAAAATATTAGATTTGAAAACTAATCCACATAATAAGAAATAATGCTTTTTATTTCTGCCGTAGAGGTCCGCGAAATATTTCTCCTATAAATTTGAAAACCACTGGTCTAGAAAGTAGTGAAGTGTACAGTCTAAATATGATTGCAATAGCTAGGATTGTAGCATTAATATAGATAAGACATTCGTGTGTAGTCCATTTTAAAATATTGTATCTCCTATTTACACAAATGAATATTCATTGAAGTGTTATATGTTAATTTTTGTATTATGTATTACTGTACATTTTACTATATACTATTGAAAGCGAATATTGCTTCATGCTGTAAATAATTGTTTTTGTACGATGTATATTTCTAATGATCTCCTACCCACCTGCCAATAAACTCTTCAACTTACTGTTTTTACAAAAGTGAGGAAAACGTTTTTTTAACAGACACATCGTCTAAATTTTAAGTACTATGTGGTTTTCTCTTTGAGTAGAAAAAATTAAATTAAAAGTTCTCGAGAGAAATAGTGATCTGTACTGTGACGGCACTCGCTCACACAATCCGGCACTCGCTCACACATTCCGGCATTCGCTCATACATTCAGGCACTCGCTCACACAATCCGGCATTCGCTCATACATTCCGGGACTCGCTCACACAATCCGGCACTCGATCACACATTCCGGGACTCGCTCACACAATCCGGCACTCGATCACACGATCCGTTGCTTGTGCTCGTTTGTTGAAAGAATCACATTTATCTCGTGGCAAGGGTAGACTCGATTTACTATTGCATTCACTGCTAATCAAACAAGCACATGGCAGTAAAACTCTGTTGTGTCATATATATATGTTGTGTCTAGTCAGGCTTAGAATGTTCTGACTAATCTAGCTTAAAATGTTGTGTATAACGTTGTGACTAACCTAAGAATGTTGTGTGTAGTCAGATTTAGATTGTTGTATCTGCTCAGGATTAGAATGTTGTGACTCATCTCGCTTCGAATGTTGTTGAACGTTTGACTAATCTAGTTTCGAATGTTGTTGAAAACGTTTGACTAATCTACTTAGAACATTATGTAGTCAGCTTTAGAATATTGTATCAAATCAAGATTAGAAAGTTGTGTCGCACTCATGTTAGTTTTGCTCCCACTTAGTTTTTTTTTAAAACGAAGGAATAATATTTTTATTTTTACCCACACCCTTTCTTTTCTTTTTGCCCCTTTCTTTTTTTCTTCTTCTTTTTTTTTTTCTTTTTTTTTTTTTGGTCATTTAATTAAACTATTTTCTATACCCACTTTCTCATTTTAGAGATATGTTTTATATTTAATATCAGTTGTGTGTGAATTTTGTGATTATTATGCTATATATGTGCAATTATATGCGGCGCGTATGTGTGTGATTGTGTGTATATTTATTTGTTCTATATGTGAGTCCTTGCATTTATATTTCAGCATTAAAAAGATTTAGTGTATTTCTATTTCTTTTCTATTTTTCTTTTAATTACTAAATCAGTCTTGCACAAGAGATTGAAGCTGGCAAAACTTTAATCAAGGGGAAAGCACTCTAACGGTCTCAGCAAATAATCTCTTTCGGACTAAGGGAATCTATGAACACCCAATCAAAACTCACCGTTCTCAAGGAGACCCGAGAGCATCGCGCGAGAAGGTACAAAGGTTAATGTTCGGAAGAAAGCATGATACAGACATTTGCATCTTAAATTAGCGTCGCGTATTCTGCTCAGGTAAGATGTAAATCTAATCTCGGAGATCTTTGTCTTGTCCTGCTGCACTTTAATGGAGAGAAATCATTGCCGTTACAGGCTAGACGAGACGAGAGTGAGAGAGAAAAAAAGACCCAGACGGGCTCAAGAAAAACAACTGACAGAGAGAGACTAAATGCAGTGAGAGGAATAGAGAGATTTACAGATAGAAGGAGAGATTTAGAAAATGATAGATACGGGTTGGGTTGGAGAGAACGGACAAACAAAAAGAGTGTATAAAAAAGCAAGAGAAAGGGACAAGAAATAGTTAGAGAATACAAGGAAATAGAGGGAGTCCGACAAATGAGAAGGAAATAGAGGGAGTCCGACAAATGAGAAGGAAATAGAGGGAGTCCGACAAATGAGAAGGAAATAGAGTGAGTCCGATAAAGAGAGAAGGAAATAGAGGGAGTGCGACAAAGAGAGAAAAATAGGTAGAGAAGAAAGCAGAGGAAGAAAGAGATGTAGAAAGAGAAATAAAAAGATAGATGCAAAGTGAAAGAATAAAAGAGAAAGCAAACAAAAAAAAAAACCAAAAAGAAATAGGCTAAGAAGTTCGATGAAATCTCACGCTCGAAATTTGCAAAACTGACCACTGGTACGTTCCGCTTCATTTGACAAAATACTGGTAGCAAGTACATTTTTTTCTTCACTAAAAACCAAGCACGGAGCGAAATTCTCTCTGTCTTTCTTTGTATAATTACTTGTGTTGTTTGTTTTTTTTCACTACAGATCTACCCTTTTCATCGAGGTTTTAATTTTAAAAAATTATCGACTGCATAATTCAGATCAACTACTTGTTCCGATGTTTGTGGATTGATTAGGAAAATCTTCAGAACCAAAGTGAGAGTCACAAGTCTGGATTTCTCTCTTTAAAATATAAAGTACTTTAATTATAACCACTTAAGCACTATAAATAAATACACACCCTTTAAATACTTTAAACATGCGCCCTTAAAGTACTTTAATTATAACCACTTAAGCACTATAAATAAATACACACCCTTTAAATACTTGAAATATGCGCCCTTAAAGTACTTTAATTATAACCACTTAAGCACTATAAATAAATACACACCCTTTAAATATTTTAAACATGCGCCCTTAAAGTATTTTAATTATGCGCCCTGTATGTGTGGATAATTTAAAAACTAGCATGGATGCCCATAATGACGTTGCATGTGTCTAAGCTTGATATACAAACATTTAAAATTAATAAATGTAAATACTTACCTAGCACATCCAAAAACGATGAATGCATTCTATATTTTATGACATTTAAAAAGGACTTACTTCAGCTTCCTTTTGAAGTGAAATTCATTTGTAAGTCTTCAAGTCAATCTGCAATAACATATAGAATTCGATCATTTTATTTACAGGACAATGTAGATTGTGTCAGTATATGCTTAAATATGCAGTGTACATTCAAATCAGTTCTTTTCCTTCGTCGCGTTTAAAGTCGCTTGCACATGGTCTTTTTTTGTTGTTTATTAGTGGTTTAATTTAAATGTTATCATCTCTTGTGGTTTTTGTTTTAAAAAAATCTCACGGGACTAGTTTTGTTATTTGGCATGGAATACTGGTCAGCGGTCAGACTGACCTGTTCTCTGTTCAGAAATTGTTGGCCTACTTTAAGTTTGTGGAGTTCGCACTATCGAATGGATTGTCTACGGCGTGTAGTCGAATGACGTCATCTGAAAGCATTCAGTTGGTCCTGAAAGTCACGGGTATTGATGAAATGTTACCTGAGCAAATGAGATTTGCAACCAATCAACACACATTCTAACTGCAATTGACTTAAATTACCTGTATATACAGACATTCTAACGCCAGTTGACTTGAATTACCTGTAAATACAGACATTCTAACGCCAATTGACTTAAATTACCTGTAATAGACATTCTAAGCTAATTAATCTCAACTACAGAGATGCTAAACGTCAGAATCCATTGTTATTTTTAAAGAGAGGTGCGATAACTCATTCTAGTACATTAACTCTTGTTCATGTATTTGTCTTAAAGTCATAAATCTGTATTACCTCCCTTGTCCTTGGCTTGTTGCCGGTTAAGGAAAACTAACAAAGGAAACACCAGTTCCATATAAGGGGAAAAAAATCAACCGAACAGATTTATGAAATTAGTTGACGGTCAACGCTGCACACAAGACCATTATATTCCCTAGCGATCCAGTCCCCTTAAAGTTTGCAAATGAATATTGTCGTTCCCCGTTACACAGCCCAAGTGACTGCAGCATGGCCCATTGCAGAGCTGTGTGCTGTACTTGAACTGTGTGAGATTATACATTCCCTGGCTGTGTCAGAGGACTAAAGCTTTATGTGACTAGCTTTTCGTTGCCGATTAGGTCTTTTGTCCTCGCAGAAAAGCTTGACGGGTAGGCAGCCACCTTCAAGCAGGGTGGCCCTAGACGCTTGACGCTCCCTCCACACTGACATCTAGTTCATATTCTGCTATCAATGGGGACGAAGCAGAGATTCCACACCAAAAAATACTTTTTTCTTTCCTTTTTTACATTTCTTCAGCAACACCTCCCGCCCCTCCCCAGTGAATACAGTTAGTTCTCGCTTGTCTGGCAATTTTATACTTTTAAAAAAATAATTATTAATGGTTATCGTCGTGGTTTTTAAGGGCTATATTTGAGGCCATTCTTGTTGAAACATAAAGTGATACAAAAACTATTGATTGGCTTTTGTACTTCATTGGAGGTATTTCTTTTTAAATTGTAAGTAAAGGGTTTATTCGTTTCGCGCCTGGGTAGCACATTAAGATAAATGCATTTGTTCTAAGTGTACGTTTGAATTTGAGAGCCTGACATGATGCTTTAAGAACAATACAAAATGTGTCAATCAGAAACAGCAGCAGAAAAAAATAACTACTTTTCCATTTATAAACAGTGTCATCTGGCTTTTATAAAATGGCTAATTAAATTAAACTGTATCAACTTAAATAAAATTTATGTTAATTGTGTGTGTACGTGCGTGCAAGCTGAACTAAAAGTGAAATAATCAAATAAAAAATAAATCTAAACCAATTTTACAGATTTGAAACGTATTTTATTTTCTCTTTACTGCAAAACCGGTTTTTATTTAAAAGAAAGCTTGCTTTAATCAAGAGCCTGCGTGCTTTAAACTTTTTGAAAAACATACAAACAAAACAACCAGAAAAATAGACACTGACGGGAATCTGCAAGCTGGACAGTTTAGATTAAGAATATTTAAAATCAAGCAATCAAATACACACCACAGTATAAATCCGTTAAGTGGAGTTATTTGTAATATTTCGCTTGTATACAGTAGATACAATTTGAAATTTTAATCAGTAAGTCTGACAGCGTCGCTTTTTTTTTCTGACATAATTATATTTTATAGGAAACTAATCATTACAGTTTATATATATATATATCAGTAATTTGGATACGTTCGCTTAACTTTTTAAATGTCTATAAAGAAAGAATTATCGGTTTTTTAAGAAATTATTGCTCATCAAAGGAACACCTGATTAAAAACTGATTTTAAAAACGTGTTTTGTTCGTAAATACACAGAGGTGATAATAAAATGTAGACTATAACTAGAATCAATATTAATGTTTTATTTCTAAGCGCTTTCCGGTCACATTCGATCATCCCCAGCGAAGGATGGTTATCCATTAACTGAAAGACTTCAGTGGTCGAGTTGGAATTAACTAAAACATCTTCCTCTCAGCAAGTGAAGTTCGTAAACCTCGTCTTCAAGCAACACACACACACACACCCTCTCTTCCCCACTCCTACGTCCTCATCTCGCTGCAGGAATATTATGAACTGTTACAACATTTTTGCATGGTAGTGGAAGATCCAGATCTATCACATGTATCAGTAAAGCAATCTGTATCTCTAAAATACTGAAACCCACATGAGTATATTTCAAGAACAAGAAAAAAGAAATGTCATAAGCAGTTTGTAGACTGTAGAGTGATCGATATAACTCCTAATATGCATGTTTTGGCGCAATACATATACACTGTGTTCTATTACTATTTCATTTGTCCGTTTAATTTTTTTTAAGTGATTACTTATACAGTAATGTGAAAAATTCTATAAACTGAATCCATATACACTGTTCTATTACTACTTCACTTGTCCATTTAAATTTTTTTTTAAAGTGATTACTTATACAGTAATGTGGAAAAACTGAAATGAAAGACGGAAAATATTAAGTGCAAAAATTCAACCTAAAAAATTAAACCAATGAAGATGATTATATTAAGTCATATTTATCAGCAGTCTTCCAATCGCTATTTGCCTCTATACGCAGTTTGTTTGCTTGGCTAGTCTAAACCATTCGCGAGTCTCGGTGACCCCAACCATAGCGTCTATTGTTCTCATTAATCCAGACAATTCATTATCGCAAAGAACTGATTCTGATTGGCGGGGCCTCAAAGAAAGCTTTAACTACATCCACAGACGATCCATCACGACAGTCTCCGACCTCTCGAACGCAGAGTCAGAGAAGAAGAGCCCTGAAAACCTTCTCGCCATGCCGTCAATCACTTACGCAAACGGGACAGGTAAAAGAAGCCCACTTCCACAGCCTAAGACAATAGTGCAGACAAGGAATCGGCGTTGAATCGATCTACTTTAAACATGGCCGCTTGCTCCAATTTCGCTGATAGCGGCCGCCACTGATTGCTGACGGACCGATCCAGTCTTCTCGGCTTTCCTTTAACTTACGCCGAGACCTGCAAACAAGCAAGGAGGCTCGAGTTGCTGATGGATGCCTTAATTTGTCGGCAGATCATTTTTGTTACAATTTGCCAGCGGGACGAGCGCAGAGTGAGGAAAATGGTTTGGGGTGGGGGGGAATCCGTGGCTCTAATTGAGTGATGGTGCTTACTTCCGCAATGCCTGTTCACGGCTGTTTACTCGGTGTCTTGGTTCCAGACATTTTTTTTTCTTTTGCAGGAACTAGTTCAAGACAGCGCCAAGCACATTAAACCGATCGCTCCGGTCATCCATTAAAGCACCGCCACAGCTGGGCGGGTACGGCGGGTGCGACGAAGCCGACTTCCCAGAAAAGCGCAAAGACGTGTGATCAGTAAGCGACATCCGAGCCAATCTTGGTTTAAGCTAGAGCCTGCATCTACAAGTGGACAATACGAGTCCACTGGCAAACGGGGCAAGTGATACGGCAATCTAATTAAAGTGCAGAGGCGTAACGGGATGCGAGAGGCACGCTCCGAGGGTACTAAATAGAAGACCCAAGGCTTAGACAAGCAACAAAGCCAGACTTTGGCCC
This sequence comes from Sinotaia quadrata, assembly GCA_028829895.1. NCBI lineage: Eukaryota > Metazoa > Mollusca > Gastropoda > Architaenioglossa > Viviparidae > Sinotaia > Sinotaia quadrata. The sequence continues at coordinate 26,393,149 of CM054181.1, forward strand.
CGCGTGTCCCTCTAGTAACATTATCACGTAGAGGCATCACCGGACCGCGTGGATAAACTCAGAGGTCCAGATCTGGCGGACGAAGATTTCATAAAACCATATTCTGCGTCCAAGAGCTGGCGGTAGAGTTTGAGCAGGGAGGTGGAGGGTAGGACGGGGTCATGAATAGCGTTGAGCTATGACGTAGACAAGGGTGAAGTCGGCGTTTGAATCTTAGTTAAGATCAAAGCACTCAGGCACTCTGCGATCGGAAAATGGCTGTCACGAAAAGTAGGAATACGACACTAAACATCGACGTGTTGTGGTTCAAATCCCAATACTGACAGAGATATTTATTCAAGAGATTTCTTCACATCGAAACTAAGCGAGTAGATTTGGCCACTCTCGGCGTCCTGCGCGCAGTTAATCTGAACATCTCTACTTAATGAATTAGGACATTCGCTCCTTAGCAAAGAAAGTTAACGGCTTGATAAAGTCTGCTTCCGATGATTTGGTGGAACTGATCACATTTCAGACTAAAAGATCGAAATGCGTTAAAATCTCCCAATCTTCAGCACCCAAACCTTCTAATGCACTTCTGGACCTAAGTGGTTTCACACCATTAAAAAAAATAATAATAATTTAATTGGACTCCATATTTTACATTTGGAAACTCTAATCTACACTTAGACAGCTTGTTGTTATTTTAACTGGCATTTATTTTTCATTCCCGCATTTTAGACTATCTCTTTAATTGATTGGCCGAATAGTCAGTCTCGGGGTTCTCACACAATTACTTTTCTAACTTTATCCACTTACACTCTTTAGAATGAATCATTGGCAAAAGTACATTTTATCAACTTATTCCCTTGAAAAGAATGAAAAGATGTGAAGGAGTTTTGTGATGTATTCAAATATAAAAATGACGACTAGAAAGAGACGTAAAGAAGTTTTGTGACGTATACAAAAACAAAAATAACGACTAGAAAGAAGCAAGCACACACGTGACAGAGTTAGGTGAAAATATTTATTACAAATATCAGAACTGGCTAACGTATTGAGTCTCGGTTCGCCGACATTTACTAGCACTCTCGCAGTATAGATGATCCAATAAAATTAAAAATTCATATAGTACTAATAATGAAAAAGGATCCAATCATACTATGAAGGTTCCAATTCTAAAAAAATCAAAACAGATGATATAAGTAAAATTTTAAAAGAATAGAAGATCCAGACAAACGAAATAAAGATTTAAAATGAAAAGTAGTGGTCCGTTCTAAATTGTTGCCAGTTTCACGAAAGGAGAGTTTTCTTTTTGAGTACATATATATGTATTTGTGAAAGCGCTACATTGGGCGTGAACAAATAACATTACACTATGAAGGATTTCTGGTGAAAACGCAACAATTAACTTTGCTCTACTTTAAGAGATTTTGTGATAATGCAATTTTTACCTGTTAATGATAACTGTGAACCTCTCTCTACGTGTATGTGAAACCGTGTGTTTGTGTTACTGTCTGTATGTAGGCAGGTGAGTGGATATGGATATGGACGCGCGCGCGCGCTGCGTGTGTATGCATGCTTGCGTGAAATAAAAGTACTCTTAAATTTATTTTTGTTGTTATATCTCTTATAAATATTTTTCTCAACAAAAACAAAATACTTAAACACAAACCTGATCAAAAGAATTAACATTTGGTTTTTGAATCTCTAAACTTGCGCATTTAAAACTTGGACCAAACGGTGAGTACTAGATTACTAAAATAGCGTTAATTTATTTCAACAGGTCCAGTCTATCTACCCAGTGTCTTCTTACTTCAATACAGTATTAGAACAAAGCCAGTGTTATCAATTTATATTCATTTAGATAGTGGACAATCCTACCTACTCAAACTGAATAATTTATGCACAATATTAAACCTATTGGGCAGTCTTGCCTCCAACTGTAGATTAAGAGACAGTAACAACTCAGTTAATTTAAATCTTATAATTCCATTTAATCTTAAAGCTATGGCATCTTTAAAAGGATACCACGTGGTTAACTATGAGTAGGTATGTGACAACATTATAATTATGTGTATATGTATTCTGTATGAACAGAAATAAGCAATAAGATCATTTCCATTTGATTGTAACAGTTTAATTAAACTTGTTTCTATTTATAAGTAAAACTGAAGCAGTCTTTCTTTTTATCTTTTTTTTTAAAATGTTTAATTTTCAATAAAATTAATCGCTTCACTTGTCTGTGGAAGTTTCTTTTTTTTTTTTTTTTTTTTTTTTTACTGCTGGCTGTTAATAGCGAATAGGTATAAATTACTGGTTTCGACATTACTAAACTGTTGAATATTAACCTGCAGTTTATAATATTTCTAAAATTGCTTGAGGGTTAATTGAACGGAAGTTTATATTAAGTAGACTGCATATTATTTCCAAAAAATGTAAGGAAGTTCATTTCACATAGATTATATTGCAGGTGCCTATAAAAAAAGCAACTGTTTATGTATTTTTGTCTGATGGGGGGAGGGGGGGGGAGTTGATTTAACCACGTGGTATTCTAATGGAACGTAGTACTCAGGTCAAGATGCAATGTTCGATTAACGAAATATAGAAACTAATCCTGAAAGACAGCGAATAAATATGATCTGTTATGATACAATTCGATGAATTTATTTGGGGTTCTTTTTAATGCAACATGTTTTATTTTTGTTATGTCATTTTGTTTCTAGCTCACTATAGCTTCGACAACCTTTGACAAGTCGTGTCCATCAATAATTGATAATATTCCGCCAATGAACAAAGTAGCACGCTCACCGAGAGCCATCATGGCTAAGAAATTTTCCTCGTAGAGGGATGCTACCCATGACCACAAAAAAATAATAAGCTTTTATCTCCTTACCTCCCTTAGATTGCCAAAGGCAAGTTGAGCAGTTCATATGAAATAATTATTAATCAACGACAGCGATCGGAGTTTCATGCTTTCATTCTGGCTACGTGTACTTTATTTGCTCGGGGTAGTGGCTGCTAAGTATTAGGCTCCTATATACGTGTACTTTATTTGCTCGGGGTAGTGGCTGCTAAGTATTAGGCTCCTATATACGTGTACTTTATTTGCTCGGGGTAGTGGCTGCTAAGTATTAGGCTCCTATATACATGTACTTTAGTTGTGTGCATGCGCGTCTGTCTCTTTATGATCCGTTATGCACATGATATCCTAGCCTGACTCCTGTTTGAATTCATCCACAATTGCGTATCGTTTTGAGTGCTTCCACACACAGCTCACACACTCCACTGCTGTTGGAATTTCTTTGCATTTTCCACATTTTACACCTGTAATGTACAACACACCAAATGAAATTATATATATGATACAAGCACATATTTGCATAGTGGCAAAATACATGTACATACTGATTACCAACATATTTACAAATACATGTAATGAGAAAAATGTGATTTTTATGGCGGGGCAATACTATACAAGCAATGATGCTATATAATAGTACAGTCCCAACAGTAAAGGGAATTAATAATTAAAGACTGAGAAAAGCTCTTTGAGAGCACTTTCAAATAAATAAAATTAATGTCCTTATATAAAGCGATTTCTATTGGTTGAAATATAAGTATATATTTAAGTACACTTAGCGTTTAATGTCAACTGTTCGAATGCTATGGTTGAAATATACAATCTCTGAACTTTTATATATAATTATGTGAAAAATTACTTCACAACCAGAAGCTACACTTTAAAGAGTGAAGGGTTTAGGAGGGTTCAATTTTACGATTTAATTTTCAATCATTACTGATACAGTGGCAGTAGCATAGCATCGAATGCTGGGCCCTCCTGCAAAATATATCAAATGACACGAACCCCATTTTCTATATGCACACACACACACAAACCCCCCATAATACTCTCTCACTTTAGAAAGAAATATTGGGCTTTTTTTCCACTCACCCTTGAAAGGACCCTAAACATTGCGAGCCAGTGGTTACGCCACTGACGGGGAGGGGATGGGGGCTGACTAATCAGTATGAACACAGATTTGTATTGTTCAGAGGAAAAGGAGAGAATAAGACACATAAAGTTAATCCAGGAAAGCCAGCTAGATTCTGGCAGAACGCTGAAGGAAAAATCCATCGACGCAACTGAAGTTGCGAAACTATTTTGAACGTGGTTTGTTGAAAATTGTAATCGGGAAGAATTATATTACTTGGTCGAATTGACGTACATTAAGGTGCGGACATGAGCCAGAAAACAAACATGTTATTTTGCAAGTACTACCTGGTTACAACGCAGTGAACTAGACTCAACCAGTCTATCGTTATCATGCGCTAGCAACTGCATATGAAGTTCGCCTGCTTATGTTTGAAAAATTACTCAGTAGCTTAGGCCTGCCTATACGTGTACCACCTATGACGTCACATCCCAATGTGATCAGTTGCCGGGCCTGAGCTTTTTTATGCTCACGAAAACTGAATTTACGGTAGTTTGTTCTAATTTTGCTTAATAGATTAATAATTATTAACACATATATTAGCAATAAGTATGTCAAGACAGCATTGCGTTTGCCCCCTGGAATGACGTAGCAAGTTCGGGTCTCCCACTGCACTCAGAGAAATCTCACCTAAGCCACAACCGACAACCCAAAAGAATTACATTAATATCAGTACACCTTACTAAACATAAACAAGAGAACAAAAATAATTACCATAGTGATAGGGAGGATTAAGTAAAAAGTAACTATTTTCAGACAAAGCAATAAACATAATGAAAACAGAATAAAATCCAGAGATATAGAGACAAATAGTAAAACAGAGCATTTTTATCGCTTTTTCTTCTCTTGCTCATCTTTTTTTTTTTTAAGTGACGGAAATAATATAGAGATACAGACTTTCTGGAGTAAAATTTAATGGGAAAACTGCAACAAAAGACTAATTCTACAAGAGAAATCTTAGGTGCCTAAGACACATAATTTCAGAGTAAAAAATGTTAACTAATCATCCAGTGGTCAGAACACTTTAGATTGTCATTTTACATATATATGTGCTATTTTCTCGTTTAATGCAGTTTATTTCCAGGCAACTTATCTGTATGTTCTGCTTTTTGACTTTGTAATGACAAAATAATCTTTATCTTTTTTAACTCCAATAGTTTTGAAAACTGATATTAATTTCAGGAGTATAGTGTGCTTCCCACAACGAGCTTAAGAGTGCTTCATAATCCTTACAGCTGAAGTGAAAATGAATTGTTTCTTGTTCCTTTTGAAACAAATACACACCATCAAACCATGCCACACACTAAACATGAACAAACTGAAAACATTTTGCATGAAACATAATTTAATTTATATAATAGGGATTTTATTGGTCGGGGACAAATTAGGAAGGGGAAGGGGTATAGACAATTTACTAATTACAGTTTGCACAGCATTAATGTGCTAATTCAAATTTTATTTCAAAGCAGAATAGTATCATACAAACCATAATGTGATAGTCAGATGCTCAACAAACATATAAAGTGTTCTGTACAATGACCATTTCATAAACATGTACACAATAAACAAATGAATTAAACAATGAATTAAAAACTAAGTGATATACATTCCTGCATTAAAACTGTTATGAGTTTAATGAGTCAACCACGGCTTGAAATATCAGAGATTTAAACCAAGCAGCTTTTGGAATTTCTAATTTTTTAAATGGATCTGCTAATTAGAAATAAATTTTGGTAGAGACCTACTTGACATCTTAATATACTTAGCATGCATGAATAGATAATGTCTCTTAAGTAAATGTTTAAAAAAAATGTAGATAAACAAAAAGTTTACAAAATTGTATGTCTAGTTATAGAGACACAGAAGCTCATTTATTAAACATAACACATTAAAGTTGAATGAATGAGTTTTATTTCACTTTATGTCCATAACCCAAGGCACAAATTGTAAAGAGAAAATATAATGTTTTTTAAAAAATAAATAACTGCTATTGTTCTTAAAGTTAAAATTATTTAATATTTTAAAAAATCACTCAACAAATTAGGTGATTATTTCTTTCCTGGCTGGTTTTTCTTGCAAACAACAGAAAAACAATTGAATATCTAAATGGGAGAAAATAAGCTAAGGTAATTCAGGGTTTCTTATGGCCATATGCAATCTCCACGACCACAGACAGCTGCACATTCAGCAGAATTGTGACATTCAGGACTATCAACTGCTGTTCGATTTAAGTGGATATATAACTGAAATCCACATCACTGTTGGTTTCATTGTAAATAAAACAAAATAATTACACTTCATGAACTAGCAGAATACTTGAATTTAGAAATAATTATATAAATGTGTGTATCTGAAATTCAACAAATGATTCAAGGGACAAGAAATGCTATCTTTTAAAAATAAAATGCATTAATAAATAGCTAAATACAGTAGCAATGCCACTTCAGTGTGTCATTTGTGGTGAAGAAAACAATTAATTTTTCTCATTATGTGCAATTATACAAGATAATGTCCCACTTACTTCAATTATACAAGATAATGTTCCACTTACATTAACAAAAATTAAATGTCTTTTCAATAGTATGACTACCCTTAACTAATACATATGGCAATTCACAATGTCAAATACAAAAAAAAAATAATATTAAAACTACCTAGCTACCAATATTGCACAACTCTTTACTCATATTTACAGAGAAAAACTCTTACCTAACTTCAACAAACTTAACATTCATAGAAAGTTTACATTACAGAATGCCAGCTCAAGTCAATGACTGACCTCTATGAATCAAAAGATTTGTCACTTTCTCAAGAATATATATTATATTTTATCTCACTTCTTCCTGGATAACACAAACAAAATAATTAGCTATTTCTTATGTCTCCATGATGGACTATCAATCACATTCATATAACACAACAAAATGTTTAAGCAAAGATATACTTTTGCTTTCATTTAAAAAATAAAATAAACTTCTTTAAACAGTAAAAATTATTTTTAAATAATCTTTTCCATTATCTTTCATTTGTTGTGATTTAACATTAAAAAGTTTTCTCAATATGTCAATGTTCAGAATTTTTTAAAATCTAAACTTTCTCTGCCCTCAGATGATAAATACTGCAAAGCCAACTGATGTCTCCACCAAGGACACATTGCAATAATTAACTGTCTGAAAAGGCATTTAAAAAACATAATGAAAACTTATAAAATGATTTTCTAAAGTCTAACTAGAAATTAGTTATACCTTTAAACAAGCTTGCCTACTGGTTAAAAAAGAAAATATTAATTAGTTTATTAATGAGGAAAATAAATATGCTCCGAGTGTGTCTTTAGTTTTCTCAAACTTTAAGAAACAACACTCTGCCATAGTTACATTACTAGGTATAGAACACATACAGTAAAGTTTAGTAGACCGTCATCAACATAATTTAACTGGAAACATAGCTCAGTTCGATAAGCTAAATTATCAAAAGAAAAAATAAAAACAGTCTCATTATAAAATGAATGATTTTAATGGTTCTTTAGAATAATGCTAAAATAATTATAATAAAGTGACCATAACATACCAGCCATTATGGTTTTAATACTTTTAATGACAACACTAAAAAAATCTTTTGAAGGGTCTCTTTAAAAATAAATGATCACATTTTCATGAATATTTTGCTACTAAATAACATTCCTTAACTCTTAAGAGTTCCAAATGAAAGTAGTAAAGTTTGCACATTTCTGGCACAATTTTTATTTCCAATAGTTAATTTCATTGCTGCTCCTCTTGCAGACTTTTGTCCAGTCAGTGTACTAATCCATTTGTTCTGGCATCAAACTGTCTGCATCAAGACTCCTTTCATCCAGACAATGCCCTAATCTGATTCATTTTTAATCTTGCTTTGAATTGTCTGCCTGCAAATCTTTGCCATTCAATGTTCAAATCTGTTTGTAATTTAATCTTAGTTCATACTGACAGCCTGCAGACTTTCATCCAGACAGTACTCTAATCTTTAAATAATTAAATCTGGACTTGAATTGTCTGCCTGCAGACTTTCATCCAAAGAATGCTCTAATCTTTTTGTAATTAAATCTGAACTTGAATTGTCTGCCTGCAGACTTTTGACCAAACAGTACACTAATCTGACTGTGTTCTAATTTGGCCTCGAATTTTCTGCCTGCAAACAGGGCACTCTTTGACTGAGGGCCCACACACAGAGCACGTCACCAAATGTCCACAAGGCACATACAGAATGCAGACTTCCTTGTCCATGCAAATTTTGCAAATGGTAGGAGCTTTTAACCGTTCATTCTCATTCGCTAATTCTTCAGCTGATTCCTCTGAGTTATCTGGTCAGGAGAGAAGAAAAAATTAGGTCAGATTTACATAAGGATAATGATTGTTTCCAAACAAGAAGATCACAATTTTTGTAAAGAGGGTGATTGTTAGTTACTATTAAGGAAAATCACAATTTATATAGAAAGGTTGACTGTTTCAATGATTTACTTCAACAATGAGAGATCATTACTACAATAATGAGAGACCATAAAGAGAACAAATGAATGATTACAGTTTACATATTATTAATTTTTAAAAAGATGAACTCTCATTTATACTGAATGAGCAAGGCCATTAAATAGATTAACAATGTCAATAAATGAGATTCAAATCTGAAGACAATGGGTGGGCATGCTAATATAAGATTCAAGTAAATACATGTTAATTTCATGCTAATGTGTATAGAAATTGGGAAGAAATATATTCCAGGGAAAAGTATAAAGAAAGAAAAGTATAAAGAAAATAAATAAATAAGCAGGCTTTACAAAACTATGCATTAAATAAATATAATAGAAGCAATGCAAAAATATTTAGCTTTAGAAGAAAACAATGTGGTTTTTAAAGATATTAGTCAACACTAATAAAGTAATGTACACTTTCACTTTATCTAGAATTAATTAAACTTCAATGATACTATTATACTTGCAATAACAAAAATAATTAACAATTGTAAAGAACCCTATAGCTACATTTAAGCAATAAAATAAGCTGCTTTGCACTGGCAAGGGCAATGGAGAATTAACAACTTGTCCCATCCCTCAACAAAAAGTCACCAACACAGTATTCAAGTAACTCACCAGGGAAAGGCTCATCTTCAAATTGTTCTTCAAAGTTACCAATTGTACTCGGTTTCATATTCTCATTATCACATGGTTCTTGTCCTGTTGCAAGATATATTAAAAGAGTGTAAATTTAAACTGTAATCATAAAAATGATTAAATATAACAGAAATAATTTTCCATGAACACTAAAAAATGTATATATAATGATAAGTTCATTTAGCAAACTTTCTTTTATTTATTCAAGTTTGATGGTCAAAAGGTCATAAATAGTGTGCCACTCCTTAAATTTAGGTAAGATCATCTTACACATGGTTCCAGAGAGTTCTGCACAATTGACAATATGAAGCATAAATAAAGCATAAACCTTTTTCTCCTTCTGAAGGATGAAAAGTATGACATCTAGTTTTCTAGACAAAGACAAAGATAAAGTTTTTCTTCTTTCTTTTTTAAAAAAATAAATAAAAACAGCTCTTTAAATTAATCTTTTCATTTTAGTGCAGACATTCAATAAGTGAAGTCTTTTCATTTTTGTGCAGACATTCAATAATTCTCTACATTTTAGTGCAAACATTCAATTAAGTCTTTTCATTTTAGTGCTGACATTTTATTCCATCTAGCATAATTATAGAATGGAAGTTTTCTATTCTCCAGATAACTGTCACATACAAATGATACAAGAGAATGTGACTTATTCTGAAAGCCAAGCCAAGATTACAGCAAGCTTCTCAGGATGCTTGAATTACAGCAAGAAAAATTGCCTCCCTAGAGATGGCACAAAAATAGCTGAATATTTGCAGACAGGAGTTAATATATTATGCTGGCAAACAAATTGTTTTATTAAAATTCCCTCTCACAAAAACATGTATACACAATGAAAACATAACGCCTGCAAAAGAGAACTGCTAAAAACAGGAAAACTGAATACATATATGAAATGTGTACTGTCTCCCTGCCAGGCAACTCCCTAAACACATCATTCTTCCAATGTGCATTAAACTGTATTTCAGAATTTAAATATAAACTGTGAATAATTATAAGTTATGGTTATTCATGTTTGAGTAGAAAAGTAGAAAGGTTGTAAAAGAACATGGAAAAAAGAAGTGACAGACTATGGTCAATTACCAGAAATAATACTATAAAAATATTTCACACTTACCAGTAGTGGAATTACCATATGTTAAGTTTTGCACTCTGCTAATTTCTTCTAGCACATCAGTCATTCGAACCTGCAAGGAAAAAGAAATTCATGTAAAATGTAAATATAAAAATTACATGAGCATGTTTATTATGTTAACATTATGAATGATGTATATGATAAAAGTCTATATGGCAATGTAATATACTGTCACTGTGTCAGAATGCTTACACAATAATATTTCTTTAAATAATTATTTTTTAAACTTAAAATACAAATGACGATAGGTACTAAAGAATATAATGATGCAGTGCTAATATTAAATCAATCAATTTTAATCATTTTAAAAACAAATTTTAGATTAACATTCATTTATTTAAAACAGGAATATTCTGAAAAGGTTAAACGCATTGTTTTAATTAACCTTACTGTTATGAAAAGTTAATAAACTTTGAGTTATATTACTTATATAACTAGTTAATATTTAATAATCAAGGAAATATATCACTCAGCTGCTGATAAAGTGATATAATTTTCAAAATTATTTCTTGGCAGCGACATGACCCCCCACCCCCCTCAAAAAAAAAAAAGAGAGAAGAAAAAAGATTTAAAAAAAAGAAAGAAAAAAAATGAATGTGTAAAATAAAGCAGTAATGACAATGTACAATTGCACTCTAATTTTGTTTACAAAATTGACCATATTATACTGCTATTAGTATTAGCAACAATATTAATGATTTCTTTAATTTTCAAGCAAATCAAAATATAAACCTTGCAATCACATGGCCAGCACATTATTTGCAGTAATCTACTTTTTAAACTAGTTTAGTAGTTAGTAGTTGTACAGCACTATTCATTATGTATGCTATATCTGTACCATCTAAAAAGTACATGACATAAATATATATATGTCATATAAGAAAATGCATTTCAGACAATATTTTTACACATTATATCATTATAGGTCTTTGCATATATATGACCTCTGTAGCAAGTAATATACTTTGTTTAAGATCTAAATTAGAAAATATGAACAGTTTTCATTTAACAATTATATAAATTATAAAATATTTATTTGCGCACATTTTTAGTGGTTATCATTATTCATAGCATACTTGAGCTCAACTAATACATTTTACAATATAAATTATAAGGCTCGTTTTCAGGATTTCATATTATTTTATTAATCACCTTAATGTTAGTCCTTGCCAGAGACTGAACCGCATTCACAAAGTCATGGCCCTTGGATACAAGAACATAAGGGCAGGTTTCAAACCAGCGAGCATGTTCAATCCATGGGTCATCATCCTTCTCCCAGCTCTTTAAACCACCACCACAGTAAAAACATCGGCAACAGTCTGCATATCCTACATCAAAACAAAAAGATGCTGGTTTCATTATATTCATGGTTTACAAACTAATTTTTAAAAAGTATCAATTATACTATAAAATGAACATGTCATAAAAACAAATATTCTCACAATTTAATGGGATAACCCACATGAGAATTAACACAAATAACAGGAAGTATTTCTTTTCTCATACTCTTTGTTTCCTCTCCAAATCATATCATAATTCACCAGTAAAAATAGTGACAGTTTGAGAATGGTTTACTAAATTACAGGACAGTCCTTAGGACTGAGTTACTGAAAATATGCAAGAACAGGGAAAATAACCCTCAATTAATTAAAAACATATATGCATAATGCTGACAGACTATTCTTTCAATAAAGAACTACAGGAACTCCTCACTTAACAACAGAGTTCCTTTCCTACGACTATGTCATTAAGTGAATTGGTCAATAAGCAACAAGCTTAATCATTTATGTGAATACTAACCAATTGCAAAAACAAAAGACTGAAAAAAGGCAATTTAGAGCACTGGAGATCTGGTCATAAGTAAGTGCAGCCATTAAACAGGTAGGTCCTTATGAGGAGTGCCTGTGCTATAAATAAAATGTTATGTAGGCCTATTTCTTTGAATAATTCAAATAAATTATATATATATATTATCATCTTTTTTAAAAATCACAACAGATTGTCTTGGGGACCCTATTCAACCTACTCAAGACAGCCCTGATGGTTTGTTTATGGTCATTTTCATATTCTTTTCATTGCTTGTAGTTGTACAGTGCTAAGGTTACTGTATCAGTTACATGGAAAAAACTACTTTAACGTAATTATCTGATTTACAAATATCTGTAGTAATATTACTATTATTAGTATTATTTTATAAACCTATTACTGTTTTCTAAGTTACTGTTACTGAAAAGTGTAAAATGTGGCTGACTACTGTGTACCTATATGAGTATTTTATTATATAACTAAAATAATACCATTATTTGCTTAGTATTAGGTGGTTACATTTTTATCAAAAGAAAAACTGGGTTGTATCTGTTATAACTTTAAAACTAATATTCCCATTAAAATGAAGGAGTAATTATGGAAGAACTACACACTTTGAATCAGTCATGTTACCTGCATAGTAAAATCCAGCTTCTGCCAACATTTCCTCTGTCTGAGTGGCGCCAGTTTTTGACCAGGCTTGCCAAAATGTATTCTGTCGGGCTGGGAGGGCAGCCAGGTCTTGTCGTTTTGGTCTCTGCACAATAATACCCAACTCATCAAAAGTGACAGTATTTTTATTGGTGTCATCAGCACAAATATTTTTCTGCTGCGACTGTTTCTGTGGAGTTGTATACTGAACAGTTTCTTCGTCAGACAGTTCAAGCGGGGGGTAGTTTCCTACAGGTTCCAAACACTCTCCATCTGTCATTAACATTTCACTTTCGTGTCCTCCAAAAGCCTGACGAGTCTGAGGCGGCTGTACTTGGATTACTTCTAAATCTTGATGCTGCCCTGTAGAAGGTGTTGAATCTAATTCAGAAGTCTGAAATGCACTTATAAATTCATTTGTTAAGGACTGCAAGTCTGATGGTTCAACTTCCTCTAGGGTGTCACGGTCAGTGCTAAACATAAATGAATCTTGCGTATTTAAAATGGGAATAGAGTCGAACGTGGATACTTCTGAAATTCTGAATCTCTCCTCGGGAGCAGTTGTACGTTCTGATATCGTTTCTCGACCAGTGAATCCTGACATTAGTGAGACAGAGAGTGGTTCCTCGAACTGACTGGGTCCGAAAGAAAAGTTTTGTTTCAACCACTCAAAATTGAAAGATGGTACCGGCTGATTGTTAGAGGATCCAGAAACGAAACTACACAAAGGTGCAAACCGACGATGCAAGTCCATCAAACGTTGACTAGATAGTGATCTTACATCAAGCTTCATTCCACATGAAAAACATACCACTTCATATTCCTGACACGTTTCTGAATGATAGAATCCGTTATGTGCGAGTTGCAGGGTCCAGACACCAGGAGGTGGATGAAATCCATTGAAACTAGCATATCGCCTAAATTCACTGTTCATATCCAGATTTACTGTAGCCATATTAGATGTGTTAAGACTAGTAATCATAATGTTTAGGAAAGTCAGTCTTCTTTTCAACGTAGTCAAAAGGGAATAAATTACCTAAAGTTCGGAACTATTACGATCGACTAATAGTAATAATATGGCGACTCACTAATATGGCAGATCAAAGTTTCTGCGCATGAGCAACGTTATTTTTAGTCAACTATAAATATTTCTGGGAATTCCAAAATGAGGGTAAAAGAAGTTATCGAAACAACCAAAATGAGAGCGAGTAGGGTTGGGTTTTAGCACATATCTATATTTAGATTCAACTTTTAAAGTTTACAATAAATAAGATAGAAAAACTATAGACTCACACTATTTCAATCTATATATGTTATCCATTATATAGTTTCAAAGTAACTAATGTTTAAATTCGAGTGTTTTTGCTAATCAAAACAAAAGACGCAGTAATCTGCCATATTATTTGTGTTTTGACACCATTAAAAAACGGGTCATTCTCTCTGTGATGTCAGTTATGTGTGTTTGTATGTGTGCGTGTAGAGTGTACTATTCCGTAGCCTAGGTGTTGTAACCATGGTACATATAGTAACACAAACCTTACTAAAGGCACAATAACTTTTCCCCGTTTGTTTACAATACGCTATAACATGGATTATATTGGTATTTTGAAGATGGAATATGAGACGTAGTAAATTTGCCTATCCCTATTTTCTAAACTTAATTATATATATATATATATATTGGTTGCCAATGTTAACATAACCCGACATTGAGAACTGCTTATGATGATATTTTTTGTAAGTGCCAAAGTTGGAAGTAAACAACTCAGATGGAGAATATGCTAGAACTTGCTGATGCAATCCAAACCAGTTCCAAGCGGATGAGTAGTTTTTCTGATTAATAGTCTCACACTTGTTCATAACAACGTCATCCAATGAGGATGCACCGAAAGTTATTTTGTTGTAGAATGTTCTATATAACTTGAATGTTCTATAACTTTGATTTTGACATAACTCAAGTCCGGTCATGAAGTTGATTGTTTGTTTATGGTAAGTTAACTGATTGATAAAGAAAGAATGGACTTAGAAATATTTCGTACATGTTTGTTATTGTTCTATGATTTGTATTGGAAAATGCTTTGTGTAAATGAACCATTATCTCTGTATCACTAATTTGATAACATTGTACATTATACTTGTGAATTTTGATTGATGCTATATCTCTTATGCTGTGTGTGTGTATCAAGGCTAATGAGTATTGTTGCAGGATTTGTAAGCTGAGAATGTGCGTAAGAGAGAAAGAGCTTAGAAATGAAATAAGCCTGAAATGTAGAGCTGCCTTAATTTGACTTTTGCAGAAAGGAGCATACCATTTTTTTTTTGGTTTATTTTGTAACCTTGTATCCTCTTCAGACTTCAGTGACTACTGTACTCTATTGGATCACGTTGGTGTGTGAATCCAGCATTGTAATCGAACTTATCAGTAAGCATGTTGCTGTAAATTGATTCCTGTGACTTCCATTTGAGAGCCAATATGACAAAAATTGAAGTTTGAGTTGGTCTTAAGAATTCATGAGGACTTTTTGAACATTCCTCGTGATGTGCTTGAGTGATGCACAAATGAAGATTCTAGAACACTCTGTATGATGTGCTTTGATAGTGCATGCAAAGTTCTGGACACTTCTCTTTGGTGTGTTATGTTAATTTGACTGCTGATGGTCTATGCTAGGATAAAGTGAATGAGTGTCTAACGTTAATCAGATATTGTTGTGAAGTGATGTTAATGTCAATGCTCTTTTGATTATATTCATATGTTCTATATTTGATTTAATGAATATATTAACCTTCTTGCACATATGCTAAAATTTATGTTGGAGTAATAGTGGATGGAGCGGGGATTGTTAAATATAAATTAAAGATGAATATTTATTACTACTTTAGTAAGAGGTTTCCATCTGCAGAACATTATGCGACAGTAAAACGTCTACCTTATTATTGTGTAAAGAGTAGAGTTTAACAACACCCATTCAAATGTTTGTCTTGAAAGCGAACCAACGAACAGAAACATATATTATTATTTACTTCTGTTGACTGTCGGTTATGAACCAAGTTTTAGGAATCTTACCAAGAATCCTGAGATCCAAGTTTTTATGGAGGATGTGGACACTTCTGAGGTGCGTTGCTTTAAGTAGTGGGGCAAGTCTGTGGTTTCCAGGAAGTTTATTCAGATAGACTTCCAACTAAGATTTTATGTTCCCCAAAGCTCGTATCACTAGAGATATTACTTCTGTTTTTACATTACAATCTCTGGATTTTAATTTGAGATCCTGGTATTTTTCCATTTCCCCCCTTTCTTCCGTTTTTATGTTTCTATCAATTGGAACAACGAAAGAATACAAATGAAATAAATGATGTGAACAAACAAGATTTTGTTGATATTTCACCAGCTTATCACACATACTGGAATTTCTTTCTTTCTTTCTTTCTTTCTTTTTTTTAGGGGGGGGGGGAGACTCCAAGCATTTGCAATGCCCGTTTCGTTGTTATCTTTCTTTCACGTTTCTTTGTCTATTTACTGCTTCTATCAGTGGATCATCTTTGTTGTTATTTTAGATATAATCCATAACTTATATGATGACATCTTTGGTTTTCTTGAATTTCCTTCCTCCTATTTTTTAAAAAAAGATATGCATCTGCTTTTGGATGTGACCTTAATATCTTTACCTCACAACCACTGAGAACCTGACAATTTACACTCTTATTTCACCTAACTACCACAACCATCCCCAATAACAAAACTTACGTTCAGTTCAAGTTTATACATACTATCTACAAAATCCATTTCAGACACGTTTTGTTTATTTTCGAAAAGAACATGCATTTATAAGTCATGTTTTCATGTACTGAATGTATAAGTCACAATTTCATTCATGGCGACTTTTTTCATTTATTACAAGTGGTTGAGAAAATTGTCATACAATTGATTACTTTGGAAGAATATACAGAGGTCGGAATGTAACAAAGAGATGGGATGGAGGGAAGAAGGTTATATTCCAAAGCCTGACATACTTTACAAACAACCCCAATGCAATATAATTCTCATTCTGGCATTGGCTGCGCAGGGCTCATTTCTGTTGCGTACGTAATCCCGAAGCTGGCTGCCAGTAAGACCCTTTTTTTGAAATACGTAAACGCAAAAAGATTAGATTTTGGTGCATGTGTGGTGGTAAACCATGCTATCTATGTAATTCGATCGACAGTATGTGCGACCCACTAGAATTACTAGAATCTTTCTTTGTAAGCATTCGCTCCAGCATTATCTATATTCAATTTTTTTTTTCTCTTTCTCCTACACACATTATAAGCCTAACCTATCTCCTGAAAAGACCCCTGGAAAGTTAAGCTATAGGCCTATATCTATCTTCTGACTCGAAACTCATGGAAATTTAAGTAGACTTGTCCTGACTCAAATAAATCATGAGTGGGTGGAGTGTCGGAACATTAGTAGCTAGTGAATAAATCTTTGTTGCTCAAAAAGTCCAATATTCCAAAAACAGGATGACTTTTAGGGTGACGATTGAAAAAGAGTCTGATACTGACCCAGGTTGGATCTAGAACCCACTACTTTAATCTTCACCTTAGTGTCACCCAGCTCATTAATTAAAAAGAATACCTCAATATCAATCTACAAGCATGAGAGTTTCACGGGAAAACCCGTTCTTTGTGAAGGGATTGCGTGCCTTAAAATATAAGAAATACCGGGAAATCCCAGCTCATGAGTGATTACCCCAATTACTTATGGCTTCAAATCAGAACCAAAACAGTTTACACAAACTGCACTGTCACATTAACAAAGACCACGTCCCAAGTTAAAAAAAAGAAAGGTGGCAAAACGGATTATACAAGGATTCATATTGCCCAAGTGCTAGTTTACACTTCTTTTAAATGATTCTACTGATAGAGTGATCGTGTGAGTGAGTGTTTTAGTCAGCGCAATGCGAACGAATGGCTTAAATCAGGGGTCACCAACACGGTGACAAGTCTTAACTGGTATCCAAAACGAAGTCTTTCCCACCCGCACTGGGGATGATTTTGTTTCATTTTGTTAAATACTTAGACGAAGAAAATAATTTTTCATCGTGTCATTATTTGAAAAAAATATTCATATTTTTAGCAATCACAGACGACAACATACAACTCCGAAGTTCTGCAGCACTGTTTGACTGCATTTGTCCAATTTAACTATTGTCCAACGTTCCCTCTAATATTTTTTCCTGGGTGCGCGGACCTGGCGGTTGTTTGCGCGGAATTTTTTTCTAATGAGCTGCGTGGCCGAGCAGCCGCGCACTATACCTATGTCTACATGATTTTATTGACCAAGGTAAATCAGATTAATTGCCCAACGGCACCTTGACATATAAATAAATGCATAAAAATTGCTAGATACAAAGAGTGGCGGAGTAAATTTGACTATCCCTATTTCTATGCTTAATAATTATATCTTTGTTGCCAATGTTAAAGTGACCTTACCTTGACCTTTGGCACTGCTTATGATGATATTTTTGAAGTAAACAACTCAGGTGGAAAATGTACTAGAAACTTGCTGATGTAATCTAAGCCAGTCCCAAATGGATGAGTAATTTTTTCTCACACTTGTTCATAACAACTTCACCCAATGGGGATAGACAGAAAGTTACTTTGTTGAAGAAAGTCTATATTCTAATCACTTTCAATTTGATGAAACTCAAGTTCGGTCATAAAGGCAATTGTTAGTTTATGGTAGGTTAACTGACTGAGAAAAAAAAAAGAAGGGACTTAGAAATATTTCGTGCATGTTTGCTATTGATCTATGATTTGAATTAGAGAATGCTTTATGTAATTAAACCATTATTTCTATGTTCACTAATTTGATTATATTGTACATTATACTGGCGAATTTTGATTGATGCCACACTTCTTTTGCTGTATGTATACTGGGTTAACAAAATTGTTGCAGGATTTGTAAGTTTGATAATTTGTTAGAGAGAAAGGAGTTATAGAGATGAAATATTCCTGAAATGTAGTGCTGCCTTAATTTGACTTTTGCAATGAAAATTTTGCCTTTTTTTGCTTCAGTCTAAAGTGATTACTGTACTCTAGCTGATTACGTTGTGTGTTACATCCAGCGTTATCATCAAACTTTCCAGTAAACGTTTTGCTGTAAGTTGATTCATGTGAATTCCGCCAAGAGCCAATATGGCGAAAATTGTTGCTTTAATTTGGTCTGAGAATTCACAAAGTTTATTTTGAACATCACAGTGTGCTGAGTAAACACACTCAAAGATTCCATAACACTCTGCGTGATGTTCTTTTGTCAGTGTATGTGAGGTTCTAGATGATTCTCCATGGTGTGCTTTGTGAGCACACTGAAGATTCTGGAACAGTTGTGTAATGTGCGTAGACTGGGTGCATTGGACCATTATCAAAATAAGAAAGACGGTGACTTGTTGCAAACTGCATGATGGTGAACATGTGCTAGTGACAGCAGCCATAATTGAAAAGGTTATGTATGCTGACTTTAATTATTTCTCTAAAACTCCAGTCTCATATCTGTGATGATGTATACCCATGAACTTGATTACATATGTTAACTGACTGGTGATGTAAAATGAATGATTGCCTATCATTAATCATACATTATTGTGAAGTGATGTAAATGCCAATGCTCTTTTGATTGTATTCATATGCAGTGCATTTGATTGTTGATTTAATAAATTTATTGTTCAATTTATTGACATTCTTACATTTAATATTGATAACCTTATGTTGGAGAGATACTGGGTGTATGGATGCTCTCTTTCGTTGCAAAACACGGTTGGCCAGCAAAGGAGGATTTTAGTCCAGTAATCCGTGGACTAAAGTTGTTGCTGTTGTTCCCTGTGTTGGAGTAGGAGGTTGGGTGGGAAGGTTGTCTTACAGACCGAGGTAGTAGCACACCAAGTCTGTGCCTAGCGTGTATGTATCGTGTATATATGCCCCGGGATGTTCAACCCCCCCCCCCCCCGAGCTGCCTCACTGGTGTTGTTGTCGTTATTGTTGATGCTGGCGTTGTGGTTGAACCCCGGTGTCCGTTGGGATGCATGAAGACGGGCGCCGGCGGCCAGTATAAGTGGTCCAGCAACAGTTGGATTACATCCGCAATTAGGGGGGGGGGGGAGGGAGGAATTGAAATATCCCTACTCATGTACTGCTCCTCACTGTGTCGCCATTGCTGTCGCTGTTGTTGGCAGTGATTTTGTTGGCGTTGTTGTTGTGGCTGCTGTGTTGTGGTGGACGCTGTCTTTTGTAGATGCTGTTCATGGTGGAGTCCTAAGCACATTGGTGGGCTCTTCCAGTGCTATATCGACATCGATCTGTTTTATTTGTCTTTTTCTGTTTGTATTGTCTTTTCTTTCGTCTCGATTTTGTTCGTCTGGGTGTTGGCGATTTTGTGGTGTTTCTTGTTGTCATCTTATGAGGTTTCGTTATTTGCACTTTTTCTCCTCTCTTTCGTGATGGTGGGTTAGAGTCTGGCTTCTTTTTTCCTCCTTATTATTAGTCAGTATCAAAAAACAAATAAACCGTATAAGGGATATAACTCTGAAATATCTATCGCCTGGTTATTTTATCTTTATCCTAGTATGCTGTTAAGTGTTAGTTAATTTTATTTTTAATATTACATGCGGTACGCGTGTATTTAGTTATAATTATTTTCGTTTGAAGAAAAATCAAGCAGATATTTTTTTATTTTCATATATACTGACAAAAAAAGTGTATACCTATAAGTACTGAGGTAGTTTAGTAATTTATTATACTATATCTTCAAAAATACCTGTATATAGGTCTACTAGAACCTTAAGCTGTTATGGTTTTCTTTTTACTGAGCAAATATTGGTGACGTGAACTATTGGATTTATAGTTTTCATAAATTATTATTGTTTCTTTTGTCATCATCAACAACAACAACGCTATATTTGATCGTATGTGTTAATTTTAAGTTGTATTATGTCTATTTTTTTAAATACTAGTACTGTATTACTATATTACATTACTGTATATACTATATTATATTATTAAACTACAGACTGCACTTTACTGCTCCTATTAAATTACTCAGTAACAGAATTCGCTTCTCTATTTATTTTTTATGTTTGATCTCTTGAAATCACATAGACTCTTCATGCTTCTTAAATTATCTTTAACAGCATTATTCTCTTCAAAATGTGCAATAAGTCACTACTCCAACTCCAAGATAAGCTCCCAGAACCCAACCTAAAATCATTTGCTACTTTGCAGTTATTAATCTAGTGTTAAACGAATGTTAACAAGTATATTGTAGTTTTGTACTTCTACTATTGCAATAGTAATATGAGAAAATTAATATAAACTGTTCAAAGTCATATTGTCTTGATCCTGTCTGTCTGTATATTAAATCACTTAACATGCACACATACAGACACACATACCTACCACACAAGTATATACAGTCACACATATGCATGCATAAATACATGTATCCTATTTTATCCTATTATCCAATATCTTTTTATTTTTAACTATATATTTTTTTTTATGGAGTTCATGCCATATTTACAGTATCATAGCAGTTAGATTCCACAATTATAGTAAATATGTTTGTCTACAAAATCTTTAAGTTTAAACAACATATATTATGTAATTAATTTTAATTTTTAGTAATAGACAACATTATATACATGCACTCATATCTGATCGTTAAAAATGTTATTTTATCCATTTGCAGAGGGATTTTTAAATTATATTTTATCCTGATGCAGAGGGATTTTATATGAAAATATATAAAATGACCACCGATGTCTTTTTAAATTTTATTATTTATTGTTGAATATTAACAATATATATAATATATGTGTCATCATTATCATAATCTTTTATTATAAATTTTACATTAAAATTAATATTAATATTACTATTAGATTTATAAAAAGGGCAAAGTAGAAGAAATATCTGAATATACAGAGATATATAACTACAGACAATCCCGACTGTAAAATCCACCTTTTAGAGTTTTAAAAAAATCAGTAAAAGTATTAGCTACCTGCAGTTTGTCTACATCACAGTTAAATTAATTTCAAGAAGTAATCTTCACCAGATCCTGCCACAATTCCTGCAATCTACCAGATCCTTTTGCAAAATTTCTCCATGATGCAGTGAAACTGTATGACAGCAACTTGATTTAATGACAATATTCTGTCATTCTAATCATTTCCTTACAGCCATAGCACATTTCAACAATTAGCTTTCATAACATTACAGTCAATATTTGTGGATTTTCTGCAAACAGTCCTGAAGAAATGTGAACCAAAGTCATGTGGACTTGACCCTATAGAAACATCATGGCTGTTTGTGAGTTTAGATACTATACCACCTGAACATGACCCTTGACCAACATCAGTGTTGTTTGAGTTTCAGATGTTATACCACCTGAACTTGATCCTTGACCAAAATCATTGCTGTTTGAATATTCAGATGCCTGAACTTGACCAACAACACTGCTGTCTGAGTGTTCACATGCCTGAAATTGAACCAACATCACTGCTGTTTGAGTGTTCAGGTGCCTGAACTTGACCAGTATCACTGCTGTTTGAGTGTTCAGATACTATATCATCTCTTCTGACTAACATCATCAATTGTTCTATATTTAATTATATATTTTCATCACTATTTAATGAAGCTATTGTAAAACCCTTTTTGACAACAGATACCCCTGGATCCTAATGACTTGAAAAACTGTTATCAGTCTGAAAAAATACTTGAAAAATCTATTTCAATAGTATTTATCATTTATTTAATTTTTTTTTTAAAACATTGTTTTCTCTTAGTATCACACCTAAATCTCTCATTTTTTCCATAATTTTCAGTTTTTATATCTCTTTCATCACTGAACTGAAACTGCCTTTTTAATATTGATCATAATTTCTCAGCTTGTAATGGAAAGATTTCAGCTTTCATACTTTAACAAAAAAATTATCTTCCATTCACATCTACTGAACTTGATAATTATTTCTCCATTATATATTCGGCATCCTTTTGCTGCTTATCTTTTAGATCTTTTCTGTCTGCAAAACAACAAATTGTGTCAATAAACAATAAACATTCCAGTCTAGAAAATCTTTATTAATGATTTATATATATTATATTTATAATGTTAATGTTCTCAAACCAGTTCTTTTTATTCTGTTTACATAGCCCCTACTGCTAATACTGAACCATATAAATATAATTTTTTAAAAATAGTTAACACCTTCCACAGTTCCAGAGAGTGGAGAAATGTATTTTTGATGCTGTCTTGGATTATAAATAATAAGTTACAAACAAAAGTTATGTTGTTGTTTTTTTTGTTCTTAAAAGAGTTTCATTTACTTCTGTAGAATCAGTAATATTGGTGATGCTTCATTAAATTTAATCATTAACTTAGAAATCTGCTGGGTACCATCACTTTCTCAATGACATTTCTTCATTATTTGTCAAGCAGTGTATTCCAGGAACTAAGACAAATCAGCATTATTTATCAGGTTTCATACATTTGTTCATACAAAAGCCCTAATGTGTTTACTGGTGCTCTCTCAGTTTAACTGTAACTTTTTTCTCTCTGGTCTACTATTGAGCTTTGAAAGAAACTTTGTGAGTTAGGTCTATGAATATAAGCGGAGCACCAAGAACCTATCATGTCACTCCATTCTCCATCCAGTTTTCTCTAGCAAACTATTTGCAGCAGAATATAACACAAAATGTCTTCTCTGTGTTATGCTTAACTGTCTGATTTCAGCCTTAAATAATTGTCTGATCTTATTTTTGTATACTTTTACTAGGAGCTGCACTCAAGATCAGATATACATATTTTCACCCTCCAGAAAGCACAGTATAAGTTCTTATGGTCAACATTTATTTATTTATCAAGGTCATTAAACCTGAATTGTACTGCCTTTGGAGCTGGACAGTGTGTTTTTAAAGGGATTCTCAAAACATATTTTTCATCAGTAGGAATAGCACTTTTAGCAGTCTTTCTATGTCACTATTTATTCAAACTTTGCATTTGTAAATCCACTTTATTTATGTTTCATTTCAGTAAATTCATTTTTCAATAATATGTACAGTCATGTTTGTGAGTTGATTATTATTTTGTTTTTTTTATATTATCTCAAGTTTTTGTTGAATGTATCTTAGACAGTTTGTATAAAGACATAGCGTATTTTGTGCATAAATATTGTAAAGCTCTGAAAGCTTCATATGAATAAACAATAAACACTCTTATTAAGTCATCATCATTATTATTACTTAATAATCTTTAAAAAATGAAAATTCCTCTTCCCATCCCCTCCCCACCTCTGTCTCCATCATTATTGTGCAAAAGTATAAAACTGTTAAAAGCGTTTTATATTTCTTCTGCATTTAACAGAGAACAGGCCACTATGACTTCAAACATTCACAAACCATCAGCTTTGAATGGTAAGACTGCATTTTATGTCAAGTATTACTTTATTTGCACTCTAACATTATTAATATCGATATGTATGAAAGTTAAGTATAGATGTGCATTCATTGCTCCACTACAGTAATTTTAGTCTTTAGAATTGGTAAATTCAAATCTAAACATATTTCTCATCTATTTCCTTTTTGGGGAAAATTTTTTTTTTTTGGTCACAGAGTAATGAAATATTTTATGGCACTTGAAAATTTTCACCAGGTACCTGAGTTTTCATCTTCTGTGTTGGGGAAAAAGTGTGCTGATTCTGTTATTAAAAAAAAAAAAAAATGAAAATGTTGGAGTTTTGTCTCTTTCCCTGCTTGTATTCATTCAGTATCCTGCATTTGCATAATTCTTACCACATCTATAGTCATATCATAATTCAACATCAGACATCTGGATTTCTCCTACTACTACTAATTATGTGGTTATATTTGTGTAGATGCATGTGCATTAGAAAAATAATGTAATTTGACAGCAAATGACAAAATTAACTGGATTGTAACTGAAGTTTCAGTAAAACATCATCATAACTTTCAGAAAAAAAGCTAAAAAGGAAGTGTCACACAACCTGGACAAACAATATTTTGTTATCAGCAATAATGAATAAGATAGTCATTTCAAGTAAATTTAAATCTTTTACAGCAAAAGGTATTGCTGTGTATTTCAACAAAATTACAGTCCTCAAATTTAAAATTGGAGGGAATCATTAAAAAAACTAGTTTGACTGAGGGTGATTATTGTATCCAATTTGTTTAAATGTTAATATAACAAACATACACACATGCATGCATATAGAAAACTTGCTTATGCATAATCATACTAATGATTGTTTTGGAAAAGTATACTTTCTTCCTATGGACATTTTATTTTTATGGAATAATAAAACCAGTGAAAATAAAATGTTCCAAATGTCCATCATTATTGTATTTCTCACAGTTATACTTGTATGATGGATTGTATGTATGTAGCCACTTAGCTCTTATCGCTTCAGTAAGTTTTGTAGCTCATGATTTAATGTTTTGAAATTTCAGAAATACTTTAAATCTTATATTTAATTAATTTTATAGATAAGATACTGTTATTAATTTATCTTTTTATATCCGTATATTTGTGTGTGTGTGTGTGTGTGTGTGTGTGTGTGAGAGAGTATGCATTTATGTATTTGTGAGGGTATATATGTATATCTCTGTCAGAACTACAAAAAAGTGATTAAGTTATAATATATACACATATTATTATTAAATTCTGTACAAACTTTGAAACTATATTTGGCTGGCAATTGTTGGTTGGTTGGTGTTTTGTGTTGTTTCCTATAAACTTTACAGTCACTTACAGATTTTCATGAATTTCAGAGTTTTGCCTCATTAGGAAAAAAATATCATTGTTCAAATCAGCTTGGACCACTTGTGTTGACAAAGAATTTCTGACAAAGAACAGCCACATCATTTGTGAACCTTTGCAGGTTATTTTCTGTAAGTTTATAAAATTTCATATTATGCCTTTTTATGTGCTTTATTTCAAATAATAATGGAAGCATCATGCTCAGGTCTCAGGTCTCAGGCTTAGCATGCTTTTCTTTCAGGGTTAGAAGTGAGAATGATGGGTATTTTTAATCTGTAAAGGAAAGAATATACACTGTAGAGTAATATATTTAACTTATTAAAAAAATTATCATTGTCATTTCCCTTCACAGTGGATAAAGTTAGTAATGTGTTCTTGAAAACATGTACAAAAGTTGAATGTTCAAAATTCAAAGAACAGTTTATTATATTCATAAAAGAGTTTTGTTCCCACAAAGCTCCCTAAGTATTATTAAATCTCTAAGTATGGTATATAAATATTCACTTACTTTTTACTTTTGCAGTGTACATATGATTATTTAAAACAGTGACATCATAAATTGGCCTTGAAATAAAGGCAATAATAATCAATATTTTAAGCTAATTTTTGTAAGTATAGGTAAAGATGCCGATGCTACCAAAACTTGGCTGAAAACCTGATAACTCAAAATGGTATTATGCTTAATATTTTTACCCCTGAATGTTATGCAGTAATTTTGTTTATTTCTGTATATGATGTATGAATTATTAATTAAACTATTGAAAAAATTGCTTGACCATGAAATAAATATATAATAAAAATTATTTTCATACAAAAAAAATAAAGACACTACCAAACTGTTGATTTGCAAACAGTGACATCACATGATACTTTGATAGTCAAAAGCTCATTTTTCTTTTCATTCAAGTACAAAAGTCCAAATATGAAATGAATAAGTATGAGGCTGACTATAGAAATATTTTATTTTAAGATTTGTATTTAGGTATGATACATTATATCTGCAGATCTGCATTACATTATAAACTATTTCACAAATACTATATTATTTGCTTCATATCTAGTTTGTACTTTAGTATATTGATTCATTGTATGGATCCACAAATATCTCCATTTAAGCTAAACTATCCAATATGTGGTCTTAAATGTACTTTTGTATGCTATAATAGAGTAATGAGTAATCCTTTTTTGTGTGGTTTGTGATCTTATGTTATAGTAAACTGATCTGTTGTGATCATTAAGGTCTTCTGCAATGCTTAGTTTATTAAAGGGAAACAAACAGTAGTCAGGGCTCACCCTTCAGTCACATTTAGTCATGTCAGAAGAAAAGACAGTAGATAGATTGAGCTTGATAGCAATGATGATTGCACTAGTGACTAATATTTATGTGTGAGATGAATGTACTAGTAATTAATGTAACAAAGAATGAATCAAAATCAGTAGACTGAATGAGCAAGATATTTCACACATTATATATATACTCACACACACACACACACACACATATAATTTAAGGATTCTTGGAGATACAAGGTTTTATGGAGGTTATGGGCACTTCCAAGAAGAGCTGCTTTTGTAGTGGGGCAAATCTGGCAGTTTATTTAGGTTAAAATTTTAAGCTCAGATATTATGCTCCACTGATATTAATTCTGCTTTTACAGTCTGCAGTTTCTGGATTTTTGAAATTGTAGTATTTAAAAGTCTTTTATTTTTATGTATCTGTCATTTGGTATAGCAGTTTTGATGATTGTTGCTGACTGTTAGACTTGTTGAAACCCTTATTATTAACTTATTATTAAGTACTGAAAGTGTCACTGTTGTATATATTTATAGAAATATTAGTATTAAGTATTGGACAAGCTATATAAATCAAAAGACTATCTAAATCAAAATGTTTCATGAAATGAGTTATTAGTTGGACAAATAGGACAAACTACATAAACTAAATAAATCTCTACAGATGAAATGTTAAATGAAATGAATTACTAGATAGCAAGTAAAAAAGTGAAAAATTCTCTAGTTCAGTGGTCCCCAACCCCCGGTCCACGGACCGGTACCGGTCCGTGGACCATATGGTACCGGTCCGCGGACCAAATGGTACAGGGCCCCCCAATTTTATTTTTACTCTGGTGTATTTCTTTCGGGTTTGTGCGACTTTCCATGGACGAGATTGAGTCTGAGCATTCATTCTCCCAGTTGGTGCATGATCATCTGTCTTTGCTTTTAAAGAATTCGAGCGCTACTTCCCAACCACACCAACACACTTCGCTTCGGACCACCGACGAACGCACTCCATGCATTGGACTGCCGGAAGGAGAGTCATGTCAAAGCGCCACACCAGACAAACCAGCACTAAGACTCAGCCCTTTTCAGGGCTGGCAAAAATGCCACTACTGCCCACTCCACCAAGTGACATTTTACGCGATTCTGAGTCAGTCACAGAAGATGCGGACGGCCCTTTCTGTTTCACAAACGAGCGCATAGCCCAGCTGAGACAGATACGGCAAAGAAGTGAAGAGGTGCAAACATTAAGAAGTACAAAGGAGAAGACTGGACAAAATACTGCTGTGAAATCAGCAAACCAACCGAAAATGGGGGCATACGAAAAGTTACCCCCTTCACCTTCACACTAGAAACTAAAAACGTTGAACTAAAAAATGCGTTCACTAATTTGCTGTTGACCCTCTTCCACACAAAAAAGAAGATGAACTTACACTAGACAACAAGCCATCTTAACCGCAATTGGTCTCCATAAGATTTTAAACAAGCACCTGACAAGGCAACACGAAAAAAAACTACATCAACAGACTGTGAAACACAGACAGACATCTTCTGGAAAATAACGCCGACAACAAAAACACGCTCTTCACAAACGGAAAAGGAGGAAACAACGCGAAAACCCACACAGGAAGACGGCACAACTCAAACAGTCAAAGGAAAAAGCCACGTTTCCACCCAAACTCTACAAGCCACTACAAGAGAAAGTGGAATAAACACCAACATCATCTGGAAAATTCCACCTACGGCCAAAGTGAATTCAACTCAAACAGCAAAACAAGAAATCAGCCAGGCATTCTCGCAAACTCCCAAAATCCACAACAGATAATAAGGAAACTCAGACTACAACCTCTATCAGCAAAGAAAAAGAAATTAAAACAACTACCACCGAAAATAAGAAGAAACGCCAAAAAATCTCCAGCACACAAACGGTACATATCAAGACGCAAGAAAGAAAAATACAAACAGAAAAAGAAGTGAAGACAACTGACGCAAAGACCGAAACAGAAGTCGACAACGCTCCAACTACACCCTAAGAAACAACAACAACGACTAAACCAACTGCCCCCAATCCACAGCCAGAGTCACCACCAGGGACTGCAACAAAGACAACCACAACAGACACACGAGGAAACACTACAGAACGGAGCCCCAAATCAAAAAGAAGGCGCCCGCCACAACACATCAGACGACAACAACAGTATCATCTACTACAGCCACAACAACAGAATCCACAACAACAACGGCAGCGCTGCGACAACAACCACCGCCGACAACAACAACAACGGTGGCAGCACAGGGAGCAACATCACATACAGTGGGGATATTATAACCTCCCCATTGCGGATCTAATTCAACTAATGCTTGCCGCCAACACCCACCTACATACAGTCCAACGGCTACCGGGGACATCAACAACAACAGTGCCAACGACAACAACAACACCACTGGTGAACATTACAGGGTGGAGAGTGAACATCCTGGGCGCACATACACACTAAGTACAGACGATGTGGTATTATCCTGGGCTCTGTAAACCCCCCTCACCTGCCAATACAACAACGGCCACCACAGCACTTAAATCCGTATTGCCATTTCCGAATCCTATTTGTGTGAAGCGGGGTTTTCTGCAGTGACAGCAACCAAAACAAAACAACGGATGGACATAAGCAACTCACTTTGGGTGTAATTGTCTCCTATTACCCCCAGATGGAACCGTCTCATTGCAAAGAAACAAGCTCAGGGTTCTCTCTGATTTAGCGTTCTAGTGAGTTAAAATGTTAAATCACTTTATATTCATTTTTTGGTGTAACTGTATTTTAATTTGAAGGCACGTTTAAATACAATTAAATTAAAATTATTAAATCAAAACAATCTAAAATATAAACAATCAACGCCCCCCACATCATCGGGCCGCGGTAAAATTATCAAGCGTTAACCGGTCCGCGACAAAATTATCAAGCGTTGACCGGTCCGCGGCGATGAAAAGGTTGGGGACCACTGCTCTAGTTCATAATTCTCCTTCATGATAATGTCCTCCCTCATTCTGCCCAAGCATCACAAAATTAAGATGTTATCATATTCTTCATACTGTACAGATTTAGCACCAAGCAATTTTTGAGTGTTTGTTCCACTCATGTCAGTGCTACAAAAAAGAAAGCAGAACAGCATTGAAGTGGAAGTAGCAGTGCAATTTTGGCTGCTTTAAGCAACATTGAAGTGAAAATAGCAGCACAGTTTAGGTGCTTTAAACAAATGTAACTAATGTCTACCACACACAAGTAAAAAAAAAAAAAATTGGTAAAGCTGTGAAGTATCTTCTTGTTAAGGGAGATTGTATTGAATAGCAGACTAAATTATATTTATTTGTAAATAAATATTGCTGAAATTATTAGCAATTATCTTTACTTATTGAACAAACCTAATAAATTAAATGCATTTTTGCTTTATGCCAGCAGCAATAGTATCATAATAATTGTATTTTGTTTTGGAGTTATTTGCAATTATCTAATTGAAAAACCATCATAAATCAATTGAATTTTGTTTTGTTGCTGGCTTATAGCTTATTCTGATTGTTATAAATCAAGACAGTGGAATATGTGAAAATAAACAAATGATTCTTATCTTTTGAGTATCTGTCTGCAGGTAACTGTGATAGCAGACCCAATTTCCAGCCACAAGATGTTGATTTACACACATTTGCTGGGTCTCTGAGTCTTTTCATAGATCCTAGCTTAGACAGCAATCAACCTTACCTTGACCTTTTGCACCATTCAGTTCTCCACTCCTCAAGATTATCTACGAACTCAGTTCCCTGCATGGTCACTTTTGCAGATGTTGCTGCTGCAGCAGGAAACTGTGACTTTGTCCAGTTTCTCTTCACATCACTAGATCATCATATTCGTCATTTTTACACAAACTATTACTCATACAGAAATCCTGCAGCTATTTTACAACTGTTCATCCATGCACTGAATGCTGGGAGTGATGGTGTAATTGATTTCTTAATTGAGTTCTTAGCGCACGATCTTTATAGTGATTTAAAAATTTCAATTCTTGAAGCATGTCTTTGGCTTGCTACCACTGACAAGAGTTTAGAAATTTGTTTCCAGAAACTTGCACTTAAATTTGGAGTGAACCTCCATGATTCTCAGCAGGATTTTTCACCTCTTCGGCTAACATGTATGTATGAGAACAGCGAGATGGCTGCCTACTTGATTGACCAGGGTGCAGACATGTTTGCAATGAAGTCTGATGGCAATACTATTGCATATGATGCCTACAGATATGGTAGTTACATAGGTTTGTATTTGTGTTTTCTAATTTTAATTTTAATTTTTTTAAATATAATATACAGGTTGGGTTTTGTTTATGTGTTCTTGAATTTATTATATTCAGCACCACTTCCTTAACAGCTAATATGAAAAATTGATCACTGATTGTCCACAATAGCTAAGTTTATATGAGTTTTGCTGGTGAACTGGTGAAGAGAATAACTCATGAGTTTGGAAAGTTATCAGGGGTATAACTCTTGTTTTTATTTTGATAGAACTTATTTCTTTCATTGTAGAAAGTCTGATAGTTTATGGTGATTTTCAATGTAGTTTCTTAATGATATGCTCTTTCAGTATGTACAACACATCTTGACAAGAGCAGATTTTCACTTGTAAAATATATAAACAGTTTTTTTTTTTACAATTTCTTCTCCACAGGCCAACACCTTGTACTTAAGACTTTGCTGGATAAAGGGCTGCATTTGGACACAGTGCTGATGAGATATTCCCACTTTCGCTATCCACTCA
The DNA here is from genome assembly GCA_028829895.1 of Sinotaia quadrata. Taxonomy (NCBI): domain Eukaryota; kingdom Metazoa; phylum Mollusca; class Gastropoda; order Architaenioglossa; family Viviparidae; genus Sinotaia; species Sinotaia quadrata. The sequence continues at coordinate 26,424,746 of CM054181.1, forward strand.
TGTATACCTTCATTCAGTTCAATGAGCTGGACCTTGTACGCTATCTTGTGAAATGTGGTCACAGTGTCAACCAGCCAGTTTCATTCATGTCTGATGATCAGGAGCACACAATTACCCCTCTTATGCTGGCACTTTCATGCAGGTACATATAGTTTTATGTCAGTTTATCAAGAATGCCTCTATACAGTAAAAACAGAATGCATAAGGGATAGATAGATGTTGATTTAAAAAATGTGTATCTCTGTCTCCTTTCTCTATTAATTTATTATTCTACCAATTTTATTTTATGTCACTCATGAAACTGGAGAGTATGCCTCTTATTCTGATACAAGTGCATGTAGCATTTTTTTTTATTTTAAAATTAATTATGCCAATTTTTATTCTAGGTCTTTGCCAGATTTTCCTGAAACAATGAACCTGTACTAAAAACATGATGATTAGTAAATATACAATGAAAGTATGTCGGTTATAATTGAAGTATAAAATCTGACATCATCAGTTAATGCTTCCCAGTAACATATTTCTCATGTCAGAATGATTCCTAAACATTTTGTACATATTTTTTCTGATTGTGCAAGATAGTCTTTTCAGAATACTAAGGTTTGTTAATGCAATGCTTTTTCTCTTATTTAAAATTTCATACCATAGAGTTTAAGAAGAGTTATCAAATCATGTAACAAATAAAACATTCTCTCTTGTTAATAATTTTAGCTCTTCATATAACAGGGTACTAAGCTTGACAATATTGTGAGGGTGTACTAAATGAAAAAAGTACATTTTGAATTACTGATCTCTTATATTGGATAGTAACTAACACCCTGATAATCACAGTAGTATATCTTTATTATTTGTAGCCAGTGAATATGTCACCTCCCCTTTCATGATGAGAATGCAAATAGATTAAAGTTTTTGACCGAAAATTTATTTATTAATTTATATAACTTTCTACGTATCTGCCATTGTTTCAGGTCAGTCTTTCAGTGCAGCTCCAGCTGTAGATGCTTAGAGGTTGCAACATGGCTTATTGAGAATGGCGCAGACTGCAATAAACGTTCTTTCCACAATCTGCATCTAGGAGATGAGTCATGGACTCCACTTCACATGGCAGTCACACATGGTGATCTGTCTTCCATTCGTACCTTGGTAGAACATGGAGCTGAAATTGATGCGCTCACTGCCAGCAAAGAGACAGTTTTGTGCATTGCATGTGGCCAAGGTGCTAATCTGGATGTGATTCACTATCTGCTGCAGCTCAATTCTCCTGTGGTCTCTTTTCCAGGATCTAGCTTTGCAGTCAGATGCCGTGAGAAACTGGCTCAAGACCAGCAGTGGCAACTGCTCGACTTGGCTATTTACAAGGGGAACATTCGGTTGACAAAGATGTTGTTGTTGAGTGGACACTACAAGCATCCACCAAGAGTATCTTCCTTTCTTGGACAGACTGTATCTCTTAATAATGATATGCAGCTGAATGCATTGAGGTATCTGCAAGAGTTTTCATCTCAAGTGCTAAGTCTGCAAGTGGTTTGTAGAGACAGGTTACACAGAGCTAGTGGCTCTCAACTTTTAAAGTATTTGCAGACTACTGTTATCCCTGCACGCCTGCGTTCTTTTCTACTTTTGGAGAACATTTTACAACCATCTAAGAATATTGAAGACAGTGAACGGTAAAATGTAAATGAACCTTGGAATCTTTCAGATTTCTTTGACATGTTATTCACTTTCAGATGATTTCCTCTTCATTCATTATATATATAGCCCTTTACATTAGAAGATGTAGTGATGAGGTCACTTGAATAGAATTTACATTATTAGGAGTATTTATTCTCCCAATTTATTTTGATTTATTATTTGAGTTTGTGCAAATCACATATATAGGCATGTATCAGAATGAAAAACTGAAATTGTGCATTGAATAGAGCTATTGAAGCTATTAATTCTGTTCATTTATTTTCAATACTTAACTCAATTTTACCTTATTTTAGCACGTATAACTCACGCATTTTGCATTATTTTACAAACCTCACAACTCTCCTCCACGTTATCTATTATAAGAATTATTTTTTACATGAACAGACTTAATACTTAAAATAAATTTTAACTTATTGTTATCTGACAGGATGACATATCAAACAGACTTTCAGGTGGGTCAGATATTGTCATCATGGTTGGTCATCGATTTAACGTCCATTCTTTCAGTGACAGGTTGGACAGCTGCCCCCATTTTAGCTTAGGTAATCAACCATCCAAATGCAATCATATTTAATGACTCCAGGTAACCTGGTTTTACTGAGAAAGCAAATTGGGTCAAATATATAAAGAAGACAATCTATGGCTTGCAGAAGATGAAAAGTAAAACAAAAATCAAATCCACGATCTCTTGTTTATTTTTATGTAGTTTAATTGTTTTCAATAGGTGGTGAATGGTATTATATGAAATTGATTAGCTCAAGTATAGTAATTATTCATGTATTTAGACAAATGTTTAATGCTTGAATATTAGGGATATTATTAATGAAATTGATCTTCTAATGCACCATGTGTAAGAGGCATCATGTTCTGGGTAATGGGTAAAATTTTAAACACACTGTAACAATTTCTTTTAGAAATATTTGGTGACCCTGAAAATATCTGGATATTTTTCCCATCAACTTGTATGTGTATGTTTTAGGTTGGAGCATGTTTCATGAATAATATTTTTACACAAAAGTTATAAACTGCATGTTATTGGGGTGGGGGCATTATATGCACTAAAATACAGTAAGTCCTAAATTTAATATTTGATCCTAGTTATGCTTGCTGTATACTTTCTTAACAAGTACAGTGGTGATTCTACAGATTCAACCTGAAAAGACTGTAGAATACTCACAAGGCAGTGAGTTCTTTTCAGAACATGATATATAATATATAAATAACACATTTCTGAATTTAAAAAAAAAACATGTTCATGAAAAAATCAATACACATAATCCAACAGGTCATGATCAGCTATTTCTGATTTTTTCCATGAATGCTTATTTCTCACTTATTTATTGGGTTTGTCATCTGCTACCATTGCTGCTTGTTCTTGTTAGCAGACAAGTAACAGCAGACACCAAAAGTTTAAGAAAGAGTTACAAGAGAAAATTTAAAAAAAAAAAAATTAAGTATAATTTGTAACTTTTTTCCTCCAAATTTCAATTTTATTGGCAGAATAAATGCCTTGATTCAACTTGTGGAAGTCAAAACATAGTTTAAGAACCCTGGAAGTACTGTAGAAAAAATATTTACTCTATGCTTGTGATATCATCTAATAAAAATGAATTATATATTGCCTGTTACATTTTATTACTATTTGTTAGAACATTTAATATATTTAAATATTATATATTAGATATAGTGAATTTTATATATTTGACAATTGTAAATATTCTATAAATAAATACTGAGAAATTTCAATTTTCTTAAATTTTACCATATTTTCATGTGCCTTTTAGGTCACAGTGATTTTTTTTATAAACTATCCCAGTTTAAACATTCTTCTCTGTTGGGTTTTCAGTGACTTATTTAGAACCTGATGAGATCTCATTAATATTTTAAAAATAATTACCGTTATATCTATTAATAATAAATTACTATATTCTTTCAGATACTATACCTGACCACCTGTATGTACCTGTCACAAGCTGGTTGTATATATAATGATCATTTGCTTGTAATTTATTTTAAATTCCTTTGTGGGACATTAAGTCTGCATGTATATCATGCAAACTTACCTATCAAGGACTTATTTTACTGATAGCAATCCTTTGATAATTAAGTTGTTTTTCTTAGTTTTTTAGCATATATATATTATCTGACAATCTCTCTTATTTACCCCAAACTAATTTGTATGAATTTGAATATACATATAGTATGATCGTGGTGTGGTACCTGAAATTTGAAATTCATGTACATGTATCTGTATTTTTCTCGTACCAGGAAAAATATTTTTTTTAAGTACGAGAAATAGTGTAAAACATTTATTATCATTTGGGGGAAGAGTTTCCCTATGACTTTTAACAATAAAACAATCCAAAATTTTACAATTTCACCAGGTTCTTGAAGTGTTATGCCAAAATAAACATTATCGGAAATGTTTTACTTACTTTAGTAAAACTATTTAACGCAAAGTAATAACTTATAAATATATTACCCATCCATTATTTTGAATATATCTTAATAATGCATTCCATTTAATATTCGTCTGATAATAACCCAAATTTTTAACCCAAATAACCCAAATATTTTAGATATGAATACATGTTTATGTTCCTGGAAAAAAGTAAAATATTGTACAACCCCAAATCAACGTGACCCACCTATTAAGGCGATCCAATTTTATAGACCCCAGTTATCGCGTTATAGTGAGGTTTCACTGTATTTGACAATTTGTGTTACCTATCAAAACCCAGTTCTTATGACAATGATTCTTAGACAGTTGGTTAAATTCTAAATATCAGCTGAAAAAGCCTTCCACTTGATCACTTGAATTAGTCTGTCTCTTAACAAAAGTATATATATACACATATCTGAATCAGTATAAATCAATGCCAGTTTTTACTAGTAATGTTCCTCTTTTCCCCACTGCTACTGGATTTTTTTTATTGTTTTCTAACAGGTGTACCTCCTATCTCCATCTGCAACCTCACAATTTGCAAGTGGAAAAATGAATTAGCAAGCTCAGAAAATAACAAGTAGGCTTAGGCTATCATAAAGCAATATTTTTTACAAAAAATGTGTGAATTTTTATCTACTTTGAAAAAAGAAAATAATTACTGACAATCAATTTGACTAGTTTTTTCAGGTTAGACACAAGTCATGGTTACCGAGAACATAGAATTAAAATAACAATAATAATGTATTTATACACCTTGAATACATACCATGCAAAGGCGAGAGGCATGCATTGGGGCATATTTGGCACAAAGATACCTACCCCTTTAGTATACTGTCAACTGTACATCTATACCGAAGTAAAGCAGCAATATTTAGATCAGTTCTTTGGAAGTCAATTGTGTCGGCAGCAAGCATGCTGTCCCTCTCAGACGTCACTTGAGTATCATGTGTTATTTTCCAAGGGTTTTGTTTTAGGTTCATTCTTTTTTATTCTGTGTTCTTTTAAATCAGTATTTTTCATTTGTTACCCACTTTGTTGGGTATCATGCGTTTAAATTATTAATTACTATTTATATTGATATTTCATATAGCTAATTTAAAAATCTAAATAATTAAAATTAAAGTGACAATGATGCAGCCAAATATGTTTTCATTTTTTCAAAACATTATGCATGTACTGAAATCTATTGTATGGAACAATCATTGCCCAGCACATCACAGCAAATCTGTGAATCTGCAGGAATGGATGAACCTATTGTTTCCTGGGTTTTAGTAGAAGTGTATTGTTCAGAAATTAACATTTCACATGCAAATTAAAAAGTAAGGTGGCTGTAGCTGATTTATACTATAGGTAAGGTAAAATGTTTTTATAAAACAGCAATTATTATGTTAAAAGAAGAATTAATAAAACCTTAGTATATTTTATTATTATGACGGAGACAAATATATAATGTCAATTCTTTTTGTTTACCTAAACCTATAATTATATATTCAGTGTTAATAGTTGTCGTTGTCCCTACCCAACCTTGTTGTTTTCATTCTTTCACTAGTGAATAGTCATAACAAACTATGGATTACTTAAGGCTACAATTTTCAAGGGTTGACCACCTGCCAGTAAACTTTTTAACTGTCTATTAACAGTTATTCCTCCTTTCTCCATCTTTCAACAAACATTATAACTATTAACACTTCTTCCTCTTTTCTCCATCTTTCAACAAACTTTTTAACTGTCTTGCAACAATTATTCATCCATTCACCACCTGCCAACAAACTATTTAACTGTCTTGCAACAGTTATTCCTCCTTTCCCCACCTTTCAGCAAACATTTTAACTGTCTTGTAACATAATCACCAAACTAATTATATTAGTTCAAACACCATGCAAACAAGACAACACTGTCCTTTCTTAATCTAAAAGTTACTAATACTATTAGAGACTACAATCTCTACAAGTGTCACAGATGTATTAGACACTGGACCTGTAAATTATTTCTACAGATTGTTTTTAATCTGATAACAAAGTTATCAGGAGATGTAGTGATTTACACTGTTCACACTAGCTTTTATGTTCCAGCACTTGCTTGGAGGATCACTTCAATCTCCAGGCAAGGATAGACTCATCAACTGGTTAAGTGTCTGTTGTATCCATTCTAATTAAACATGCACTCGGAAGTAGAATGCACCCCTGTAATAATAACCCCAAAGGCTGAATGAAGAATGCACAGAAACAAAACAATTGTAATGCAATCAATATGTCTATTATCCAAGTTCATTCTGACCAAATTACCTCAGTTGACTGTCTCTGTAAACTAGCTATCTAAACTACATTTTACTGACAGTGGTGCTTTGCTTGTTGCCTAAGTTCATGTTGACAAAATTATCTATTCAGCAATTTGTGTAGGCTGGTGGGATATATGGATAGATGATTGAAACTATAAATGTTGATGTCATGTGTCATACTCCTCAGCACCCCAAGCTAAAGCACAAACCAAGCTACAGACAGACATGACTACTCACAAAAAAGAGATTGATAGACATGATAATGGCTCATCCGCAATCACTCAAGCAGGCCTAGACAGTTTATAAATGAACAAAGTTTGATAAACCAACTGTTGGCTGCAGTAAACAGCAAAGAGACCATTGACTGCATTAGAAAATTAAATAAATAAACAAGACAATGTTTATCAAAGAAAAAATAAATTCTATGAACAGGAAAATAAGAGATCAAGTGTCAAAAGGTGTACTTTTCTTTTCATTAAAATCTGATGATGAGATTAAAATTTGAATGTAATCATTTTGCTACTAAAGTCAAAATGAAAGTTGCATTTTTCTTTAACCATGAAAAAGCTTTATAAAATATTTTACTACTGCAATAAAAAAAAATAGTGAAAGTAAGTAAATAAGTCCTTTATATGTGTATAAAATCTATTTCATTTTGCTGTGTTGCTGCATTGCATTCAAGACTACCTATTTTACAAATGAAATTTACTTGACATTTTTCTTTAATTGATTTCAGTCAAGTTATTATATTATTTGTCATGGTGTAATATTAAAATTAACATAAGTCAGAGAGAAAGAGGCCACATTTTGATCAGATGAACAGTGTACTGAAAGTGCAACCCTCTGAATATAGCTCCTTATAGATTATTAATTTCTCCTGTGAAATATAATAATAATAATAATATTTGATAATATTAAGAAGAATTATATAATAATAGTGACTGATTATAGCAGTTCATCTTTAAAAGTTTTAACAGATTGGTGTCGTAAATTAAAATGTTGCAATAGAACAGAGGATCATACTAATCATACAACTATACAAGAGAACCTGCCTGAAGGTGCCACCAACTATAAAACAAAACAAAAACACCTGTAGGGTGTAAAGATTGCTTCTTGGGTGATGTAAAGAAATTACTATGCCTGAGTTCAAGAGGGAGTTTATTGAGTATTGCAGTTAACTAAAGGTCTTTCATGAAAGGTCAGAAAACAAGTCAGTAAAAGAATGCAGAATTAAGATGGAGACACTCATGGGTATAGACAGACAAGTTAGAGGCAGTAAGTTAAAACATAAAAACACCTGGGAAGAGGAGCATGGTGCATTGGTTTTAATCCAAACAGCAGTGTTTTCAATTTTCTGTAGAAAAACCATGCAATAGATCAGATAGAAGGAGAGAAGAAATAGTACTTAAATTTTAATTAATTCCAAACAATTAGTGCAGCATACTTCCTAATGTGCATCTGTCTTCCTTCACTTTTTAGAGCAGCCATGTAATTGTCATGGTTACTGCTTCCTTCACTTTTTAGAGCAGGCATATAGCTGCCATAGTAATGTTTACCTAGATGTTCCATATTCTCAGATAAAATATGCTACACCAAAAAATTAAAGGTCTTAATTTTAAGTTTTGAATCTAATACCAATGCTATTAGGTAAAGAATGCCTTTCAATGAAACTTGGATTTGGCAAATGATTTATTTAAATTTAATTATGCTACAATATGTGTTCTTGTTAAATGGACAATATGCTTTAAAAAAAAATGTTAACATTTGTGTTATGCCTTGCAGTTGCTGAGATTGTGTATTTTTACACTGCTTCTCTTAACTTGATTTAGAGTTGGGGTATTTCTTTTATATGTTAATTTATTTTGTAGGAGCACCCTTTCTTTGCTTCCTGGGAACTTTAGAGGTCAATGCAAATCATTCCTTTTATTTAGAGAGTTTCTAAGTATTTGTAACTAGGGTTTTAAGCAGTTTTGAAAGTCTTGAAAAATGCCTGGAGACAAAAACAATAATGATTGCCAGACATTAAAATATAGGTACATTGAAGATTGTTGCTAAAGATGTAGAAACAATATGTAATTTTGTTTTTTTGCATACAAATCCTCTTTTCTAACACTTGAAGCCATTAGCATGTTAGCTGTGTCTCCCGTGTAGTGAAGATATCAATTTTGAATGAGTTATTTCTCTTCTCTTGTTGACTGTTTATTTTCTTATCCTTATTCTTTCCTTTTCAGTTTTCTCCTTTCTCTCTCTTCTTGGAAGGAAGAATGAGAAGGGAATGGCAGGCTGGACATATTTTTCTTATTTATTTGGGGGGGAGGGGTGAAGGCAGGACCAGCACACATTTTTGTTATTTCCTTTATTTATTTTGGGGTAATAGGGTACATAAATTTGGGAATAATAGGGAAAGGGGAGGGGAGAAGAGAATTTCTTTATGTTTACCTCTTTTACACCTTTTCCATTTTTTTTAAATTCAGCAATATCTGTATCTAGGAGAGATATGTGCTATGTCCTGGGAAATATCAAATCCATCTGCAAGGATTCTGATGACTATAAACCTATGTGAATACATAAAGCAACACCTTAATCATAAGACAGCCTGGCAGCACCTTAATTAAAGTGATACCCAGGATAAATACATCACCCCATTCAAGAGGTTAATCAAAGACTACTCGTCATCACTTTAACCACAGAGATATATTAGCAACACCTTGATCATCAAGACACTTGACTTTAATCATAAAGACATCTTGGAAAGCCCTTATCATCAAGACGCTTGACTTTAATCATAAAGACATCTTGGAAAGCCCTTATCATCAAGATACTTGGCCATAATCATAGAAACATCTTGGCAACATCTTATCATCACAGAAATATCATGGCTACTTTGTTACCATAGAGATCATTGTAAGCTTTAACCTTAGAAATATATTGGCAATATTTTAACATAGAAATATATTGGCAATATTTTAACATAGAAATATCTTGGAAATGTATTAATTATTGAGACAACCTGATAACACTTTAATCTTGAGATGTCCTGGTCACACCTTAATTATAGAGGCATCTTAGTAATATCTTTTTCAGAGATATCTTGGCAATGCCTTAATCTCTCCAACTCCAAGGCATCTTGCAATATCTTAATTACACTTTACAGAGATATCCTGGCAAAACCTTAAGCAGTGAGACTTACTTGCAACCTTTAACTGATATGCTTGACAATATCTTAATCAGTGAGACAGAGATATGTGGGCAATACCCCTTAATCATACAAATATGTTAGTAACACCCCAATTACAGAGACATCCTGACAAATACCTTAACCAGTGAGATATTCTGGCAAAGCCTTAATCCTGCGACATTCATACTGTCATATTGATAAAACTTTACACATATAGGTAATCTTCTTGTAGCTTACATTTATACTGTTAAAAAAAAAAAAAAAGGGTCTGATGTTAAATTTAAATATAAGTATTCAATTTACAAATTTTAATGGTTTTGCTTTGGAAGAATCAGAATTTCATTGTTGATGATAAAACCTTTATGTCGTAGCTATGTTTATTTCCATTTTTTTTCATAAAAAAAATTAAATTATAATCAGAATTCATGCCTATCATGCAGTGGCAATTAGATTTACTAGAATTTTTAAACACCTGTGATTTTTTTGTTGTACATTCTCTTTTAAATAACATTTTCAAACTTTTTGAACTAAATGCATTATGGTAATAATTCTAAACATTTTCATAACTAGTATATTATTTAGAAATAGAGTGACTGTAGGTTTTTTTTGCAAATTTAAATTGCAAGAACTGTTAAAGTGTTATGAGCTTTAATAAAATCGAAAAATTAGCTCCTTTTATTTTTAAGCATACTCACATTCTCTTCCCCACCCCCTCTTGTGTGTTTGAATATTGGTGCAGCTTTGAAAAGAAAATACACTTTTAAAAATGAATCCTGTCGAAGGATTTGTGTGAAAAATAATTTTGCAACTGCCATAAACTCAACTCGTGGGCGAGCAGACGACGTACTACACATTTCCGGTTTCCTTGCCAAAAATGGCACTCCTTTTGCAAGGAATGTGAAGATCAGTAACGTTGGAGGTGCGCGGTGTCTCGCAGTTCTGCCTTATTGTTTGTCTGAAGTTTAAAGTAACGTAAGTGCTTTTATAATTAGTTCTAACATGCCCTTAAACTATAAATAAAAGACAATTATTTGGAAAACAGTTATAATGTTACTATTTACTGTTCGTCCGCTAGTCTAGTACTTAAGACGAATAAGAGTAGTAGTAGTACTAGTACTAAAGCATTGCTTATGTTTCATTCAATCACCATGTACTGTAGTTTGCTTTGGTTGTGTTTGTTTTTATTTTTAAAGCGGAAAACGCTTTGATGCATATATATATATTTGATGAACTTAGAGATATGTACTGTTTTTATAAAGTGCTTTTAAAATATTGATTATCGTACTAGTAGGCTTGAAATTGAATCGAATGTTTACTTTATTGCAGCTAAGAAAATTAGATTAGGCCTAAAAGTTAAACAATTTCTTTTTTTAAATATAGAAATTAATTTTTAAAGAAAAATTAATCTGATTAAATTTGAACTAAGTCTAATGGATTTAATTTGACAACTAATTTTTTTAGCAGTATCATGATGATAGCTCGCGTAATTTATTTTTAAAAAAATTTTCATTCCTTTTATTGAGAGAACGTTTCATATAATTTTATTATAAAGTATAATATTTTCACATTTGTACCATATGAGACACAGTGAGACGCATCTTTATAGTAATAAAAATAAAAGCTAACAAAAAAGTATTGACATTTATCACTTACTGATAGAGTGATAGACACCACACCATACAGAATTTGCTTTTGAGACCAAAAAAAAAGGGTGTTTTTTTTTTGCAAAAATACAAATTGAAAATCAATTTTGAGCAGGTTTACAAGAATGTGTTGGTATGTTGTTTTTTTTTTATTTCAAGAATAATTTACCCTGAGCTGCATGTTTCTTTCCCCAAGGCATGCTTGCTACATTGCTACAAACTGGTATTTCCAGATTGACTAGTACTAGTTCAGTTGTAAAAGTCCATTTATAAAATATAGTACACAGTTGTCTTTGTGTATGTGTAAAATAATAGATCAACAGATTTCTGTCATAAGCAGGGCATAAGAGAAGCTTTTAAATATTTAAATTAATAGAAGTTAGAATTAGTTTTTGCCTGGATTTAATTGACACTGATAAAATTCTTGTAATACTATTGTATTTGTTACACTGCAGCTTCCTGTATTATCTGTGGTTACATCAGGTATATGGACTAGTAATGTTATTTTCATTTATTATGTTTCCTTCTCTAATTCTACAGTCTTTAGTTAAGGATAGCTGTTTCAAAAGTAAATTAACTTAATGTTATGTAGAAATTAATTAATTTATATTCATTTGTAATTGTATAGATATTTATTTATTATTTCACTTTTTCAGTATCTGTAAATGTCTGTATATATCAATTTTATAATTGTAGATTTCAAATTACTATCATAGGGTAAATTTATTTTTTTGCATATATTTGTTTGTGTACACACACACACACACACACACACACACACACACACACACACACACACACACACACACACACACAACACACACACACACACACACACACACACACACACACACACACACACACACACACACACACACACACACACACACACACACACACACACACACACACCACATAGTGACACATACAGAGGATGTGACTTGTAAAACTAAAAGTTGAATTACAGAGTGTTTCATTAGACTTCATAGAGTTGATCTAATCTGCCTTCTATTTATTAATATGTCATACATTAATAAATATGTTCTAGTAATACACAATATCAAAATAGTACACAAGGGGGCAGGATGAAAATATAAGTTTAAAACACACTTAGCAGTGGACAGATACAAAATTTTAAAAAATGTAAGCAGCAAAGATAATTTATCATAATGACACTAAAAACTAGTGTAGGTGGGGGGGGGGGGGGAATGTTTCAAGAGCTTTTCAAAAGATGTTATGGTATGAATGTGTCTGAGTTTTAAAGTAGTTCATTCCATGTAACAGGACCCTAATTTGAGGAAGAACATTAATTGTGTTATAATGATGGGTCATTAAAGTATAAATATCAGAAGAGTTGAGATGGAGTGTATGCCAAAGTGAGATCAAACTGGTACTTTGGGCTGGAATCATAGCAAATTGAAAGGACCTTATTCTGGATTCTGTAGTGAGCAGATCACTCTTGCAGGGAGTGGAGAAGAGTAGTAGTGGGTTGGATTGTAAATCTCTTATGTTGATTCAAACATATGTGTTATGAACTTTATAAAGTTTCTGCAAATGACAGTACAGTGAAGAGAGATGCTGTAATCAGAGAGTTAACAGCTCTAAAGTGTACATGAGATATTTTATGTCTTCATCCAAGAGAAAGTTGAAAATCAAGCTTATTCGCTACATTAGGTAAATTTTGCCTTGCATATATATTCATATCATATCAAGCTAAGAAGAGATTACTGTCAGTTAGAACATCAAGATTTCTCAATGAATGGCATTATTTGACAGAAATTTCACTGATTTTAATTGCTTGTGAAAGATGATCTTGAAATTTGAAGATGATCAGTAGAACTTTAGTCCTGTATCAATCTTCTGGAACTAAGTTACATTTCGCCTATTTCATACCACAAATGCACTCTACAATGAACAGGATGATAACAATTCCTTTCGTATGGTGTGACATATTATGTGAATGTGACTCTAGATAAGGATTTTTTGTCATGCTCACTCCTTTCACACCCTTCAGCTTAGGTCCAAATGCAGTCACAAACTGACATAATAGAGAATAGTTGGAAATACACTTGATATTTACTTACAAGATAAGTTGTCTTTTATTCGCGAAGAAAATAACTCCCAGTAGTATAACACCAAGTAATATCATAAATCACTGGCCACTAGTTGCATCGGAATGAAATACTATTAACTTTTTATTAAATGTATACAGTCCTTAAATATTAATTAAAACTTAAAGACCAAGTGAAATGAAATCTAGGTTAAACATAGTTTGTGAACAAGATTTGCCCCCATTACTAAGATACACAATCCCAAGCCCTTGGGATAATAGAAGGCAGAAGTGATGTCAAACATGGGGGTCAAATGGCTGCCAAAGTAATTTTACATTTGATCCAATTTGTACTGATGACAGCAAAAGTTCATCTGTTAGTAGTTCACATGCCATTTCTAATGATGTTGGAGATACCGAGGAAACAATGACTGATGAAGACTCTGATAAGTTATTTTTCTGATATACTCAGCGTACTACATAGGCCTACCATTTAACAAGCTAGATGTTTTGTTATCAATGTTGTAGCAGTTTTGACACACTGGGTGTTTTGTTGTCTCTTGTAGTTTGACAAGCTAGGTGCTTTTTCTATAGAACTTAGTGGATTTGACAAGCTAGATGTTTTGTTGTCTATAGTATTTAGCAGATTTAACAAGCTCAATGTTTCATTGTCTGCGGTACTTAGTGGATTCGACAAGCTAGATGCAGAAGGGCAATTGAAGTGTTGAAAACAAAAAAAAGTTGTTTTGTTATTGAACTAGAACAAATCTAGTTGCAAACTCATTTGTATTGTTCTAAAACATATAATAAAATTGTTGTAGCACAGTATTTTTCTTGAAGTTGAGTGTTATTGATGTCAGGTTGGTTAAAAATAAGAAAAAATATATATATTCATACATGGACACATTGGCATTCAAAAGCAAGACATTTATTATATATTTAATACTAGATTTTAATTATTGTAATAGAGTTAATATTTTATTAATGACAGCTATAATAAGAATATGAATACTGAAAGAATTATTTCAGTATACTGATTTTTATAACTGAAATTTTGAAAACAGAAAAAACCCCAAACAATACACTATTTTTATAATTTTGTTACATTAGTACTTAAACGGCCATTATTGAATTAGATAAACAAAAATTCAGTATAGATCAATTTTTCCATTCTTTTATTTATGTTAACTCAGGGGTTAAATCATCACTATGCACAAGTTGTGTCTTCAAGCATTTGTCATACTTTTTCTGAGTCTTGAGTATGGATGGGCTGAGGAGGCAATGCCCTATAGTTATTTGCCAGAACAACTACCAAATCCTCAGCACTATCCAAGAGAATGCGGTTTGGGTAATACACCAGGGTATATCTGTGATCCAAATGGAATTTTAACAAGATTTGACCGTGAGTGAGAGTTTATAACATCTGATTGATATATATGTATAATAATTTTTAATTTATTTTGCAGATGAAATGTCTGTCATATCAGGTGAGAGAATAAAGTTGATAATTTAAAAAAAAAAAAAGAATAAATATGTCTCTTTAAAAAGTATAGTTTTATACCTTGAGTCTTTTGTCACACAGTTAATGACTGTATTCCTGGTAAAGAAGTGTTCCCACAAATTCAGACCTGACTAATTTTAAACATATCTTTTTTTCTTTTAAATTAAAGAAATAAATTGCTTTCACAATGTTATAATAGTTAATTGCACAATATATAAATCAAGGGTATTAAGCTTAATACCCTTAAGTGTCTATTTGGTACACTTTGTGCACACTATACTTGTTCAAAATCCTTAATTATTTCAGCTTGCAATCTCATCTGATAGTTGTGGATCATATTTTCAAAAAAGCAAAAGTTTCACCATATTGTAGTTGGTTTTATATTATTTTATGTAAATTAATTATTATGATATTTTTGTTGTTGTTGTTGGCGATAGAAATTAGAATGAATGTTTCATTATACGAATGGTGTACATACTGTGTAAACACATTTGTGAGAAACCAGGATTTTAATAAACTGACTTTTACTGTATCATAAAAATATATTAGAATTTAAAGTAAACTATAAATACTTTTAATATTTATTTATTATAAAATATCCAGCTATTGTTTCGCATGCACTCACTAGTGAAAATTTAAAAGAAAGAAATGTTATTTTTTTCTGTCCTGTTTTCTTGTGTTTGTTCTTATGTTTGCACTATATAATTCAATCATTTGAAGACAGCTTGTAGTCATAATATTTGGCAGCATTCATAATAATATTAATAATAAAGTGTAACATTAGTGTTACATTTTAAATTTAGAATTTACATTTTGTTACACTAAAGTTATACTGTAATTATAAAATTATTTTTTGTTGTTTGTTTATTATTTCACTTTAGAATATTAAACTTTAAACAAAAGTGTGTTTAATTCAGTCATTTTTGGACAGAAAAATAAACATTCCAAAATAAAAAAACATTTTTGTAAATTAGAGATTTTTTTAAAATTTACACTGTTTGCAGTAAGTGTGGTAAAATGGCATCTTGACGAGATTGCTAACACAGAAATCAGGACACACTGTCCTTGTAGCTGGTATCACTGTGAACACACGCCTGCACCACATTTTTATAAGGTGGCCATTGCCCTTATTCCGAGCCTACGTCTCCCTCAGGAGTAAGTACTGGTTATTATACCTAAGTCTAAGTATATTGCAGAGAATTTAAAACATTTCATTTGCTCACTTTGTTCCTTTTCATAAAATGATGATATAAGTTAATTTTATTTGTGTTAAAAAAAAAAAACGTGGCATGTTACATGCTTGGGGACCAGTGATTTTAGATTTCTTTGTGTTGAGAACACTGTTTTAATATTAATGTGCATGGTGCAATTATTTTATGGGTTTTTTACGTTTGCAGACATGGCTGTTATTTTATTAATCTTGTAGTTGTCAAAAACACACTGCTTACATCATATGCATAGGGCTATGATTTTAATTTTGTTTGTGTCAAGAACATGCTATGTTTACATTTGCATGTATCATTCTTGGGCTAGATTAAATCAAGAACATGCTACAATTATGTTTACGTGGATGAGACTAAGATTTAAGCTTGTTTATGTTAAGAATACATTGCTTACATTACATGCATGGGCTATGATTTTAGTCTTGTTTGTATTAAGAACATGGTATGGTTACATTTACATGCATCACTCTTTGGCTTTGATTTTAGTATGGATTAAATCAAGGACATGCTATAATTATGTTTACATGAATGGGCTAAGATTTTAGTCGTGTTTATGTCAAGAACATGCTTCATTTGTTTACTTAAGGTTATAATATAAACTTCAGTTTTGATCACATGACCAGAAAACTAATTCAAAGTGAAAACAAAGTATCCAAGCAAGAGCAAGACTGCTATTGACCAAATTGAACTATTTGCAATAAAACAAGCTGTAGACCTTTGATCAGATTAAAACAATCACATTGATATAATACACACTTTTTTAATATACTGGTTTAATGTAAACCTCAGTGATTAATTTGAGAATTCAGCATTAATATTTAAAATCACAAGAAATAAATGAAGAAAATCAAACAAGGTCCAAACAGTGAGAAGAGGTAGTGTAGTCTGACTGAAATGTTGACAACTAAAGCGGGTGGGTATTTAAGGAAAAAGGAGATATTTTAAAAGTAATTATTATTGCATTATAAATAAAATATATGTTAATTTATGTTAATTTTTGTTAGTGATCAGAATTGAAATGACATGATTCAAACAAGACTATTATATTTGCTTTAAAGAAAATAAATGGTTCTTACATAAATCACTTCAATTTTATCTATTCAACTGCATGAAATTATCATGTGAGGAAATAGCCCAATGTGTGCACAAACCCCCAGAGCTTGATGACACATTTTTGTCTATCTTCATCCTCTTCTACTTCTGCTAAACTTCATTCTCCTTTTGCTATAGTTTTACATTTCTTACTCACTTCACTGTCAGAGGCACATTTTAATATATATATGTAATATCTAAATCATTAAGTATCCGGCTTCATAACAGTTATTTGAGATATTTTCTTAACATCTTGTAAATTAAAGTTTCTGATCCAGTATCTGTATATAGGAAATCTATTTTTACTCACATACACTGATTGTAAATGTAAATTTCACTGTATCACTAGTACCACTGGGAAGAAAGTTACACCTTTGGATCAGGCCCAAACCTTTGCCTATCGCCTAGAGCATTCTTTATGGAACATTAGCTCCTGCGAAGAGGACATTGTCATACTGTATTCACGAGATGATCAGATAGTAAGTGTTAAAGTTATTTCAAGCTTTCGTTAAAGATCCTTAGTGTCTGATAAGACATTGTCAGTCTGTATTCACAAGATCATTTTATTGTGAGTGTTAATCCCTTTAACTTTGTGGCAGACAAAACAATGGGTCTTGTATATTTTTAGTCATGGAATGACCCAGTACCATGTAAATCTTTCATACCCAAAATATCATTCACATGCACTTGCTGATATTTCTCTATCAACAGAATCACTGTTCTCTCAAGTAGAAAATAATTTAATCTTTTTTCCTGCTAGAAGTGTCAGCAACAAAAGTATTTGCATTTTTGTCTATGGTATTTTTGATTCACTGAGATGTCTGGTGGAGTGGGTTGTCGCGATGAATAGTAGTTAATGTGATTGCACCCTCCCCTCCCTTCATTAACTAAACTTCAGGCAGAGTCCATATTCCAGGATTGGACCACAAAGTAACTTTGGATGATGTGATAAATATGATAGACAGTAGTCTAGCAGTTCTAAGCCCCCACCCATCCAACTGTCCTGATTATTTAGATGATAGAAAATGTTAATAAAATAAGCTACTCTGTGGTTCTTATGGCAAATTGTTTGTTAATGAATGAACATTAGCTATAAGTGCAATTATGATTGGAACTATAATTGTGATGTTTTAATGTCAATATCAAGATGACCAGAGTTGTGGACCTCTGGCAAGTGACTCGTGAATAATTTTGTTAAAAAATAAATGTTAGTGGTTTCAGTGACAGCAGCAAGGTTGCTGACTTATCTCTGCTGTTCAGTAGAGGTCACGCCTGCCTTTTAGTCTGCATTTGACAGGCTGGAACCTTGAGAAAATACCTACTACTACTAGTTTGGTCTGAGCACTGTTTTTATATTCCACTTCACTGAAGGCTTGGGAAAAGCCACAAAGGATTTTTCTTCTAAGAATAATTTCTAACTTACAGTACATGGAAATAGAGAAGAGATAGAATCCTTTCAAACCAAAATTAGTAATTAAACCCACCAATGCAGCAGTACATCAAGCAGACACCACTATTGCTGTGTAGCTGACACTGAGGTCAAAATGTGAGTTTATTTTCAGTCTCCTGAAGTAAATTTAGAATGAGTACATAAATCTGCTAACTGATGCTTAGTGCAGACCAGCTTTTCTTTAATTTAAATGTAATCATACAGGAGGTTGTGGTCAGAATGACATTCACCTTATAGTAACCAATCTTATAGCAATGTGTTTATTTGTTTATTTTTTTATATTTAGCTTGCGACAGTGACAGGAAGCACAGCAGGCCGACGGTTGAATGATCAGTCTCGTCAAATTATCCATGGGATTGTAGGTGAACATTTCAGGGATGGACGGATTGTGGAGGGACTTAATCGCATGCTATATGAAATATAGTAAGCATGAATCAAATCATTAATATTCTGTAAATCTGGTTTGAAATTTATATATATTTTGATTTTATCTTTTTAATTTGAAAAGGGTATATTTTAATTAAAAAATCATTTTCTTTTCTTTTCACATCTTGCAAATTATCCAGAAAACCTATCATTTCTTTGCTGGAACACCCAACCCTATCCGTACAAATTTTAGTATAAAACTGAAAAGCATTTTTAAAAAGGTCTGATTGAAAAGTGTAAATTTGCATTTGTGTTTGATAACTATTCTTGAAGTGTAATATTGACAAATCTTAGCAACCAGATTATTTAAAATTTGAAAATTTACAATTCTGTGAATGGTTTTGGTACTTTTGTCCAGAAAAATAATGTATATTTTAAAATAATAATAAAATAAAGATATTTCTTTGCTCTGTTTCATTTTTACTCTAGGAGTGGGATGCTATTTATGCATAGATATATATTTTTTCTTTAAAAGATTATTCAGAACTTTGTAACATGAAAATCAGTAATAAAATATTCTGGTCAAATTGAAACAATGCAAATTTTATTTTAAGTACATTTTTATTTATAATTGCTGTTAAAAATGATTTATATATTTTAGAAAGGGAAGTGAGAATTGAGCTACTGGTTCATGCAATCGTCCATACTGGATGACTTTGCAGGGGTGGGAATTGATTTGCCTGTCAGCCTTTACATTCAATGTTAAGTTTCTACTTTTTTCCAAAACGTTTCACCCTAAAATATATTGGGGAAATAAAAAATTGTTTCTTTTCCTGAACAGTTCAATTCTTGAGAAAAAAAAAATTGTTGACTAACTTTCTACCATGTGGCCATTGTATTTGTGAAATTGCTTTAAAATGCAAAAGATTTTCTTGTTTTCAATTCAATTAATGATGTCATGTTGTTGCAAAATTAGAAAATAAGTGGCTTTCAGAAAGGACTTAATTAATGACACTGCCAGTTTAGTTGTAAGGAATCCATATGGATGTAAATAAATATATGATGAGAGATTTAATTTCTTTTTCACCTCTCTTCACATTCAGCTTACCCACTTAAGATATACCTTTAATTTTTGCAAGATTTAAAAAGTTCATCTATTATAATTGGTAACATTGAGCTAACTATTTTGATCATTAAAATAAGCAGTGAAAATTGACTAATGGAAGATTGCATTAATGAATAATTACATTGAGCTTATCCATCTTCTAGCTACTATCTATCGCATTTACATTTATCCTTATTTCATTTTTGATCTAATATTCCTGAATTTAAAAATAAATTTGAGAGTAAACAAAATAACTTTATATTTTGCAAGGGGATTGTCAGTGTTTTAGCAGAAAAATTCTTTGTTTAAGCAGATCTATTTTTTGTGGTTTACAAACTCCATTAAAGAATAAAATGTCTGTGGAAGAAGAAAGAACAAAATTAACAAAGCATATTCTCATTTGGCTCTGATATATAGTAGTTCCAGAGCAACAATAGTGATTTTAAAAATATGTAAGAAAGCTGACACCTCAAGAAAAGTGCAAATAGCACATCTCTGGCTTGCAAAATGTCTATATTGTACCAAACAGATCAAAAAGATGCTAAGGGAACATCCGTCATATCAAAGGGCCCACATAATTGTCCTTTTATCATTTTTCTTCTCCTATTTGGGCACATGGGGTCAGCTGTTTTTGCATGTCAAGCTGTATAATTCTCTATGCTCATCTAGTTGTATGACATAAAGTACATTTTTCATTACAAATAGTTATAAACTTTTTAATTGCAATAATAATAGTATTTTATTTTTCAAACAGTATTTTAATATCTGTCTTTGTTTCATTTCAACAGTTTGGTTCTCAATGGGAATAGATACCATGACTACCAAGTTGACAGACTAGTTCAGTCATCATCTGCTGCCTATTCACTGAGTCTTGTCCTGTGCATTTCTTCTTTTTTTTCAATGGCATTCACCTTGCTTTGAAAGAAGTCAAGATCATGCAAGCACCTTTATCGCCTTTTTTTTTTTTTTTTTTATCTATTATGCAAAAGTATTTCGCAAAGGGAAAAGAAATTCCATTGTTTGAAGCTTACTGAGGCTGAACAGATCTGTAAACATATTATTTCAGACAAAAAATGTTGGAAAGAAGATAAAAGGGTTTCTTTTTATTTTAGTGTAAGATTAATATGAAATATTTATAAAAATAAATGATTAATGCATCATGATTGCATATGAATTATAAGATGAAGATTGTAATTGCAGAATAGGGTGGCACAAAGTCATTTAATTTAAATAAAGCAGTTTGGACATTACATTGTGTAGTTTATTTACCCAGACACACTAATTGTTCAAAATGATAGCTACCAGCCAGAGAATATTTATGAGTTTTCTTGTCTATTATGCATGCATTATATTTTTTTTACTGACCTCTTTTATCTGTTACCTGGAAAATATATATTATATTTTATGTATGGTGAATCCATTTAAACTATATGGTCTTCATTATTTTAGAAACACGCAACTTTTTACTTTTTACATTGTTTTACTTCATTTCATAGAGTAGCAGTAAAAGTTAAAATATGCCCAATAACTTCTGCATCCAGAATCTATGCTTGATAATATCCATTTCTGTTTTAATACTTAGCATCCAGTGATTGTAATGAAAATTAGAAGCGATGTATATGTCTATTGAAAGAGATTTTGTTGTGATTACTGACTCATGTCTTCTGATATTATTGTAAATATTATTTGACTGTAATCCTTTTTAAATTTGTCATAATGTATTGTTACTTATTTATATTGCTTTGTTTAACCTTTTATAATCTTTGTGCAATACAGTACTCTAATGTTTTTAAAATGCAATGTGCCATACATTTTAGAGTTAATCTGCTTTTCTTTTAGATAAAAATAACCATATTTCAAAGCATTACAATTTTTAATAAAAATGTATTTTATCAACATTATTAGCTTTCTATTATGTTAAATATTTAATTAAAATCTTAGATTTCCCTAAATTCCATATAAAATTTGAAAAGATTTCTGTATACATCACTACTTGTGTAACAAGACTTTGAGAATTTAGTTTAATGACAGTCAAAAAGCTATTTTCTAATTCATTTAATATTGATGCTTAACTGTATATAATTTATTGATATTTATAGAATATAAGCCAGTATTTCTGCTACTTTAGATGTCTATATATAATATAAACTGTTGCTTGTGTAATATTCTAAACAATATATTCCAGAATAAAATGTTTTTGGAATTTACTTATGGTTTCCTATCAGTGTAGAAACTCTTAATTTTGTAATCATTTTTCTGTTTGACAAATTTTACACTTTATTTATTTGCACAGTCATATTTCAAGGGATCGAAGGAAACATACTTTTCTACAATTCAGTTAAAATTATTTTTAAAAACTCTCTTTATAGAAACAAATACTTTTCTAAACTTCAATTACAATTATTTTTGAAAACTTTTTTTAATTGGTAGTAGAATATTCTCAAATTGAATAAAAGTGCACCTACTATATCCATGTAGATTGTTGGAAGAAAAAGTTATTAAAATTACTTATTTTAAAGAGTTTATTTTAAGCATTTCTGCTGTTTAAGTTCTTATCTTCACTCATTCTTCAGCAAACAAAAATACATTAATTTATATCTGATTTATTAAAACTAAATACAATAAACCCACAAGCCATGAATCTAAGCTGAAACATCAATGATTTGCAATCTGGCTAATATAATCTTTGTTCTTTTCTTTTGAAGATTGCAGTAACAGCTAATTGTTAATTTTGAAAATTCTGTTATCATCTTTTCTATATAACATCAGCTTAATTGTTATTTTAATGACCTTGTTTATTGCATGGGGTAAAGCACAGGTTCATGGAGACACATAGACGAACAATAACACTTTTGCATTTGCCACTGTCAGCATTGTCATACTGTAATTCTTTAAGAGGTGACCTTTAATCGGCCAAAAAAGACAACCAGTCAGATAGGGAAAATGCAACATTCTTGTTGCTGTAATAAACTAGACATAGTTTAATGAAAAATGTCCTGGAAAAGAGGTTAAATTAGCTGCAAAAAACAGTGCAGTTAATATTACATTTTATTTACTATATTTTGATTTGCCTTTCATTTAAGGAGTGAACTTTCAGTATCCGGTGAACTGATTTGTTTCTCCTTGTTTTTTTTTTGTTTTATATAGAATATGTACATCTTTCTTTTACTCTCTCAATATATATATAGTATAATAATATGTAGTTTGCTTTGGATTTTAAAAAAAATGTCCAGTACTTCACATTACTCCTCTACTTATTGTATGTAGCTGAGATTTTGCAAATGCATGCTTATGTAGTTTTTGTTAGAAAGGGAAAAGACCCTACAACATAATTACATATAATTAATATTTTTGTTGATCATGGTTTATAAATGTTGTTCTTAAGCAACAATTATTTAAAGTGCTCATCTGCGCAGTGTAATGTTGTTGATCCTTTAAACACTTTTTTAATTTTATTGTTCACATTCTACTCATAAATAGTGGTGGTTCTTTGAAGAGTTGTACTTGTATTAATAGCATTAGGAAAGTAGTAAATTAACATTTTGAAAGAAATACACAAAAATTGCCTTTAGCTGTTTACCTTTTCTGGAAAATAATTATTATGACTCACTGTGTAGTATAAAAGTTCTCAATTATTTTTTTTTTAATCAAGTAGGTGAATCTGAAAATTTTACCCCTCATAATTCTACTTTTTCATGACCAGTATCCTTTTTTCTGAAGTTCAGTATTTATTTCTTAGGTTGTGTTTTATAGACTTTTTAAACTATGCATTTGTATTTTAGCTTTTGTGTTCATTTTAAAACTTTATAAAATTCTTGTTGACATATATTTTTTACTTTTGAAAAGGAATCTATTTGACATTATAAATGATCTTAAGGAATATCTCCATTTGAACACTTCTTTGCTTTGGTTTTATCTGCCTTTGTTAGTTGTCATTTTTATTAAATTAAAAAAATTTGATTTATTATTTTTTTTTTCTAAAGCAAAATGATAACCATAACATTTTATGGTTAATAAAAAGTCATTTTCTAATATTCATCTTAATATTACAAGAAAATTCAGCATGAATTAAAATTTTGCATTTCAAGCTGATATCCAAGCAGGAAACATCATTAAGATTTAATTACAGAATTTGGTTTAATTCCAAATTTGGAATTTGGTAACATTCCTAAATACCACAGGAAAAAAGGGATTTGCCATCTCAGTCTTTCAGAACTTGTTTTAATAGACTTTGCCATCCTAGCCTTTCAAAGCATGTTTTGGTAGAATTTGTCATCAGCCTTTCAGAACATGTTTAGGTAGAATTTTCCATCTCACCCTTTCAGAACATGTTTTGGTAGAATTTGCCATCTCACCCTTTCAGAACATGTTTTGGTAGAATTTGCCATCTCAGTCTTTCAGAACATGTTTTGGTAGAATTTGTGGGTAAAGTCATTGGATATGGAATGAATTGTGATGCAAATGCAAAATTCTGAAATGCAGACTGAATACAGACATTACTGGTGTGAAAGAACTCCAGACTGGTGTATATAAAATTTCAAGACTATGAAAAATTAAGAAGCCCCATTTATGCACAACAAAATTTGTTTTTTAGTCAAGAGTAACAGAACATTAAGAATTATTATAGCGTTGAGTGTAACCATTCAAATGTAGTTTTAGAATTTTTAATAAATGGCCATTTGTTGATTCTCAGCCAGCATACTGGTATGTTTATCCATTTGTAAAATGTATTCACAGTTCTACTAGTTTCATAACATTTCAGATAAGTCTTTTTATTTGGAGTGTTGATTTGTATATAATTATGTCTTTTTATTTAGATAATTGCTGAAATTGTGACAATATGTTTTATTTGTATGTTGAGGCAATACTTTTAAGAATAAAGCTTTTAAGTTTCTTAATTCTTTGTTTAATAGATTAAAATTATTTTGGTTTATAGACTTTAAAAAAACACAATTGATCAAAGAATGAAAATGCCAACTATATTTTCAGCATATTTGTCACAGTCTGATTAAAATGTCTTGACTGTTTGACCCACTTGTTTATTTTTCAAATATCGAGATTTGAAATTCCTTTGTTTGGAGCTCTCTCGCGATATTCACATCGAGAAGCTTCCAACAAAGAGGTCAGGACGTTATGTAACTTTAGGCCCATTGTCTAGGTTCTAGAACCAACTACATGCCACACGGAGATACAACTAGCTACGCGACAGCACGCCAGCTACTCGCGAGTCATATAGGAACGGACAGACCGGCGTGATAGATGAGATAAACACTTCGACTTCTCATAAGGTATCACTTTTATTTGATTGTATTCTGTATATTTAAGCTATGTACGTACTTGTGTTATATATTACTATGTATTGCTATATAACTTGAGCACGGTTCGTTGAAATGACTGAAAACCTATAAGTTATAGAATATAAATCATTGTAACTCTTTTCCATTGTAACTTTAATTTATATTGACTTTAAATTCACTAGAGCCAGGAGTGCCTGCGCTCGATATGAATTCCACATGTAATTCAAATTATTGCGTGTAATTTTAATTGTAAATTGTGAAGCGCTTTGCTTGATTTGAATTGTCCCTTTGTATGAATTCTAATTTTAACGTTGTAAATATTTAATGATTCATACGTCATGCACTGTTAAATGTAACATGCGTGAGAAGATTATATTTTCTAATCTAAATTGTGAACGACGCGTTAGTCGACCTTCTAATTTGTGCATTTGAACTGATCGTGCTTAAGTAGCGAAACGTGCTAGCAGACGATTATGGGACACATTTGTTTCCATAGGTCGGTCTTTGAGCTTAGACACCTTCGTCTTCGTCTACCTCTTTGAGCTTGGACAAGTTGTCTTTGTCTTTGTCCTTGAAATCCTGTACAAGCCGGTTTGAACTCTGTTGAGAGAGTTCATCTCTTCCAGAAAAGTCCACCACCATTGTAAAGCAACGTCAATGTGTAGGCGTATGCTGGTCTAATCTCAAGTACACCTGGCGAACTAAAGGACATTTCCCTTGTATGCCACGTGCATTCCCGCTGGTGCAACTACAGTGAGATAGACCGGGTTCAGGACTGGAACAAGAGACCAGGCGACACAAAGATAAAGCTGAGTACCCCTCAGTTGAAATAAAATTCAATAGACACAATTGGGCACTCTTTCTCAAAGAACAGTAATAAGCACGCACGTGCGGAATTAAGAAATAGACTTTCGCGCTCGTATTTGATTATTGTTAAATTGTTAAACTTTATTAAATCTTATTTTTAATTGTTAAACCTCTTCGTAGTTAATTATTATGCATAATAGACCTAATGATTATTTCATGGATTGGATGGGGGCAGTTGAGCTGAATGACGCATATTAATTTAGAGGAATTTAACGACTCCAACCCAGCTAACGTACGCAATTTATCAGTTTGTAAATCTGCTGTCTGCACTACAAGACACATTTTTAAGTTAGTCAAATGATAAGTTGAGCAACCAGTCCGTATAGGATAGAGAGAAGGAATTAATTTAATCTATTATTTTTAAAGTCCTTAATTATCCTAGGCAGGGTCTATAAAGAAATACTGGAAACGTAACAATATTACAATGTTATTTTAAATATCAACTACTACATCATACAATAAAGTTCACAGTTAGTCATCATAAGATACATATTATAAGATTTATATTGATGTAATGAATTTCTGATTCAGTTGTATGTATGGGATTTCTCTTCATTAACATTGTGATGTTTTGCTGGAGACAGGCAAGATGTTAATTCTCCACCCCATAACCTTCGTATAATCCCCAAAACACACCTTCTGGCTGCTCAGTTTTAGAAAGATGAATAATAGATAATGTCGAATACAAGAGTGTTAGTTCTAGAAGATAGTTTGAGCCCCCTGACACATACAGCCAGGATATTAAGTTAAGGTGACAGGCTACAACATATAACATGTGAGTCACGCTCATGGTCTAAGTATCAACAATAAATGTTTTTAACAAGAAATAACATAAGACAGCATGGTTACATGTAGCAAATAGTTCAACAGTTACAACTAGAGTTTATATATATTTGAGTTCATAATCATGACCATGTAAGAGAATTTTCATTTGAGTGGAGTCCTTTGGCACTGTATTAGTTATTTGATCCGTTTGTATGAGCAAACTATAAATGAGTTTATAAGAGAATACTGAATGTTTCTGAGTGAACTCTAAAAGGACTTTGATTATTTATATCTTGACTAAAGCTGTGTGGTTGTTGACCGTATAATTATGTAACTTTAGAATCTCCTGATGTGTAGTCTAAGATCCCAGTGAATGTCATACCAGACATGCTTATGGTCTGTTTAACCAGTCCTTGACATATGGGTCATTCTGCTCTGGTGTTGCTTCATGATGTAATACTCATCAAAGTCAACATCCAAGATACAATGGTCCTGTTCTGGCATTGTTTTGCAGCTCAACGTCTCAGATAAAGTGTCAATCTTCAGCAGTAATATATAGAGAGAAGATTTCCTGCTGTGTTGATAACCAGCGATAAGCTTGGTAGTATGATTATACTTTGTTAACTCTGGGAGCCAAAATATGTGTTGCCTCAGCAGTCAGCTGCATTTGACTCATGATTTACAGGTGAGTTTCTAGTATGTTCATTCACATGGCTGAACTGTATTTAGTATGTTGTCTGGAACATTCAAGTATGTTTCCAGCCTGAGGATAAAGGTCATACTTTCTAGAAGGTAGGTTTACATGTAGTCTATTTTTAGAGGGGTAGGTGTGGGCTACATAAGCCATTGTGACAAGCATCTCAGTTTTCATGATGTATATGGGACTTTTCTCACCTTATCCTATTTCTTCAGTTTGCAATAATAAATTGAAAGAGATCTACGTATCTTAATTTGTATTCATATATTGCCAATTTACTGACTTTTTTTGAATTGAAACTGTTTATAATTTAGGATGTGATCTGAAGATATTTCCTTTTGGTCAATTGATCTTCACTGTTCCTACCACCTGCTCTCTCCTCTTTGAAGTATAGATATGTTTCAAGATAAAATGAAAGAGATTTATTATATGTTTCAAGAAAGTGAAAGAAGTTCAATTCTTTATCCAGTGTTATTGATCAAATACATTGCTTTGTTGTTGTTGATGATTCAAATTTAACTTCATCGTCATTAGAAGATGAAATGTTACCAGCCCCTGACACTTTAAAAAAAAGATTAATTAATATTTTATTTTTAAATTGTCTAATTATTTTTGAATAAATATAACTTTATGTTTTATAAAAATCTGAACATAAATAGCACTACTTTGCAACTTTTATTAGCATAGCCCTTATGTTTTCATTGAACTGCAAAAAAACAACCTAAAAGGATGAGGCAACATTGTGGAGGAAGAAACCAACTTTGAACAGATTAATGATTATTCATTATAACTATCATACACATTTTTTTTTATTGATTTGTTGTTTTTACATATGAAAATTTAGTACTGACTTAAGTTTTAAATTTTGAAATTTACTTTAATTTAACAGAAAGGTATAAGTTCTATTTGTTTATACCTTCACACAAACATCCATTATTAACTGGTAAAATACTTCAAATAGTTGGTTTTAGCTTAAAAATTCATTCATGACATATTTAAATAACACATACCTGCCTTTTCACATGCATGCACATTACCATAATGAACCACTATTAATTATATTTCTTATAATTTTACCTTATTCAAAAATCACATTATTTTTTAAAGGAAGATGCACAAATAATATTATTGATCAGAAACAAATTACTTCATAATACACAATTTATTTTCACCTGGTAAAACTAAACAACACAAATATATTGAACAAGACAATAATGGCAGTTAACATGGAATTCTCAGCCATAAAATGATAATATTTAATGAAAGGTCATTTTACAGCTTTTATTTATATTTTAATAGAAATGTACAGTGTAATGTACTACTGTAGATTGATCCATCCACCATGGAAATAAATGACTAAAAATTAATATGCTAGCTTTTCTGTCTTTAAATATTAATATTAATATCAGAGAGTATGGGGCATTAAATTATTACTGATTCAACAAAGATTGTCATGTGAGAAATTAACAAAGTTCTAAATAGCATTACACTCATTATTTGTAGATTTTTAAATTTTAAAAAAAACCTAATTTTTTTTTTTCAAAACAGGTTTAAGACGATGGTGCTGTCACTCAATCATCAGACTGTTTATTTATGTGGAACAGTCAACTTCACTTTTAATTTTATTCTTCAGCATCATCAGAATAATCTTCATCAGTAACTTAACAGTTTATATCAATACTGTCATATTCAAATTATACATGTACTTTTTAGGTCTTCATAATCATTAAAAGAAAATATATACACATTGTATCCTCATATCTTAAACAAAGTTTATATATGACGCAAATTGCCCACCAGATTAAAAGAAATACTTTAACACATCTGTTCATTCATAATAAATCATTCAGCACAAAAATACAAATACATCAAATCTAGACTGTACATCTTATGTCAAAAATCCATTATATAGAAACTGATTCTTTGGTTAAAATGCAATGTAAAATGTAACAATATAAAATTTATGCACATGCATACCTATATACTTACAAATTCTAAAAACAACATATTAGCAGGTACTGTGGAAATTGAAAACCGCTGAAATCTGTTTATAGACGGTTTTAAAAAATACTGGTAATTAATTATAAACAAATTAATTTTTTTTTGGTAAACAAAATAGAATGGAAACCCAACAATATTTAGAAAAGAAATGTTTGTGTTAAACGGAAAATAACTTGGATGAAAATGACTTTTGTGCAGATCTGCTTCACTGGCATTTGTAAATCTTAAAATGATTTATCACAATTTATATTAAAGAAAAATATTTTACAGATAGCTGTGAAATCACCTAGAAAATATGAGCAACTTTTAAAAAGAGATAATAATTGCAATTAATCCTGTTTTTGTGAATTTATAAGAAATTTTGCAAGGGTAATACCTCCTCTGTTTAGAGAGAGTGAAGTCTATTATATTACTGTAGATATTTGGTATGAAATAAATTTGTACATCTGCTTGTAGTGAAAGCATTTGAGATTACCTTGAGTAAAAAACACTAATTATAATTATTTGTGCAATTTCTTTTTAAAATATTATTTGAAGCACGTTTGTGATACCTTCTTCCTTTCCACACATCCCTGATATTAATATAAAATTGATACTCTTAAAATTTGGAAGGGCACAGAAAAATAATGAACCCAAATTTTAAAAAAATGAAGCAAGTATTTCTATTACTAAAACAATAAACAATCTTGCAAAAGCAATCTTCCTCTTTCTCTCAAACTAACATGGATATAATCATTAGTCTGTTTCTTTGTGCATAATCTACCTTAATGTTTAAGATATATATCATACATACATACATCTCTATATAGTAATAAACCCTATTCAAAAACCTGAAAATAAATGCATGATTTTAAAAACAAATGGACTAATACAAATACTATGTTTAGAAACTTGGGAAGCACTTAAACATAGCTTGTTAATTGTGAAAACTTGGACTACTTGACAACAATACAGTTCAATCATGTAAAGTTGAAAAAAAATTGGTGACCAATGGCAATAATTCAGTTTGGTTTAACAAATAACAAATTGTTTCTGCATGAGTTGGCACTTGAACCTTTTACTGCTGTCAAGTTTGTATTTTATTTTGATTTAAAAGCCTTAACATTCAAATAAATGACATGAATAAACTGTTTGCAAATTCAAAACTTACAAGAGCAGATGTGATTATTTTATATATACCGGTAGTAACATAAATGTAAAAACAATTATATGTAGAGAGAACATTAACAGCTTAAAAACATGATTACATCCCAACACAATTTCTTTAGTCTGCACCTATAGTTACTGATAAAGATTTAATCAAATTTGATTGGCTGGAAATGGAAGATTTATAGTTTACTTCCCACTTTTTACACAAAGAGCAAATAATATAACTGTCCATTTAGACATCTGGAGTCCAGCAACCAATCATTTTGAAGTTAATTTCTAATACTGTAGAATCTAGACAAAAATTCTATAAAAATATATTCATGTAATTAGATTTATGTTTCAAGAAAAAATAAGGAAATATATCATTACAGATTACTTAATTCTATGTAGAATGTTTAACAATGCACAAATATGGAAGAAACAAAAGAAAGGAAAACTTGGAAGAGTGTATCCATGCTTTGTTCAAAGTACACTACACTACCAGCAAAGATGGGACAAATGTACAAAATTTCATTTGTTCTTGTTTTTGGTCCTAATTTTCTTCCTTAAATCTGGAAATAACAAATATTGATAATTTTTGTTAAATTGTTATCTTTAAAATATATATATATAATGTATCTAAAATTTAAAAGTAAAAGATACTGAAGCATGGTAAGAGGCTTCTTTTCCTCAACTATACAATGTACATGTTCAAATACATCACAGCTACTTCACCATACATATTTATTCCACTGCTGTATCAGCCTTTAAAGAAACACAATTATTAGTTCATTATATACAAAGACCATGATTACTTTGTTACTTATGCACAGAAACAAGACTACATATAAACAGACGCTACATTTATTTTAGCAAATATAGATCCATAGCCACTAATTCAACATAGACCATGAATATTTCAGCAAGTACTAGACCGTGATTACTGCAACTTGTATGAAAACAAGTCTGTTATTATTTATTAGAGATATCTTATCTTGTTTTAGCAAAGCATATACATACAGCCAACATAGGTGTATAACGATTATTTCAACAAGTTTAGAAAAAAGATTGCAGTTATATACAAAGAGATAGCACACCTATTCCAGCAAACACAGAGACCCTTATTTAAGGAAACAAAAAAACCCATGATTATTTAAACATGCATGAAATAAACTGCTGTCAGAGATATATCTATTTCAGCAGGTATATAGATACAACCTTTAACTCAACATATACAAAAATTATGATTATTTCAACAGAGCAGGAACAAGACTGCCATATATGAACAAAGCACAAATATTTCAGCATGTATATTGATACCACATCTATTTCAGCTGGTACAGAGATGCATTTTGTATTTTAACATATACATGTACCAAGATCATGATTATTTCAAGAACAGAAACAACACTGCTGTTTCAGCATAACTATTTCAGCATATATAATGACACCACAACTATATCAGTATAAATATAATGACACCACAACTATTTCAGCATAATTAATAACAATTACTGCAGCACATACACTGTTGTTTCACCATTGATCAGCCATTATTATATAAGTATTTAATAAAGGAAACAAAGCAGAAAGTTTTTATGCCTTTCATATCTTTAACAAATTATATGTGAAAAAAGTCTTCTTTGCTTATCCTGAAAGTTTTAAATCAATTTTAAACTTGAAAAAATGCAAATTAAAATTTGGATAAAAATTACTACAACTGTCAAAATCTTTAACATCAGTCTAGAGTTAAAATACTTTCAAATTCAAGATATAGCTATTAAGTTTATGCATATTTTTTATATCAAAGTTTGCTTATATATGTTCTGTTTTTAATCTGCAGAGGTAAAATGTTGCTGTACAATCAATACTGGTTATGCTAACTCTTTATAAAACAAATAATAACCAAACAAAAAATTAAAACAATCTTTAAAATTTAAATGCTAAAAAGACCTAAGTTTGCTGCATGAATTCACAATGTAAATTAAAAGAGAAAGCACAAACAACTGGCAGCTAAGAAGGTCCAAGCAATGTGAAGCTGCCATGTTCAGGGCTTTAAAGTAAAATGAAAACAGTCTTGACTAACCATAAGCAATAGGACTTTCTTCTATGAAAGAGTTTGAACAGCATTTGAACATCAAGCCAAAAATAAAATACATTCATCTTCAAAAAAAAAAAAATAAAACAAATGCAATAGAGGAAATACAGAATTCACAACACCAACACACAAAAAATTATAAAGAAATTATTTAACAATAAGAAATTATTCTGCCTGCCTTAAGACAAAAGCTTTTCATTGAAATAAATGTGATTAAACAATGTAAAAAAAATATCACCATTATTATACAAAATTTTGAATTCAAAACAGGAAAAAATCTGTAGGAATTTAATAAACATTTGTAACCAGATCATGAATTTCACATATGAGGCAAAGAAAAATCAAAGCATAATAGGAAATAGTGATTGTAACAGTTTTAATTAATGTATTTAACTGATTAGTGCAACTATGAAACTCAAATTTAGGAAGGAAACTTTTTTAAATAATTTTTTATTGAAATAAATTTGTAATCTTGATATTAAATAGTATCACATTCCATCAAAGACTAAGACTTAATGACTATATCAGATTATGTCTGATATAAAAAATGCATAAAGTGGTAAATGTTTATTAAAATTTGATGCAACTAAAAGATCACATTTATTTTACAGTGTCAGGACAAGGATTTAGTTTCTGAATAATCTGTTATCAAAAGTAAATAATTATAAGCTATGCAACTGTCTTGGATAGTGTTTCAAAGAGTAGTTGTCAAAACATACTGTCAAACTTTCAGACAACATAACTGAATTTTAATTGTTGATAAATTCTGATTACCCATATATCAGTCTTACTTAATTAGATGTTTATATGAAGGCAATGGCTCCCAAAAATTATCACAATATTGAAAAGACCATAACAATCAATAATACTTTTAACAAATTTTCCAGCAATATAAAGAATTTGCTCTATTTTTCTTTCCCCCCCCCCCCCCAATCATAAAAATATATACAGATTTATATTATTTTATAAAAGACACACACTTATGCATACACCTATAAATAGGATATATAAATGTACATTTATCTAAAGAAGCATACAATATTCCAGTTCTTTTAGATTTATTTAATTATTAATGCCATTATTTCTCAAATTAATGCACTAGAGTAGTAAATAAGATGCACATGTTTATTGTGTGAATATGTATTTAAATATATTGTCAAAATGTACACTTCTAAGTTCATTTGTACCATTCGTATACATCTTAACCATACTTTTAGAAAGAAGGTTGGTAGGCAGGGTGAAGACAGGTTTTTCAAGAATCTCTTGATAGAAACTGGACTTTATCATTTGACTCTAAAACGCCTATGTGGTGGGAATAATCAAACTATTAATAGCAATAGTCCCCATGTACCAGAATGGAACTGTGGATAAGAAAAAGCGCAAATAAAATGAAGAGAGAGAGGGATAACAGAGAGATTCATTCCTTAGATACTAATAAATAAAGAGAGAGAAACAAAATCCTCTAGATTGCTGGAAAGTTATAAAAGCATTTAAATAATTGTATTTTAAAACAACAATTCAAATATTTTTTCATTTACAAAAGAAATGCACAGGGTAAATTCTTTAGGAATCTATTTATTTATGTTTATTTTGCTTGTAATTGTTTAAAATGCTAATTCTAATTATGCACACAAAAATACAAAACAATGAACCAAACATAAATTGTGGCACATGAACTTTGAGTTAGTATCACTTCTAAATATTTACATCCTTACCTATAAATCTGTTGATCTTTAAAATCAATATCTACAAGCACTTTAAGACCAACAATAACTGTCAATACGTACAATATGTACACTAACAAAAATCACACACACTAAAGTGTTATGAATAAAGGTAATGCAGGAAGAATAGCAAGTTCAAAACAGCACGAGGCAGATGTTGACAAATTGTAGCAATCCCAAGCAGAAAGATAATCTATACACTCTATTCATCAAGTGTCATAAACTACTTTGCTGCAGACAAAATTAGGATATCTTGTAGAAATAATACCATAGTGACATCAGCACTGAAAAGGTATTTAAAAAGGAAGTATTAATTTAATTTGCAATTAATGCAAACCACACCAATTCAGTTAAGGGGTAGAAAATGCAAACTTATACCTCAAATTGCTTTTCTTTGTATCTGTTGTATAAATTTAAAAAAAAAATTGGTGGTGTAGCTTATTCTATTATTCAGTCTCTCTGAAAATTTCTTTAAAAAAAAGAAAACGACTTAAAGAATATTTTTAATTACCCAGTAATATTTTGTGCCTACAGTCTTCTGAGCAATACCATTTTACATAATTACATTCTTTAATTTCTGTTTACACAAGGCTAGCCTGAGCAATATCAAAGTCAGCAAATGTAGTGCTGTTGTCTGTGAAAAGTTGTCCATGTGATTGAACTCCATACTGATTTTGAACATTGACATATGGTGGAGGGAAGCTACAACCTTCATCTTGTTCAAAAACGGAGCTTGATTCTGAAACACTATGATTGCCCCATGATGATGAAGATGGGAGCTTTGTTCGTGAGGAGAAGGAATGGTTTGAGTCTAATCTACTATCTCTGATAGTGTAGTGAGCAGGAGTCATACGATTGCTACCAGCACTTGTGAAACTGTAGTTGTTGTTGTTAAGAGGATCAAGGACTCGTGTATAAGGATGGTCTGAGGGTGTACTGGATGTGCTGGAAGAGTGGCGCTGTTGCTGGTTGTACTGTGATGGGCAACCATACAGATCTTGGTCTGAGAATTTTCGCTGCAAAGCTTTTAATCGGCTAAGATCTGTCAAGTCTACCACAAGTCGTTCGGCTACATCTGTTACTTCACACAAACAAGATGGGTCTTGTATGCCTACAACACCATAAGCCTGTGACGAAGATACTGAACCTCTGCTAGGATCCTCAGAATCCAGCTGGAATGAAATGCAGCTGGAAGATGACTGCTGATGAGGCTTTGGGAAAACGTGGCTGTAGCAAACTGTATTGGGGGATAAAGAAGTGTTTACATTACTAGATGCCACAGCAGCAGCTGCTGCTGCTCGAGAATATGGTCCTACTGGTTTGAATGCAGATGGTTGAGACATAGACTGTTGCATATGTGTGTCAGACGTGGCCATGCTACTAGGCTGGTCAGACATACTTCTGGAATCCTGAAACTCTGGCAAGAGTAGTTCAGGGGCATGATTGAGAAGTTGCAGGTACTGTGGTATGCGGCGAGGGCGGGGCTCCAGATAACCCATTGCATCATATTCTGCAACAGGTGGGAAATAGGACTGACAGTATAATGTTCTTGAAGAGGATTCAGATATAGAGGAACGTTTTGAGTCCACTGATGATGTGCGAGAGCGTCCAATCCCTGTTAGGTCCACCACCAGCTTAAAGAGAGTAAAACTTTATTGGTAAATAATGAAGAAAATTATAAGTAATACAATATAAATATGACTTAATTCTCAATGTGTTACCAGCAACGAATGAAACTGAGAAATATTATTAATTCAGTGCATCATATTTTTCAAAACTAATCTTTGTTGATCTGATACTATTTGTTCATACATTGAAATCAGTTCAGTAACTGTCAAACCAATAATAAGAATTATAATAAATAATTAGTTAAATTACTTAAAATATTATCATGCTAAGTTCTTTTCCAATGCATTGATATAAAATTATTTATATATTTATACTAGTTGGTCAAACAGTTTTCCAATAGTTTTTGCAAAGAAAACATTTTAACATTTATGTTGAATCAAAAAATGATAAAAAGTAAATCATTCTGGTAGTTGGTCGTTTACCTTTTCTTTGTCATTAGCTCCACCTAATAAGGTCATCAGTCTCTTTTTCTTGCTTGATGGAGTCAGGCGTACTGACCCACCTGCTATAAAAATAATAAAATAATATTAAGAATTTAATAGTAAATCATCAATGCACAACAATTAGTTTACACATGACCACTAAAATACTAACAAGTATAACACTTAAATTTAAAATTGTGAACCAGGGTAGTTACTGCATTATGAATGCAAAAAAGAATTTCTACTAGTAATTTCTTTGTTACAGTATTAGCTTTAAGATGATTATAACTAATATTCAGCTAAAATCTAAAGCTGCCTGTAAAAGTATGCTTTAGAAAATACATCAAATGCTACAATCATTCAAGGCATCATTTTCAGTTGCAAGAAATGTTCCAGCAGAAACATTACTTGTACAAAACCTGTTGGTTAAGCAAAAGTCACATAGCCATATAAACATTACTTGTACAAAACCTGAAGTCACAGAGTCATATAAACATTACTTGTACAAAACCTGTTGGTAGCAAGGTTACATAGTCATATAAGCATTACTTTTACTATTGGATTTAATTAAGAATCGTATTTCAACACAGCCAATCTCTTTATTAAATCTCTTTACTGACTTTATACAGTAACAAAAAGTTTGGATATTTTATTCCAAGAAATAAAAATATCACCTCTGAAAAAGAAAAAAAGCTACTGGCTTTAAATGTGGGTATTTGAATCCAACAAAGATATCCCTTCTTAAAGAAAAAAATATTCGCTCTTAAGCATGGATATTAATCCAACAAAATACAGAATCACCACCTCTTATAAATTTCCCAAATAATCCCAAAAAAACATCATTTTGCTAAATCATTCAATTTGTCATGACTATTTAATTCCAACAAAAAAGTAAAATAAAACATCACTTCTGCATAATGGTTTGCACAGAGTTATCTTATTCCAATAAAAGAAAAGAAAAACATTAAACAATTTGCTCTGTGTGTGTGTGTGTGTGTGTGTGTGTGTGTGTGTGTGTGTGTGTGTGTGTGTGTGTGTGTGATCCATTCTATAAGAGCAGCTGCTATGAGGATTTGATCACTATGAAGGCACATTAGATATAGATGCTTGTCTTTCATAAGACTGTGATTCTCAAGGGTCTTGCAAAACATGGGTACCCAAGGGAAACTAGTATGTAAAATTGAACTATGTGACTGATCATTTTGTGGGAGTTCACTGTACATCTACCTCTCTCTCTCTGCCAAGGTCAAGTGATTATTTTTTTAAAAATCAATGTATAAAAAATACACAAATGCATATTATTTTGATGTATGTTTATTATACTTATATATGTATGTACATTAATAGTTATGAGACGAAAGTTTATAAAACCATGGTTTATTTTAATTATATGAACTGAAATATTAATGTAATATATTGCAATGCAAGAAAATAATACATTTTCACACAAAAAGCATATAAAATGGATAAAATATGAATATGTATTTACATCAAGAAGTTTATGCTATTATCTGTAATTACTAATGTGTATATTTAGCATTAAAGGTATGAGAATAATAGCCAATAACTCTTATTTAATTTCTGAATCATGTACAAAGTGAACACACTACAATATGAAGGAAACATAAAACAAAATGTTAAAAGTTTTGTTCCATTGCATGCAGTCAAAAATATGTATACCAAAAGAGAATAAACAATTTTTAAATATTGGAAATATACTAATGCTAACTAAATGACTACAATGAAATAAAGCTTGAAATGTGTTTAAACACTGGCACTAAATTATTTTATGGGCAAACAATACTTATTACATATATTATCATTATCAACTATTCCTCATATTTTGATAATATGCCACACTTTCATACATCTTTAGAGTCATTGTGTGTGGATTGCTATGAATTAAAAAAAACTTTAAACCCCTTTTTTAAACAAAATTATTTGTTTTAAACAGTTATAATTAACTTTCATTTTTAAAAAAAAGTTGTTTGTCTACTCCAACACCATTTAAAACAGTAGACTACAAGTATTGAACATTCTTTAATATATATTTTTTCAATTAACTAATTCCTTCATTGATTAATTATATATAAACTTTCCTTTAAACATTCTAAATAATGGAAAAGCAATGCCTAAATTATCTTTGCATAAACATGTTATAAATAATTAAGTAGTAGAAAAATATAAATAAATGAATTAAAAAGGAAAATAATTATTCATTATAAGAAAAACTTTAAAACAATTGATTTTATAAACTCCATTTACTATACAACAAAATGATAACCAAATTCATTAATGCTTTTACAAAATTAAACAAGATATAACAAAACCTGTGCTTACACAAACAACCATCAAATCAAATTACACAAATATAATCTTCACAGGAACACAAAAAATAACAACAAAATTTTAAAAAATTTTCACCAGGGAAACAGAAATAAATACATTTACATATGGGCAAAACTCAATAATGTAGTTACAAAATAACAAAATATGAATTTGTGGTTTTTTAATAATTAATTTATGCACAAGAATATACTCATAACAAATTTACTAAAATTTTATCACAGAAAAATTAAATATATGAGATATGATAGTAACAAATTACTGCTATAAAGTAAAACTTCATATATGCTTCAAGGCAGTGGAAATCAGTTTAGAAAATACTTTTGTGCTTCATATTTTTTCACTCAGATGCTTTTATTTTAAAAATACTATTAACCTGCTCTAGTCATTTTATTATATTTACAAATCATATTAAAACATACATAATCATATAGAGGAAATAAAAATAATACTAAACTACCCAATGTAGCAAAAGTCACTAAGCCAAACCTACAATTTTTTGGTCATAAAAGATATATTCCTCATCTTGCATGTCTGAAATTTACACAATTTATCTTTAGCCGATAGGTGATTTATGTCACTAGAACCAATTAATGTTAGAATTCAAATATTTCAGTCAAAAGCTTTTATACTTTTATTTGATTTTACTTTAATATTTTAATTTCTTTTGAAAGTTTATTGTGCTCTATACAATGTAAAACATTTTCAGAAAACAAAAGGGAAAAAAAAAGCATTAAACAATAATAATCATGCTTGTATTATTTGCATCATTGCAAATTAACTAATGGTGTAGTATTTCTCAGTATAAAAACAATGAGATAATAATTATTTACCAACTTGAAACCTGGTCTTTATTCCAAATATCTCAATCTATGAATCAAAAATGTTTTAAAAATGACACTTTGTTCATAATGTTTCAAAGTGCTTTCTTACAAAAGTAATCCTTTATAGCAGGCTGGTCCAATTAGTGACATGCGATGCCAGGTTTTGCAGTCCATGGAGACAAAAATAATAAAGAAAAAATTGAACCTTGAAATAAGCGATTGCTAGATTTGTTCACTTGATAATTCTTCAATACTAGAGGGATTGAATTGGCTGCCATGTCTTATCACTTCTGGTGAAGACATCTGTCTCTTTTGTCATCGTCCCCTCTTGCACAGGCAACTGTCTTGATTTGGCATGAAAGCTGTAGGTATCTTGGTGTTTTTGCACCTGTTTTTGTGGCTTGTGAAGTCTAATCATT
Source organism: Sinotaia quadrata (assembly GCA_028829895.1). Taxonomy (NCBI): domain Eukaryota; kingdom Metazoa; phylum Mollusca; class Gastropoda; order Architaenioglossa; family Viviparidae; genus Sinotaia; species Sinotaia quadrata. Next base: position 26,464,987 of record CM054181.1, read on the forward strand.
GTATTTATTTATGTTCACAATCATATTAAAAAACATGAGTGGCAAGAAGGGCAGCAAGAAGAGGAAAATAGATGTTTTAAGGATACGTGGGAACTGGACTATTTTGTCATAAATAATAATGGCAAGATACAATGTGGTGTTTGTATGCAGGTAATAGCAGTGTGCAAGGTGTATAATGTTAAGAGACACTATACTACACTAAAAACAGTTGACAAAATATGAGGGGACTGCTAGAGCTGCAGTTTTTCAAGACTATAAGAAAACATCAGAGGAGTTGGTTTGTCAAGCTCTCAGCCAAGCAGACTGCTGCGTTAAGTGCTTCCTAAGGTGTATCACTGGAACTTGCGAAGAACTTGCGTGCAATTATCATGGCAGAAGCCTTTGGCGTAAAAAGGTTTGTGTGAAAAATTAGCAACTGTTCCCTTGTCTCTCCAGAAGAATGCACAGTATGGGTGAGCAAATAAAGAATAAGGTTGGAGAGGCAATAAAAAAATGCAGCTACTTTTGCTGTGTTTGGACAAAAGTATTGACCAGCCAGTTTCTCATTTTATTACCTTTGATGATCTAATTCAAGAAGAATTTCTCAACTTGTGTTCTCTGCTTGAGAGTAGCAGAGGTGAAAATATTTTTTAAGCAGTTACCAAAACAGTATAGTGATTTTGACAAATGTTCTTGTATTGTTACTGATGATGCACCATCCATGAGATGGGGAGAAAAAGGATTTGTAGGCTTACACAGGAAAAATGGTGTGAGGTGCCCTGCTTTTTAAGTGTATTATTCATCAAGAAACTCACTGTGGGAAGTCAATTAAACAAAGTGATGCAATGGAAACTAGTGTGCATCACCAACAAGAAACAATAGGGCAAAACTGCATTGTAGGTTTCAGGAATTCTTAGATGAGGTGGAAGCTCGATATGGAGATTTACTTCTGCATGCAAATGTACATTGGTTAAGTACAGGGAAATGCCTCAGAATTCCAGTCTTTTTTCAAAGACAAATTGAAAGACTGCAAGGATGTGAATCAAGTGGAGGACCCTGAATTTCTAAAAGAGCTTGCTTTTATGACTGATTTGACTGAGTATTTCAATGACCTGAACATAAAACTTCAGGCTAAAGATCAGAGTGTGTCAAGCTGATTGGGATTTCAAAATAAATTAAAAGTTTTACAATCAAGTTTAGCCCAAAATAATTGGCATGTTTCCCATGTTGTCAAGAGTTATCAGATGAAATAGAAGAGGGGGACTTTACTGACTTTTGTGAAAATAATGAAGTGGTGTGTGAAGAATTCATATAAAGTTTCTGGAATTTGATGACATGAAAAATAAACTGCATCTCTACAATGATCCTTTGACTGTAAATATCGAGGAGCAGCCATCAAAGTTTCAACATGAGCTGTGTGATGTTCAAGCTGACCCTTTATTTCAAGTCAGAACAGAAAAAGAAAAGAACTTTTTCAAGCTTTTAACTGGTGACAGATTCTGACAACTAAGAGATTTTGATATGCAGATCACCTCTATGTTTGAAAGCATATATGTATGTGCAAGTGCATTTTCGAACATGAAGTTCATAAATAAATTGAAAAAACCCATCAAGTACAGGAGCTGGCTAAGTGATGGTTCTTTTGTTGCATTTTTTTTTACTTTCTACAATGAATACACAGGCTGACATACCTGCTTTGTTGAAGGAATCAGAATGCCCACAGAGCTCTCATCAAGCTTAACTGTAAACTGTGAATGAACATATTTTTCTTTTATTCATATGTAGCATTAGTATTTGTAACTATGATGTTATTTAAAAAAAGTGCAAGTTTTTAAAAAATTTAGATTTTGTTTTTTTTTTGTTTTTATTGCATTTTAACTCTGTTTCTGTTGTCTCCATCATAATTTTTATTGAAAATGACTATAGTTTTGGCATATTTGTAGATTTAATTAGCATTCCTTCTAGGGTGAGTCCATGACCTAAGAAATAAGTGTTCAGCCTTTGAATAGACTTGTCTAGGAAAATATGTCCCCCAGTAGTTCTGAAGTTGGACCAGCCTGCTTTAAAATATAGATTGCATACCATTTTCTTATCCCTCTAAGCACCATTAAATATACTTGTCACCCCTTTTTCCCTTAAATAAACATTTTCAGTGAACAAACTGTGTTTCATTTAAAAAGCATACTCAAGTCAGTGAACAAATTGTGTTTCATTTAAAAAGCATACTCGCAAATGTTATCTTTAGTGAATTACAACAACAAGTGCAAGCATGCACAATGAGAAACAGAAATACATATGACTAAAATCAGTTTGAAAAAAACAACAAAACTTAAAATGCAAGAAAAGAATGCACTGATACAGGTGGGTACACATAACAGGATGGGTACCTCTCCTTTGCATCCATCCAAGTAATTTGGGTTGTTCCTGATACACCTGAGCTGTTGCCATAAAACTGTGTTCTTTGCACCTGTTGGTCTTGAGGGTGTCGCTGCTGTTGCCAGAGCTGTAGCTGGCATCTGCCACTACCTCATCAGGGAACACAAATTCTTTACATAAAAATTCTGTTAAATTTATCTTGTGTCCAATGGTTAAATTTGTTGACATTTGGTGCTAAACTTGAGGTAATAATCATCATTCATTTTTAATTTTTTTAAAAATCCCCAAACATATGAAATATGCAAGTCTCTAAGAATGAGCAGAGCTTACAGATGTTGTGCCTTATGTGTCGATGCCCATAATGATATAAATTCAGTAACATCCACTAATACTAGCCTAACTTTCCAAAATGATGTTTAACATATAATTTTTAAATATTTTTTTTATAATAATAAAGATCTGCATTATAAGTATTACAATTATGACAGATGTGCATGACTTGCTCACAACCAGTTGTTAGAAGTACAATGTATTACACATACTTAATATATCTATGCTTAATATGCTTAGTTATTTAATTAACTTTTATGAACACTTAAAATTATGATTCTATAAAGAGAATAAAGAAGTGTCAAAACCACTTTCAGCAATTTATCAAGATTAAGATATGCTTGTTTATTGATATGGCTGCCATAATCTGTTAAATTGTGATGTTCACTATTTTAATAGCAGCTGCTCATTGTGTATAATTTGGACTGCATTCAGAAAATAGTGTAACTACCTGTGAGACTGCTATAGCTTCATAGTGAAAAGGAAAAACTGTATTGCACTTTAGACTTAGCATGAATGCACAAGATTTGTTAATAATGGAAAATAATCAGTCAAAATTCAATTTGCTTGACAATTTTAACGATGTAAGAAATTAATATTCTTCAAAAGTTAATTTGGGGTGCAGATGTCAGCTTTAGTCATACTAAATAAAGAAATTCATCCACCTAATTATACACACCCATGCATTAATTTGCATATTTACATTCATTGTTAGGTTATATGCTTATAAAGTAAGGCCCTAGTTTATGAAGTATTTAATTTATACATTTAAAAAAAATGAATGATCTGTTCATGTTACTCCATTTTATGATGTTACTTCTATTAGTGGTGGCCATATAATCACCAATTATAAACTCTGTTTTTATTCACTATTAATTAGTATAAGTTAAGATTAACCATTTTATTTCATTTACACACTGTTTTGTTGTTTAAATTGGATGTTCAAGTTGTTAAAAAGTGTTTTCAAAGTGATAAAGGTTGATTTCTGACCTTCAGAAACAAATTATATAACTTAATATGTATATCCTACATTCCATTAATTATATTTCCAGATGAGAATGTTTTTGTGGAACATATTTTTATCATTAACCAAGGTCCTACTGTATAAAAAGTGAGAAAAGCATAATAGAAATGGATTATTTGATGATTTGTAAATGAGAATAATAAAAATTCCCTATATATGACATGACTGATAAGTTTCCATTGTAGTACACATTAGTCTGTTTGCATCACAATAAGAGCCATATGATTTAAATGTCACTTGAAAAAATTTTCAATAAAATACAACTTATTTTCTTTAAAATATATTCTGTCCTTTGCAGTCTTTGGCTTTAGCTTAAGTATATTAATAGGAGAATATACAGTCTAATGGGCACTAATTTTAAAAGAACAATAACCACAAAAAGAAATATGCTCAAAAAACCCCACAAAACAAACTTTAAATGAATCAGAAGCAAAAGAATAATCCTGCTGTATACATGAAACAATCACATAAAAGCAACCTATTTTTAATATCTTAACTCTTTACTTAACAGCTGCTACTTATAGAACAGTTTTCTAAAGGACATTTATTTACCAGATTCAGCTGCTTATAGAGTGGTCATTTTACATCTTAAACACAGTGGTCTTGAGTATGTGAGAGCAAAATTGTCAAGTACTCTGTTTAAACTGCAATAACAATACAAATCAAAACTTAATCAGCTTACAATAGCAGTAAGAGATTTTCAGATATTATGTATTTTTTTGTAAATGTTCAAAATCAGCTTAATCTATATGTGTAAAGTTGTCTGCTCTTGAGTATAGCTGAAATTGTGTACTCTAATGTACTTATAGCTTTTGTAAAAGAGCAATACACTCAAATATGCTTATGAATGTGAGGTGGTGAAGCACTCTAGCACTTATGACAGGAAAGATTTAATGTGCTTTAGAGAAAAGAGCAGTGTCATCAAAATAGTGGAATGTTTTCAGTTTTGTAACTTTAATTTGAAAATAAATTTAAGTGTACAAATGACAGGATGGATCAGATGGAATATAGAAATCATTTTTTTTAAAGACTCTTTTCACTAAGCTTCCTCTATTGCTGTATGCAATCTTAGTATCAATACTGCCTCAACAGTTTAAATATGTATGTCTGAAAAGTAAAAATCAAAACAACTTTTAGCAAACTTACCATCTGCCCCAGAAGGGGTGTGTGAAGCAATTTCTCCAGCAGACATATGAGAACATTTATCCTGATACACCTCAAGTTGCTGCAATAAGTATGCAAAACATGGCCGTTCTTCTGCACTAAAGCTCCAACACTTCTGCATCAAGTTAAACCTGTCCAAATCATTAAACAAACAAGAAGACTCATGTGTCAACTTTTAACTTTTGAAGGAAAAATTACTCCCAAATTCTAAGAGTAAAACTGATACAATACAATAGATAAAAATTGTACTAATATATATAAATTACAGTATATATAACAAAATGAGAAAGAAAACACTAAAACAAATTAAAACCTTATAATATTAACTTTACTTACATGTCATCAGTACATTTTTCAGGCCGCTCAAGTTTACCTCCAGCACGAACAAAGTGAAGAACCTCAATATTGGTGCGTGCAGGATATGGCTGTTGTCCTAATGTGATCACCTCCCACATCAGTACACCAAAAGCCCTGTATTAATAACACTTTTGTTTATTTTTATTTTTATATTTATTCATTTATTATTTTTGGTCCTAGAATGATCATCTCCCTCTTTAGTATGCTAAAAGCCCTGTATCAATTACACTCTTGTTTATTTATTTCTATATTTATTCATTTATTATATTTTATATCCTGGAATGATCACTTCTCTCTTTAGTGTGTCAAAAGCTCTGTGTTAATAACATTCTTGTTTATTCATTTTTTATAATCATTCTTTTACTGTTTGTGTCTTCGAAGAAAAGAGGCTGCTTCCACAATAGAATTAATACAGTGCACGACATTATGAAAATGAAAAATAAGTTAACATATTATCCCTTGATGGTTAATTAATATTGATTTTAAGGAAATAAATCTACCATCACACTAAAACAAAAGTGTAGCAAAAATGCAAAAAAGTTGGTATAAAGTTATAGTAAAAGCAGTATTAATTAATTAAATTAATAAAAAAAACAAACAGTTCCATTAATTAATTTTTTTAGGTCACTAACAATTCAAGTCAACAGAAACACTAACATTTTAAGCAAAAGCAGTAATTTAAGCAATTTAAAAAAAAACTATTTAAGCAATGCTACATTAAAATAAACAGTAAGGCACATTCAAAACTAAAAACAGATATTCTAACACCTAATTTCTGAATGAAATTTTAATTGTCAATATAATAAAACATTTCTTGGTCACTGACCATATGTCAGACTGTGTAGTGAACACTCCATCTACCAATGATTCAGGTGACATCCAGCGCACAGGTAGCAAACCTTCTCCTTCTTTGCGATAGTAATCATGCTTGTAAATGTCTCGTGCTAAACCAAAGTCTCCAATTTTTACAACCATGGAAGTGGGATTAACACTTGAAACTAAGCAGTTGCGAGCAGCCAGATCCCTAAACACAAAGTCACAAATAATAATAACTGATGATGATAACAGTAATAATAATATCTTTAACCTACAGAGAGTGTTTCCAGCTGCTGCTGATTTTGCAAAAAAGTAATAATACTAAATAAAACAAGTTGTTAAAATGACTTAGAGGAAATAAAATGTAAAGATTGAATACATTATTACTGTATTACTTTTTAAAATAAATATAGATTGACAATAAAAGAAAACAATACATTAATACATTTCATGGTAATTTTGCATGTACTAATTTTTGAATATACTGATGTTTGTATTTTAAATACAGCAAAAGAAACAGGATTAAGTGAACCATCTCAAATTTTCTTTTATGAAATACTAACGGTTTGTAGTGCAAAATCAAATTTGTTTCAAGTTCTATATTTATGAGAGAATTCCACTAAATGGCTTTTAAAGGTCAAACTTGCTTAAAAAATATCTACATTAGTTTATGGAATACATATATATGATATGCACCTGTCACTCTTTAAAGCAACAAGAATTTTCAAGAAGTGTGGTCCTTAGTCACAGACTATTTTGTTCTTGAGCATGAAAGAAAGAGACATACCTGTGCACAAAATGCATTTCTTCCAAATACTTGCATCCCTTAGCCACATGCACACAAATTTTGACCAAATCCGGTAGCATAAGTCGTGCTGAATTTGTCTGCAATCAAATTAGGGAAGAGATTATTTTAAAATTATAAACAATATTTAAAAATTATAAACATTACCTAAATAATGTACAATATAAAATATATTTAAATTTTACTCTAATGGTAAAGGCAATGAAAGAAGCCCACATAACAAATACAAACAAAATTCACTCTGTAAAGGCAAGGATACAAGAACATGAGAGAAATTACTTACTGATGTTGCTCTGGATGATCGAAGAAAGGTCAGCAGATCTCCACCCTCCATGAGCTCCATAATAATAAACTGAGGATCATTGTCCAGACATACACCTAACAGACCTAGAATATGCTCATGTCCAAAGTTCTTCATTAGCAGAGCTTCTTTAAGAAATTCTTCTTTCTCATGGTCAGATGCACTTTTGCGCAGTGTCTGTTTAAACATGATGAGTACAGCTCTTTAATGAAATTGTTCACATTTTAGAAATATCATTTCATTTAAACAATAAATTAAATAAAATAGTTCTCCATTTTAAGTAAGTTATATGTGCTATGCTATTATTTTAAAACCGTTTTAATAGCTGTTATTTTTATAAAACAAGCCAAAAGGCTGTAAATTTGCAGGTAGATAATGAATTTTTATTTTTGACAGTTAGGGTTTCTACACTGGCATTATTTCTTATTATTCAGTAATGGGCAATATTAATTCAGAACAATAGTATTATATGTATATACTATTTTAAAATTATTAGTTTCAATTTTTACTGCAGTACAGCAAAGGAAATGCATAAAATTTAAAGTGCAAGTTAAACTGAAATAACAAGTACTAAATAAATTAGATATAGAGGGAATACATAACATTCATTTTCAAATCATTTGAGCTTATTTAAAAGATAAGTTTAAATAGTAAAGATGTCATTGAAAAATGATAACACAACAAAATGTTAAATGAAATTAGACATTTCTAAGCCTTGTTTAGGAAGCAAGGGTGAGGGCAGATCTTAATGTGGGACCTTTGGAACATTTAAAATAAATTTTAATTGAACTATCTGACTTACCTTTACAGCACACTTGACTGGTTCTGAACCATTGTCCAGAATATCATGAGCCACTCCTTCATAAACTTCTCCAAAAGCCCCGCTCCCAAGAAACTGAGTGAGGTCCAGTTTATCACGACATACATGTGGTAGTGCTGCCACTTCCTCATCAGTTGGTACAATGCTGTAATAACAGATGAGAAATGATAAATTTCTAAGACTGGACATCAATGCCCTATTAGTGCACAAGTGTAATTAAGATGCTGTCTGATAAAAGAGATTATTGTGCGGAAATCATAACAGAAAATATCTGGCACACAATTAGATAGTGAGAAAATTCAGTATGTGGCTGGAAAGCATTATTTTTCATTAGTATGCTTACATATGACCAATCAATATATCAAAATTAATTTTCTGAAAACAATATTTGTATGTGTCACAGTCTGATAAAATTGTCCGACTTGGTGACCTACTTGCCTGTTTACTTCAAATTTTGAATTTGAAACCCTTGTACCCTTTGTTCAAAGCTTTCCTCTTTCGAGATGCTTCTAGAACAGGTCAAGATGTTATGTAACTTTAGGTCCATTGTCCAGGTTCTCGAACCAACTACATGCTTCGCGATCAGTCACGTGATATGCTTTATGCTTTTCTATAAATATGGGTGCACGCTTCCGTTCCCTTACTGCGAGAACACATTAGCTATATCCATCAGCTAAACTCGGGTCATGCGGCAGCCGACAAGCAGATGAGAATCAAGATACCCTTCGACTTCTCATAAAAGGTACCATTTTATCTGATAACATTTTGTGTATTCTTGATTAAGTATGTATTTGTGCTATGTATTATATTATTTCCATAAATGCTTGAGCACGGTCCAGAGAAATGACTGAAAACCTATAAGTTATGGAATATAAATTTATTGTAACTCTTTTTCCATTGTCACTTTAATTTATATTGTTTTAATTCACTAAGAGCCAGAATGCCTGTGCTCGATATGAATTTCTCATGTAATTCAATTATTGCGTGTAATTTTAATTGTAAATTGTGAAGCGCTTTGCTGTTTTGAATTACCCCTTTTGTATGAACATTAATTTAACGTTGTAACTATTTTTATGATTCATACGTCATGCTGTTAAATGGAACATGCGTGAGACGATTACATTTTTCTAAATCTAATTGTAAGCGACGCGAGGTCGAAATCTCTAAATTCAGCGCATTTTAACTGGGACGTGCTTAGGTGGGAGTGTGTTAACTGAAATTACATTAGAACACGTTGCTTCTACAGGTCGGTCCTGTCCTCTCTTGCTTTGTCTTGGCCTTGGGCTTGGCTTTACCTTTGCCTTTGCCTTTGCCTTTGTTACCATCTGGTATGAGCTCTATTCTGAGGGTCCACGCCACTGAAAATTCAAGTTCACTAGCTACATAAAAGGAACACCCTTTTCCCTGTGCGCCACGTGCGTCATCGCTAGAGTGAGACTGTGAAATAGACTGGCGGACTGAATAAAAGAGACCAGGCAGATACAGACAATCAGCTGAGTATTACTCAGTGTATTTCAAATATCACTAGACAATCAATTGGCTATTCGATGGTTAAGGATAAAAGCATGTACACGCAAAGAATTGAAAAATAGACTATTCGCGCTCGTATTTGATTATTGTTAACCTGTTAAAACTTTATTAAATCTTATTTTTATTGTTAAAACCTCTTAGTAGTTAATTTTTATGCATAATAGACCTATAGATTTCTTAGATTGAATGGGGGCGGATGAGCTGAATGAAGATAACGAATGCATATTAATATAGAGGAATTTAACTGTTTCAATCTAGCTAAAGTTCGCAATTTATCAGTTTGTAAATTTGTCGTCTGCACTACAAGACACACTTTTAATTAGTCAAATGGTAAATTGAGCAACCAGTCTGCATAGGATATGAGAGAAGGGATTAATTATATTTAAAGTCCTTAATTATTCTAGGGCAGGGTCTATAAATAAATACTGGAAACGTAACAGTATGTATTAATAGCTAATGAAAAATTAAAATCTTTGCTGCTATCCCCCACCCTCCAAAAGTATAAAGAAAGGAAGAGAGAGAGAGAAGAAAGAAAGCAAAGAAAAACAAAAAGAGACAACCCAAAGTAAAGAAAAGAGATTAAAGTATTTCACTGTTAGATTAAAATAATAAAAAAAGGATTTAATTTTATGAGTTTTATGATATGCTTGCTAAATACATTTTGATTAAGTTTATGTTCAAAAATATGTTAAGACTAAGTTCAAGCAATTATTTCTTAGCCAAAGGATGACAATGTTTTCCTAAACAAATTACTGGATGAATTAATTGTTTGCATTTAAAATAATTTGTAAAAAAACTTGAATTAAGGTTCTTACCTAAGGGCATAAAGAGTATTACTCTGCTGAAAAGTGGAATGTGGTAGCTCTCTAAGTGTAGCCAATTCTGTGTCAGGGCTCCGAATCATAGCTAAGAACTGGTGCTTTTTCTTCTGTTCGCGCTGCTTCCAAAGTCCTAAGGATATGATTAAGAAGCAAACTAATGTTAAAAGTGACAAGATAGATGTGGCTCTGTTGAAATATCTGAAGCTGTTGGGTGTTTTACTAGTGATGGTTGTCTTCACTGTTAATCAATTTTTTTTGGTTTCTTTTCTTATAAGATAATCACACTTTTAAAGATGAATAGTGAACTTATGAAATATTTCAAATATTAAATATTACAGACTTACGCAGACAGCATATGGAGATGACCACAACAGTTATAACCACAGCAATGCAGAGAACCACTGTGACTCCAACTTTGACATCAGTCTGAACAGTGGTGTCCGCAGCTGCTGAAATATCACAAAATGGTTTATTGACATAATTTAGAGGACTGAATTAAATTACAATAACATAAAAACATTCTTTCAGACAAATAATTTTTATAAACATTATAAAAGTGATTTAAGACAATGAAATGCAAGGACTGTCAAGGCTGTCAGAACACTATTATAAAAATACTGCAATTATATAAGACTTTTATTTAGCTGAATTAAGTTAAACAATTAACATCTACTTATATCTCTGACAAACTCTTTCTAACAGCTCTAAGAATAATTCAAGATAGAGTGAAAGACCAGAGAGAAGAGAAATACAATAGTCAAGAATGCTGGAGTGAAATAAACATTACCCTTGGAAAATGAGTCTATTGGAATCCAATAACATTTTGACTACTTCAGCATTAGTGAATACTTTAGGCAAATATCTGGTAATGAGGGTCCTCTGTCACACAAAGTTCACTAATGCCATAAATTTATCCATTTAAGTTTGAAATGGTCAACTGTCTAGGGCATTCAGGCCATCAATATCAAAGACATGACAAAAATGTATTCTGTCTACTAATAACTATTTATATGCACCTAGTCTGAACAGCACCAGAGTTCAAGCTAAGAGGTTGTCAGTGTTGGGCAGACGTTTGAAGCCTTGCTCTCCATCAAGTGAAATAGGTTGGAATTATGTGATAATGGCATATAATTTTTCTATCACAACACAAAAAGAAAATTTCTGGGGTATTAACCATTTATGGACCAAGGATCATCATCTGCAACTCTCACCTCCTATCTAGGTGAGTTTCATTTACCCTAGGGTGCAATACTACACACAGACATGTACCAGTATGCAGTAAAAATCACTCTGGAGTCATCTGCATCTTCTAGTGTACTAATACAGTATATAGCATGAATTAAGAGGTTTGGTACCATAGAGCAAGTTTTTATATTGTTCATTTGCATGCAAACTGCATACTTTGTTTGAATGTACGATAGTACATTTTAATGATTTTACCAAATGACATGACTTGAGCTGTGCAAGAGCCACCCTCACTCAATACATCATCACCATAAGAATGCTGCTCTATCCTGTCCCTACATCACAAAAGTGAGATGAATAATATATTTATAATCTGACTGAATTCAGTGTATCATCTGTTTTTTTGTTTATATCCATTACAGCTGTATGTGCAAGTTCAAAGTGAAAGGCTGATTGTCACCACTGTGGTAGCACTTAAAACTATTTTTACTGATATTAGATACTAGAGTAGCCAAGCATCTGTACATGCTATTTTCTCTCAATAGACATTCAACTAGCATTCACAAAACATTTTCTCCTGGAATCCGTACATACTATTCAAAATAATATTTTATGTGATCACATTCAAATATGATGGTATCAAAGTCAAGGAGACAAACAGCCTGGGTTAAGCATAAATAAGAATAAAATATGCCTTGCCTTTTATTTAGAGAGAGAAAAGAATGACAGAAACTAAATAATCATAAGACATGGGATAGAGCTTACACTCTACAAAAATGCACCCGACTTACAAAATATGTTTTGCACTGTAAAGGCACTGAGGATTTAAGGGGGGGGGGGGGGCACTGCTTGGTGTATTCTTTGATCATTTATCTCTCCCAATGATTATGATTAGAGCTCTGGTTTGCATGCTCTGATCCATATGATAATCTACTATGCTCAGCTAGTTGTATGATAAAAAATAATACAAACACAGAAATAATTTTCTTTAAAGACACAATGCTTGCCAGTACACCTAAATAAGAATATATTAAAATAAATTACTAGCCATGAAATCCAAATTTTAACAGGAAATTGTTTTTTAATCAGAATTAACCTGCAAATTGAAAGATTAAATTTTCAAATAATAATTTTTAAAATGTCTTTTTAATTTTCAAATGAATCCAATGATTAAGACTTAAGATAATCATTCCTTTCTCCTTTCTGTCATATGAACCTTTAGATATAATATATTGTAAATTTGATTTTACTTTAATCCAGAGGGATGATTTAGCTATAGATCTAGAATGTAGATCAGAAAAGAAAAATACTGTCATCTCCATAATGATTTTAATAATACTAACAGTAGAACAACATAATTTCACTGTTGCATGCTGAAACAGAAGTAGATCAGTAAGCATTTAGATTCTGATCATTATTTGTCTGTCTACACTTGACTGACAATCCAGTTGATCCATATGCTGTAAATCAAGATTTCAGAGTAATGTTACAAATAGCTAATGTAAACCTATTTATATTAGCATAGTAAATATTAATGTTCATTGGAGAATGACATTTCTGTCACTCTGTCTTGACTGGATCCTTGGGGACACTGAAGAGAGGGCACCAAATTAAACAATATTCAGCCACAACAGGCAGTGAAAAAGTAAGTAGGCAGTAAAAAATAATTATTGTAGACATATATTCTTTTCAGATCATCTGTTATTTTAATATTCCCTTAGCAGTGACAATGCTTTTCCCCAATAAAGGAATATAAATCTACTCCAACCAGTTTTACAAACTGCAGAATTTATGTAAGAATTATTGCAACCTGAAGCAGGGCTCAATATTTAATATACAGATAAACATTCAATGACTTTGTAGGTAATGTACTTACTGTATTCCAATATGCCATGCAGCATGAAAACTCGAGTACATGTATATGAACTTTCAAAGCTATAAATCTCTTTCTGCATCTGCTCACTGTAATTTTTTGTGTAAGCCTGTTCAATCCCATACTAGCACTGCATTAGCTCTCTTTCAGTTATTCATAGTATTAATCTATTAATCCTCTATATTCTAATATATCCATATTCATGTTCCAAGAATGTATTCTCCATTATGTCAACTGTCAAAAGTTTAGCCATATAAGACCGCATAACTGCACATTACTTAAGTAAATGTTTCAATTTTTGCACAAACCTGGTGGTGATAAAAAGATGGTGCTGTTCATGCTGAATGGTCCCCAACCCTTAGCATTGCAGGCTGCAACCCTAAACACATACTGGACTCCTGGCTGAGTCAAGGTTTCATCAACCACCCAACGCCGCTCACTATCATTGTACACCGTGCTCCACTGACCTTCATTTACTGTACTGTAAAAATCAAATGCAGCTCCTGTTAGTTTTGGTATTTCTGTGTGTTTAATGTGTGTATCATCCTGTGTGTTTGTGTACAGCAGCATCTGTGCACTTATTGTTTGACAATTAGGATCACAGCTGTCTGCTGCAAATTAGGTCTGATCGCTCCCCGTTTTAAATCGCGCAGTATATTGGCGCATAAATGTATTAATGCTAATTTATAGAGCTGTGTTAGAATACATGCTTTTATTGTTGTATACTGTTTTAGGTATTAGTAATTGAAGTTGACATTTATATATTAAAAAAGGAGATAGTTTATATTTTTTAATTGATGTATTTTTATGTGATGAATAATGTGATTGTATTTGTGTATTTTGTAATTTATGTGAATGCTTTTCCTACAGCCCACCAACACAGATTTTATTTTATTATAGGTCTAAATGTTTAGATTATATATTATGAAAGATTTGTAAAATATAATTATAGTAGTTTCATTGTATATTTGATTTATTATATTTTTTTAGGCATTTAGCTATAATTGATATTTGAAAGTAAGTAAAGAAACAGAAGTTATTTTTAGAAGCCTTTTACACATTTTTATTTTTTGTTCCTATGGGCTTCAGGGAAGGCTGCCCCCATAAAATATAAAGAGCGAGTGTGGTTTGAATGAGCGTGTGTCTACCTGCAAATAAAGACAATGTAACAACAACCAAGTGTGTTGTCAAATCTGTTGTCGTGACTGCCGTCCATCATCGTTGTTCGTCAGCATTGTCCTTATGTTTATGACCTGGGTACTACCACACTGGATCCCCATCTACTTCACATAAAAGTCCATTAATCAGTCAGAAAATAAAGATACTGACATGCAAATAAAATATAGGGAAATTATTAATGCATGCAAACACATTTTAAAAGTGAACAATATTATTCAAGTATGTTTCACTGTTGCTTTTGTACCCAGGTGATGCTGAAATAAACAATTTAATGGGGCCTATACTGTTTTTTTCTAACCATGGCTGCAAATATTTTAACCAAATTTACCTGAGATTATGCAGTAATCATTTTTGCAAAAAATTATAAAGTGCTGTGTTCTTTACAATATTTTCTTTTTTTTTCTTTTTGAAATATTAACCTAAAGAATATTTCCAAGAATCATTTATCATAATATATTATAAGCTATCAAAGATCCACTACTCAAACAAAAGCATTTAAATGTAAATAACTGCAACATTTTTAGACTTATTTTTCACACTTTACGAAATCTGTGTCTAACCTGAATTGAAGGAGATAACAAGATATTTTTTCTCCATTATCTTCTGGCTCATCCCACACAACTTCATAAGCTCCATTTATTAAGTGATGGGTCTCCGGTGGATCTGGCATTTCAGGAATCCAAGCTGAGCATGACAGAGGGGCATGAGAATTTTAAATAAATGATTTTGCTATGGATGTGTACAGAACAAAGAATTAATTCTCATATAGATAAATTACATTAAATTATTAATGACACATTCATTAAAAAATATAAATTATTTATTTATTTAAAACAATTTAAACATGTTCACAACAGTTTTGTACTTCTTCTAGAATATTTATTAATTATTTCTGAAACATTTATTTTAAGTTTAAACATAAAAAGACATAATAAAAGGCATTTGTAAAACAAAAATAATGTTTATCATAAAAAATAAAGAGAAAATATGTGTTGAAACAACATTTTAAAAAATAATGTTCACACACTCTTTCAATTAACAACATTCTTCACCCATAAAAATAAAATTATGATACAGTTTTGAAATTATGTATACATTTTTACAAAATGTTGCAGTACACATTATTTTTTTTAAATAAAATATATTAGCTATATATGAGTACAAAAACAAGCATTTTAATTACACGCATACTGCACTAAAAAAAACCTGTCACAGATCTCAAACATTCTATGGAGACTAGTGACATTTTACAATCAAGGTAAAGCAGTTACTTAACATATGGGAGTTCTCATATTTTAATTATTTTGTTCTGAAAAAAATAATTTTGCTTAAACTGCAACCTTACATTACTTTCATGGATACCAAAAATGAAGCTGAAATCCTTGAATCTTATAAGTGTAACAATTATAATTTCAATTTCTTTAAATTAAAAGATAATGAAATGCACTTTGGTTAGGTTTGTGAAACATTTTAATGATTTAGCTAAACATAGCTACCTATGGACAAGAAGTAAAGAAATTCAAATAGTGTTCATATTCTATACACTGCCAATGTTTCATGAATGAAATGTCCATAGAATGTGAGAAACTCGTACAATACTTAACAAGATTCAACCAACTGTGCTGATATGTTATTTTTAGCATGTACCAAATGCTTGCTTACTACAACTACTAACTTTTAAAAAATCTTATAGCTTTATTATCAAATATCACTTAAGTATATAAACATAGTAATTGTATGAAATACTTATAAAAATATTTGTATAAAACACAAGTGCAATTTGAGTACTATATTACTTACATAATGTTTTGTAGACATAAAAGCTATGGTTTGTGGGCCAAATATAAACCCGCATAGATTTTCCAGTATACAGTGCATTGATACAAAAAGTGTACTGTGTATTGGGGATTAGGTTGGTAAATGTCTCATTGTACAATGTATAATTTTGGGTGTTTGTGGGTAAATTTAGTAGCTGCCAATCCAGTTTCTCCAGTCCCATCTGAAACCATACAATTTTCCACAAAATTAAAAGTCATTTACTTGTTATGTGTGTAGAAGGAAAAAATTCACAAATTTAAAACCAAAACATTACAAATATAAAAAGTTATAATTTCAAACCAAACGAAACAGCTCTTGATGAATTTTTAAATAAATAAATGGGCAAATAAATAAATCAGTGATAGATGGATGAGTAAACTAAACTGAATTAAAAATGTAAATTCAATTTTTAAAAAATTACCTTAGCATACTGATAGCTGTGTCTTTTAATGCTGTTATCAGGTGGTGACTGCCAATTCAACAAGATTGAGTCATGTGTGGCTGACACAAAGCTGAAGGGACCTGGTGCATGGAAAGTTTGGCAGTGGACAACAGCACTTTCTTTACATAGATGCTTCCCCATAATACAAACTTGAACCTATGAACAAAGTTAATTGGTTTAATATAAAATTTTTAAAATAACACTAACAGATACATTTTATCAAATAATTTTTTTGTAATTTTATTACCAAGATACTGGATTGAGTATCTGAAAATACAAAAAAAAAAAAAGAAATAAAAAGCAATTTATGAAAAGATTTGAGTTTGAAATGGAAAGGGTTACTTTTCTGCATTGTCCTATATAAGAAAATATATTAAATTAAAATAGTGATTTGGTTTGGTGATTATAGTTTCAATTATTACATAAATTATGTTCATACTTATAATATCATTTAAAGAAAAAGAATTATAGAAGAAAATATTTTTTAAAAAAATATTATCTTCTCTTTAAGAAAATCATCCTTATCTTGTCCAAATCATTAATTATGCTAAAATTTCATAATTTCTTTTGCCTGAATTTACCAAACGATGGTTTTAATTAACACTGTCTAGTAAACATCTGAGACTAAACAAACTTGAATTAATTAAATAAATAAATATATACATTTGTTCAAATAAAAAATAAAATAACACTAATTTTTGCATAAATACAAAAATTTGTTCTTAAACTGATAATATGATTTTGTCCCCTGCAATCAAAGTAATAAAATATTTTGATGATTTTATGCCATAACGAAATATTAATTCATGATAAATATAAAATCTCTATAAGCAATTACTCAAACCTTGATTTCATAAATATGATTCTGCTCCAGACCAGTCAGGAATGTAAAAATAGAGCCATCTGGTGCTTTGTCAGGAATAAAATTCCCTGTCTGCCTTGTGAAAGGGCCTTGTTTTGTCAGTGTTGAAAAGTGCACTATGTAGGTGACATTAATAGGAGGACCATTCCATTTTCTTGGTGCCTGCCATAAAACCTGTATTTCTTCAGGTGTTAATGGGACTGCCACAACATCTCTTACTGCCTCAGGAACTGATAATATACAATTATAAATAATAATAATAACAGATTTTTTAAAATTATTTATTTTCTTTAAGTAATAATCATATGCTACTTGTGAAAAAATAACAAAGACATGTCACACGTATGCATATGAACAATCTTAAAATGAAAAGGAAAGAATGATTAATTGTTTCCCTTGACTGCCATGACACTAACATGTAGATGCATTAATATGTTATATGGCATGAAATTTCAATACCTACTTGTTTCAAGGCAAATTCCAGCACATCAACTTAAGACAAGAAACAAAATTAGACTCTCTGTAATGAAAGACTGCAAAATGACAGAATAAACCAAAAGCACTATGATGATTTTAAGACACATTGCAGCTTGTACACACAGTATTGTGATTTCAGCTTACTGTTTATTTTACTGCTGCACTACATTATGAAAGATTAAAATAAGTAGATAATGTCTTTCACCTAAGAAAATTTTAGAAAATCAAAACTTATCCATTAAATGTAGCAACTCTTCAAAATAAAGAACATAATATTATATAAAAGTTTTAACACTAATAATAAATATATTAACATTATCCTGTAGACCTAAGAACTTACCACCAGGCTTAGTTGTGAATCTCTTTGGAGGGCTCATTTCCTCAGACAGATACTCTGTATAGTAGTTACTGACTGCTACCTGTATATGATACTCTGTATATGGTTCCAGCTCCTGTAGCTCAACTTCTGTGGTGTACACCTCCTAGCAGAACATAAAGCAATCAAACTTGATAAGAGCTTAATATGAAATAACAATATTTCTGTCACTTCGGCGGTGAGGCTTCTAAGATAGACACAGGATGGTAGTTGGGTTTGGCTGTTCCAGTGTATCTCTGAGAAGCTCGTGACATGTGCCAGTAATACGTTGTCTTAAGATGTTACACAAGACGTAGTGACAGATGCCATTGATGTTTGGATGAGGCCCATTTTATTCTGACATGCAAAGGAACGTTTTATTGGCTATGTGTACGAGTGTGCAAGCATCATAATAGTGAATATTGGACTAACAGACAAACAAAACAACAATACAAATACAAATTCTTTCGCCCCTCTCAAAAACTGTGAATAATGAATTTTTAGAAAGTGAAAAATTAGGTTTTTTATTACCTAATTTGGGGCATTTCTCTTTCACAGAGTGATTAGTCAAACATACACCTTTCCAATGTCATACACTTCTTAGGGAGATGGGAGGATGAAAAGGATGAAATTAAAAAAAATGAAACAAAAATAGATATACAGTTCTTATGTGGTAAATGGCACCACTATCATCAACAATAATTCACATATGACATAGGCATACATTAGCCATCATATTAAAGTTCACATTATACAAAATGAAAATATACGAAATATAAAGAATAGATTAAATGTTTTTATTCTGAACAGTTCTAGATGCGCTTTTGCCTTTCATTTTAACTACTCACTTAGTATTGTCAATGTTCGAAGAGAGATGGCGTAATCTCACGCATCACTCATAAGGGATGCTTTGAAGAGAAGATGATGCAATCATTGCATCACCTGCAGATCTGGGTCACCATCTCAGACTTCCCATGTGTGGGGCAAATCTGTGCTTTTCGGCCTGTTGCCAACCTTGGTAATTATTGCTACTTTCTCTGGTTACCGTGACAACGGGAAAAAACCAGCAATGTCTATCATTACCAGATGAATCATCTAGTGAAGTGTGTCATTGCATCTAAGGATGAAGTGCTTCTTGTATCTGAAAGATTCCAAGATCCTGGCCTTCCAACTTCGGAATAGGAATTCAAACAAGCTCAGACAGAGAGGCACAAATGGCTCATCTGTCATTAACTGCGTGCCACTGATGTTGCATGCATAAGCTGTCTAGAAAGTCGAACTTTTCACTTCACCAGGGTGTATTGAAACAAGTTGCCTCATTGCTTTAATACTTGGCAGTCAACGGATGAAAAAATGGGTGGAAAGAGATATTCCCAACTTTCCTTAGTAAAATCTCTGTATACGAAATTTCACCACAAATGAAGATTCATGTAAATCCCGTTTTCATCACGAAAATATTAGTCTCTCTTCCTTCCTTATATAGTCTTGCTAAGAGTCTCAAAAAGTTTCTAGAACTTTTGTCTTGTGACAATAATCTGTCGATGCTGCATTTTATTTGCATGCATCATGCTCGCTACAGCAAATTCTACTGTGCCTTAACTTTCTAGTTTGTAAACATGTGCCATTCATGCATACATGAATATAACTGGATCCACTCAACATATATATATATTAATTCTCTCTAAATATTTATGTACATGCATGAAATGACAACACACACTGTGTCTACAAACGTCTGTCTAACTAAATGAAATTAGGTGAACGTTTCTAAAAGTCACATAACATGTATCTGGTATACGGCCGCTGTCAAAAGCACAAATTTTGACAGGACGGTATTACTTCCTTTAGTCCGTCAGTGGTTTTAGATCATGAAATAAAATATAATTTTGGCTCCACGCTTTTCCTGTGACAATTTCCAATGTGATATATGTGAAAAACTTTCAAGAAACAAAAACAACAATTACATACACATCATTAGCTAGACTTCTATGTTTTCTTGTTAAAAGAAGTAACAAATTTTGCAGAAATATTTATAAACCTTTCTCATTGTTTAATAGTTAATAAGTACATAATTTTAATTAAGCATTAAAAAAAACACACCATCACTTTCATAAAAACACAACCTTTTCCATTAAACCTTTCCTCAATCTTCTGGCTTACCTTTATAAAACAGCCATCAGGTGCACTTTCACAGTCCAGTAATCCAGCCTCATTGTCTTGCATTTTTCTGTAATATACTCTATATTTGTCTTGTGGTAAGCTGATTCCATTACACTGTTTTGGCCTCTTGGCTGGTTCCAGCCCTAGTATCATGCTTGTGTTGTGAATTTCTAGTGGTTGAATTGAACCATTGTATGCTCCAGGGTCAAGGCAATCTGAATCTTAGTTTAAAAAAAAAATTGGAAAAGAAACTTCACAGTTCACAAGATTTAAAATATAATTATTTTGTTTAAAAGAAGAAATGAAATGTGAGAATAAAAAGTAGCAACAAAAACCAAAAGTACATGCCTCATAATAATTTTAGAATGCTAATGTGTAAATACAAATTTTAATAGAAAAATAAATATAATAACTCTTTTGAGATTGTTGTCAGACAAATGAAAACATAAATAGCACAAGTATTAACAGACTATAATGAAAAAATTAAATAATCATACAGAATATTTTCTATTAGAAATGTGATGCCTCATAGCAAACTTGTTCAAACAAGTCAAAAGGATAGTTGCTTCTTCTTATGTTTTTAAATATATATATATTTTGATGTTATTTAACATTACAAAATCTCTAATGCCTATGCTCTTGATCTAATAATGCATAACTGCCTTAAAGTTTAAATAGGAAAAAAATTCCACTTTTGTTTCAATGTCAGTAATTAATTAAAGCACAAATTAATGAACAAATATAACTTTGAGTGAATCAAAGATAGTTACACATTTTATTTGCATCCAAAATTTTAATTAATAGAGTAAAACCAGAATAAAACACCTCTACTTATACAATAGCATAAAAAAAATTTAATGCAGATATCCCTCACCTGGTTGAGGCTGCAAATGACTACCATAGGCAATTATGTCTCTGACTCCTTGTAAGCTTTCTATGCGGAGGTTTTTGCTATTATACTTGTCCACGCTGTATAATCGATCCTCATTTTCATTGTACCAGTATACTCTAATGTGATCCACAGCTAGCAGGCTGGGTGGCAATCCTTATGTGTACAAAATCATATATTCAGGTAATTATCAATTCACAATGAATAATTTTGCATAAGTATTATTCCCATTTGTAAAGGACAAATTTGGTAAAATGTTATTCCCTGTTCTTCATTTAGAAATTACTCCTACCTTCCACATTTAAGATAATAATGATTTACATGTACAGTGTACTCCACTTTTTTAAACATTGCTTAATCACATCACCCACTTATGTGTCTAATGTGTGGCTGGTCCCATTCTAAGTCTTATATAAGTAGATAAATTTAACTGTGTATAAGAGAATATTACATAAGTGCATAAATCAGTCATCTGCTTAGCAGTTTCAGCTTACGTCATGTATATCAGTTAAACAGAGTGAAAAATAAAGCCTCAGCTGGACTGCTGCTATGTATAAAAGTCACCAGCTGCACAAGCAGAAAAGTAATTGAGTCCCACATTTTACTTTATATTAATTACTGTCTATAAATGTGCTTTTACATTTTAATAAAAAGCAATAAGATTATACATGCTGAATACAAAACAATACAGTATTAACATCAAATTGTGAAGAGAAATGCTTAAAATTTATTAAATGGATCTAAATTAAATGTAATTCTAAAATATTTGAATACAATCATTCTCTATCACTCACCACTCTTACTGCCAGAAGGAGCTTTGTACACTATGCTGCAATTAAAACCATTTATGTCTGAGGAAAAGACTGTATTGGTGGCTTTGTCCACAAATATCACTTCTGTCTGCCCCTGCTTTGTGTAGTCCAAGGCAATGGCAGGTGCCACATTGAGCATATCAGAACAGGCAGATAAGTTGTTAACACTCCGCTTATTACGAAAACTGCCACCTAAGTTGTAGCTATCCAGGATAGTTCGGACATTTGTGCTTGCATTCATAGGTGCTGAAAGGAGACTACCTTGTCCTTGACTGTCAATCTCAGTCCACAGAAGCATACTAAAATATTAGAGCAAGAGATACAAATACATAAGACAAATATAGACATAAAACAGTTTAACATATTCAAAATTAGAGAAATAATTCTAATATTTATCCTCCTAAAATTGTCATTACTCATTCCTCTGAATTCCCAGACCAGTCTACTTTGCAGAAAGTATTAAAAGTACTAAAACAAATCATAAATTTAATTTAAGACAATTCTTAGCTTTAGAGTCTATATTGACATATTATACTAGCTAGTACTGTGATGTGAATATGATTTGACCACAGGATTCTATTTCATTTTCTGAAAAAGTAAATAATTCAAAAACGCACGCACGCACGCACGCACGCACGCACGCACGCACGCACGCACGCACGCACGCACGCACGCACACACACACACACACACACACACACACACACACACACACACACACACAAAACCAACAACTAATAACTGAAATATGAAGAGCATACAAATTGTATATATAAATATATGTATAAAAGGTATACCCAAAACTACTGCAATCAGAAACATAAATTAAATTAATGTATTTAATTAATTATTATTAATAATAATAATATAATTGATAATTTAAGAAGGCCCAAGTCATTAAACTGATTTGTTAACTTCAAAGTTTATATACAGTAGGGTTGTAAATTTTTTCTAAAATGCTGCCCAGGTACCCATCCAAATTTTGAATGGGTACCCAGGTACCCGTTAGCATAATCTCCATCGCAACTCATGATCTCTACACAAAGCTATTTAACCATTAAGCATGTGCTCTATTTCTCACAGTAGCCAAAGGTATGCATCTAGTGACTTACTATTAGTTATGATCTTTATATGTACAATGCAAACTTTTATTTTTAATATTATCAATCATTACTTAAACTAAAGTAAACTAAAACTAAATAAAATGTCAACAACAATAATGTATTTAAAAATAGGGCATCAAGTTCAATCGCCCTTTGCCGATAGAATTTCATCGCACAGATTGCATTTCGCCGTGTCACTATCCAATCGCTTGGCGTCTTCCCCATATTAAAAATATTATGTTATTATTTAATTTATTGACACATTTGTTTACTGAAGTCTTATTAACATCAATAACATGCTACACTTGTTAACGAGCACAACAACCACAAGTGAAAGAAAGGGCGCAAGCTATGGTGATTGGTGATATATGTCGTAAATAATTAGATCTAGGTACAGCAGCTGTTCAGTGCATAAGCCAACCCATGGCCAGCACGATTTAGTAGGCCAAGGATGGGATGTGAGTGTGACCAGAGGGGGCGTTTGCTAAATCATGTATAGACATAACAGCTGCATTACCATGGGTACCCGTTCTCAATTTTACTACCTGGGAATTAGCATGACAATTGGCACTTCTAATATATAGTATCCAATTAATTTTCAAATCCCTCCATTTATCTGACTAATTTACAATGCCAAGAAGTAAATGTGAATTTGGTGAAAGAATTCTAAACTTTTACATAAGTTATTTTGCTCAATTTATCCAACTATCCTATATCTTCATTTAAAGCTGAATCAGTTACAATTACAAAGATAAAAAAAGTGAATCCAAAATTATCCTATAACTAAGGAAGTTGAAAAAATGAAAAACCTGGAATAAGGGTCTGAGACAACATTGCCTATGTAGTTGTTCCTGGTGACAAATGGCTTATAAAGACCCTGATCCACATGGTATCCCATGATCTTACTGGTGTTTGCTTCGGGCCCTTGCTCTACAACATATAATGTGCGGCTGATCCAGTCGAGACTTAGGTCAGTTCCAGAGCCTGTCATTTTCACCAACTGTGCCCCCCACCAAAAAAAAAAGTAAAAGAAATATGAACTAGTAATAAAGACAGCTAAAAACATTACAAGAAACAGATAGAGACTAAAATTATCATGACTGTCAAGTATTAGCACTTTTAAAAATATGGCAATGAAATCAGCAAAGCAGTTTTTATCAACATTAAAGAAAGAATAAATAAATGTATCTATATTTAAATCAAATCAATTCATTCAGTGATGGAGGGTATTTAGAATTCCAGAAAGTTCTCATTCAGATATCCCTGTACACTTAAATTTTTTGTAAAACCTGTCTTTTTAATCAAGAAATGTTGTACATGTCATATGATAGCCATTACAAAAATCATTCTGTTTAGATATTTACTCCTCAAAGGTATATTATGTAGGTGGTACTGGTTGGCAATGGACCCTTTCCAGGCATGGGAACCAGGTGATCCCCTCTTATACACATCACACTTAATCAAGCAGGAAATTTTAAAAAGACAACAACTTATTTTCTTTACTGGCAGCATTTTCAGTATCTTACTTCTTCATATTTAGTGCTGTTGGCCACATACAGTGCACTACTTCGCTCAATCCAAAATGTGCGATTGTCTTGTGCCAGGTAGGCTAGAGCAGATGGAGAGACATGATGAAGCAGTAGAGTGGAATTCAATTCACTGTCAAACTCAGATAAATTCACACCAGTTGATGTAGCAATGAGAAGCATTGGAATTGGATTAACACCTGTAAAATTAAGAAAGAGAAACAGATGTGAAAATGTCTTAAAGTCTTAATCATAAATATAGACTTGATAATGGAAGCAAACATTGCTCAGTTCCAATACATTTTTAAAATGTACACAAATTAACAAATGTGAAATTAATGTCCACTAAATATAGCAATATAAATTTACACACCATCAGTAACACCTGATACAGTCTCAGAGTCTGGCCCACATCCTACATCTGTGCAAGCAACAACCTGAAAGGTTAAAAAAAGGTTAGTGATTATTTCTCTGAAATAAATTCCTGCAAAAGTAATAGAACTGTTAGCATTTATTTTCATCTAGTTCCCCAACTCATGTTTACAGATACTCATATAATGCAGTTTTAATAGTTGTCAGTATCAATTAAAACAGTACTCTATATTGTCACTATATGAATAAGATAGAAACATATAAACTGAATATTCTAATTTATTTCAATGATTTCAAAGACATTTCAAAAGAAAACATATGGGACTTTATTCTAAAACTGTAAAAGTGATTTAATGATTGAAAAGATGGTTTAATATCTAAATTGACTTGAATGATTTTAAAAAAGGCAAATGCTTGCATTGCTGGATCATAAAGGTTAATTTTACAAACGTTCTCACTGTATGCACTTAACCAGAACAATTTACAGGATATGAAATAAATTTGTATACACTAACAATAATGTAAATAGCAGGAGCATAAATCATATGTTCAGTATTAAACAAAAAATGTAATCGTTCTGGGTTTTCTGGCAACCCTAGCATGAAAATTTTTAATATATTTTTTCTGACAGCACTATAATTCTGTACCTGAAAGAAATAAGTCTCAGATTTTGTTAAAGGCATAAGAAGGAAATGTCTAGCTGTGCCAGGGATGTGGACTGTCTCTTTAGATTCTCTGTGATTTCCCTGCCAGTAGGTAATGAGGTGGTGACTGAGCATTCCATTGGTCACAATTGGAGTGGACCAGCGGAAATCTGCAGCCAGTGACTGACAGGAAGTGCTTGCATTCTTGTGCTGGATTATGTACACTCGTGGCATCTGTGGTGCAGTGGGAACTAAACAAGAAAAAAACAATTCAAGTTAAAACCTTAATAATGCCAAAACATTGTACTTACTTGTGCAAATAAATTATGTTTTAAGACCAAACAGGACATGAAAAACCTGGCAAAGGCAAGTAACCTTACTTTACAAAGAGCCCAAACACAGGCTTGTCATTTACATTTTATATTTTCACCAAGTGACAATACATGTAATACTAAAAACTTGAAGCTTTTGATTTCAATGTATTCTTTAAACTGGTAACTAATTTATCAATGCAGCTAGCTATAGTCTATTGCAATAAGCTTATTTCAGCAAATCATACATTTTTCTCAGAACATATTATCAAAATTATGTCAATAACACATTCAAAAATTTCTTTAACAAATTCATCATCTGAGTAAGGCTTTGTTTTCTTGACAAAATTTTCAGCTACTATATAACTTGCTTTTACCAATGATTCCAAAAGGAAATATTCTTGATAAAAGATTGCTGAGCCAACAGTTTACATTTCAGGCACTGGACACCTCTGCTAAATAAAAACAATTATAATTCTTGACTTTAAAAAACAAGACTAAACACACTCCTCTTAATTGCTCCCTTGACACTTGCAATAGGAAAGAAACAATTACATACTGACTTTAATAAATAATACCAAACACATCTATTAGCTACTCCTCACCACAAAGAGAAACAGTTATCTGACTGACAAATGAGACCAAATACCAACTATAAGCTATTCCTTTGACACAAGATATAAAAGACACAAATGGCTATAGACAAATAAGGCCAAATACAAACTATCAGTTCTTCACCTGACATGAGATCTGGCAAGAAATAATCAGCTACTCACTTGACATGGGAGATCTAACAGAAAGTGACACAGCATCAGCATATCCCCAGTATGTATATGGTTGTAGAGACACTGCAATATGTGTATAAGGGGACAAACCCCTGACATTATGCCATGTTTGGGTGGTGGTCTGTACAAGAAAAATCAACAGAAAAATTATTGCAACAAAAAAGATCAATATTCTCATGGTATTTGTCTTAGGTGTACACATTTGTTTCATCAAATAAATCTCAATAGCATTAAAGTTTCTATCCTGAAAGTTCTCTAAGTACTATGACTTATTTTACCCCTTCATTGCAGATCATATTAAGCCATAGTGTAGATAGAAAACACATTGATATCAGTGAAGAATGGAGAAAGTTAGCCATCAGATTTATGAAGAGTCCTGTTTATAAATCTGTAACAATAATATCTTGAAAATATCAATCAAACTTACATATCTTTTCTGAAATTATACAATAATTACTTTGCTCCTTTTTAGTAATAAGCAATATTGTTCTTTTAAAATGTAATAAAACCTTTTAAAAAAATGTAATAAAACCTTAAATATAGCTCTTGCCTTGTGAATTTGTTGCTTGCCAATCTGCAAGAAGAGTTTGTAGAATACTGTGCCATAGTTGGCATTGTTGCTAACATTCCATGTTAGATTAAAGTTAGACCAGTCACCTACAATGCTGATTGTGTGTGGCTGCACTTCCCCAGGAATGACAGACACTGACACTGGATTAACATCAGCTGCTTGTGACAAACAAATATGGAAAGATTAAGGAAAGATATTTAAATAGCAGATTATGCAGAACATAAAATGATAAGTACACTGTTAAAACTATCATGAACAATAAATTTTATTAGTAGTAAAAAGTTATTTTCTTACCTTTAAAACAATATTTTTGCTGTTATTTTACTCCTCTATTTCAAACTTTCTTACATGCGTTAGCTTTCTTTCCACCCCTCTTGCAATTGCACGCATACATGCAGGCAAACACACAACACACACCATGCTTGAGTACAAATATGACAAAAAAATAAATATTGGAAGAACCTGGATAATTTTGCATGGAAGGATGTGCTACTGTGAAGCTTGTTACATTGTTGAATGGAGCCACTACAGAAGTATAGTTACATTCCATGTCACCAACTACAAGGGCATTAACACCATCCACCCAGAACAAGCGATGAGAGTAGTACTGAAGACCGGATGACCTGCAGAATGACTACTATTATGATCACAGAATTTATTAATATGCATTCAAAGCATGACTGTTTTGAAAAAACATTAAAAAGTAATGGCAAAGAACTATTTGTGAAAATGATTTAAATAAGAAGATTCATCCAAAGACAAATGCTGATTGTACTAATTACACAATAAGAAAAAGTAATAACTTAATTAATTTATTTTATTTTATCCAGTCTCTCCTATGAGATGTGGCCTCCCACACTTGAAATTAATTTAAGGCAGTATAAATTGGCCTGTGTTCCAGAGAGAGTTAAATGTAACTTTTCATATACATTTTACACTTAGATGTTGACTATCTGATAACACTACATAAGACCATCATCCACTGACCTGATGTAATTGCTGGTAGACCTGCATAAATCCCCTTCAAATAGCACCCCATCCCAAATTCCTCTTAAATTTTAATAGCCACTGACAATAGACCATCTTAGCCATTGTGCTGATATAATCACTGATAGATCTACACAAATATCTGGCACACAAACCCTGCATCTATAATCTATTTAAATTATGAGTTTATGTGTACATGCATATGTGTATGTGTACTTGATGTGCATGTGTGTGTGTGTGTGTGTGTGTGTGTGTGTGTGTGTGTGTGTGTGTGTGTGTGTGTGTGTGTGTCTGTGTGTGTGTGTGTGTGTGTGTGTGTGTGTGTGTCAGTGTGCACAAGTGCATGCATGCATGCTTGATTCCATATAAGAAAAGACTAATTACAATATGCTACAAAAGTGCACAGGACAATAATTATGAACTTACTGTGAAATACTATGAAAGCTTCCAGCTGACCTTACACTGGAAAGCACATCTATGGAGCTCTTTCCATTTCTGTCAATCAAATCAGCAAAGTACAGCTCTTGACTAGCATAACCTTTCACATACCACATCACCTTTCCAAGATCAAAGTTCAAAGCAAGACTTATTACATGGCGACCTGAAAAGAAAGGGACAGAGAAAATTTCCTTATGGTCCTCCCCATTGAGGTAGGTTGAGTCGATAGAGTTCATTGTTGCCCAGTAGAGTCTCCCTGCCAGAGAGTCTATGGCAAGGTCTCTTGCCTCAGACTGGTAGATAAATTCAGGATAAATTCCTTGGATATCAGCTCTGTGAATCTGTTAGGGAAGATGGAAAACTGAACTGATGACTTGTTAAGAAAATAAATGTACTCAAGAACACTGTTTTTAAAGAGAAGATTAGCAAACAATATCTGTATATGCACACTTCCTTAATTGTTTATTACTGTTTATCTGTTACCATCAATTTAAAATTAGAAAACCACAAGAATTAAGATACAGATAAATAAATATAACATTTATATATAATTTATATATAAACTGCTGTTTACTTGTGATTTTCTGGCTCAGTCAGATTACAGAAAACTACATTTTTTTTTTAAAGCATGGATATATGCAATTAAAAGTCAAAATTACCAAAAGTTGTCCTTTTTATTTTTTTAAATGCAGTAGTTTTGAACTTTTAAAAAAGCTTGAAACCATGAGCAAATGGAGTGAAAGTGTTATTAACCAGAAGTAAATTTCCACTAGCCAAGCAGCAAACTGAGATTTTTGTCTGCTAACATTCATACTGCAATGTCTATTTAGTGTAAGTGAAAACATGTAATGGATCATGGAAATGGGTAGGAAACTATAACTACAGACCTGAAGCAAATTTACATTATTGCAAACACATTCTTCTCTCATAAAGCATTAATTTGATTGTTGCTAAGAAGATAGTTAAAGCCATCTGTTGTTGACTTCCAAGAATTTAAGTTAGAGAAATCTGACACAAAACAATTTTTAAAGTACTGCTGATCAGTATGATAAAATATATTTGTACATTTGCTCTGATGTACTGTATATTGAGAGTTTCTCAATGAAGAACATAGAAGAATATCTATACCATGACCAGACTAAATTTTTCAAAACAATTTTATTAATCATACCATTTATTTAAGTTCTGACAGTTATACCTTTTCAAAATGTGTTATTAGTAACAGAGTTATTTTGTAATAATTTTGCAGATAAGTTTAAAATGTAATTTTAAGATCTCTGAAATTGGTTCATTGGCTTAACCTTTGTAAAGTGCCAGACTATGTATTAATAGTGTGTGATATTTGATTAATAGGTATATAGTACATGTATTGTGACAAGTATTTTGTGTACTTAATTATAAAAAAGCAATAGTTTATTAATCTGCTAAGGATGTAGGTTTTTGCCTGTGTGAGTGATATGATATATCTGGGTCAGATTTAAAGTTATAGTTGCTCTGCACTCACTCACATTGTAAGACATCATTTGGTAGTTCAAAGACCATCATTTACAGACTAATTAAAAAAGTCAAAAGAAACTATAATACTTAGATTATGATTCACATATAATTTAGCAGTAGCTGATTGTAAGTGTATAGTTTGTAATTTGTATAGTTGTAATTTTATAACTAACATATTTGTTATTAAATAATATTCTTGTATATTTAATGATCACACTGTATATCTAAATCGAGTAAGTTTAAACAATGAATAATGTTAGTATTGTTGTTGAGACTGAAATAGAGGCTCATCAAATATAAAAATTATGTCAAAGATGTGATATTCCTCATAGCTACAATTATTGTAAATTTTCTTCCTCAATCTTCATAAAATGCATGAATTTTAAAACTTTGAAGTAGCTGCTATTGAAAAATACATCTATGTCTATTTACATTTGAACACATGGCCATTTTCAATACTTTAAACACTTACCAAAATTTACAAAATACTAAATGGACATTAAATACAAGCTCAGTGAGAACTATCGCATCAACAGGTCCTTAAATGGTAAAGGAAGATGTGAATAAATAACATTATTTAAAAAAAACCCAACAAATTTCTAAATCAAATGACAACACTTGCACTCACCACTCCAAGTTTTGGCTCAGACCAAAAGATTTTTTTGCCTAGCCAGTCATATGCCAAACAGTAAGCATGTTGTATATTCTTCAGCTGACTCTTGCTTCCAGATGTACGGTTGTATACAAATAGACGCCCTTCTGTGGTTGTCCACATCAGTACATCTCCATACCATGAAATGTCTTACACAGACAAATGCAACAATTTAGCAGATAACAACAATCATATTAAATTACACAACATAAGGAATAGGACTGTACATGGAATGGAATGGTTATGTGCAATCTAATTTATTACATGTTACAAAACATAATATAGTAAACTGGCATAAAGAAAAAAATAAATATATTTTTTATATTATAAAACAGACAACAATTAAATTTAATTAAACTGAAAACCCCAATACAAATTTTAAAAAAATAGAATAGAATTAAATATAATACATTTTTATTATTAATTAAGATGAAAGACTGACAATCTAATAATCCAGTAATATACTAACAGAACTAATTCATCCATTTTTATAACTGATGCCAAAGTGGTAATATTTCAACAACAAAATATTTTACAGTGAAAATATATGAAAGCATTAAATAATTGTTCTAATTTGCTATTAGAGTAGAATTTACTTGCAGCTGTTGTTTGTTGTAATGAAAGTAATAAATAAATAAACCTAAGCTATATAAGATCCCAAATGACACATAAAACTTAAATATTAAATTAACCCTAAGAATATCTGGATAGCAATGAAACAAGAGAAGCTTTAGTGCTGTATACATACAGATGAATAAGTATAATGACTAATGCCTGTAATAAAATAATGCATGGAGTTCATCACATGGATTAGAGGTTCATGGAAAGAACTTGTATTTACAGTGCTTTTAATTCTAAATGATAATAATAAATATTTTATTTAATTCACAGTCTGGGCTACAGAATCACTCATGCTTTACTATCAAATTCAGTTAAGTAGCAGAAATAGCAGTTTAGGAGAAAGCTTCATAAATTAAACAAAATACTTTTATTTTTAAGCTTACCTTATCTTATTAAAGCTTGTTAGAGTAATACTCATAATTTAGCTTCATGCAAGATATATATATAATACTGATACATATGCACATAATCAATACTATCAATAAACATGTACATATAAAATTTCAGTATTTAGTATTATAAATATAGCTGGTAGCACTCACCATTGGCTTCTGCCATAAAGCTGACTACTGTGGTTTGAGTTAACAAACTCAGATCTTTCTCAATAATCATTCCTGGGACTCCTAATAGAACACGCACGGGAATAGATTCTGAAAAAACAAAGAAATAATGCTTGCCATTTCCTAAAAACTTACAATGTTTGTAAATATGCACTAGATGTATTGATACTTTTCACAGTGGAAACAAATGAAAAATATTTATAATAATGTATGCCTCTTGACTAAAGAGTAAAATAGTCTCTAGTATCCAGAGCAAGTTATGGCTGAAAAAAAACAGCAAACAGGCAGGAGGGCATACACACACATGCATGCACGCGCACATGCACAAATGCACGCACGCTTGCATGCACACACACAAACAAGGTAGGCACTCTTGAAAAAAACTTATTTACTTTAAAAATCCCTTTTGCAAATATATGTGTTTACAGTAGTAGAATTACAACTAGGATGCAAGAATTAATCAAAACAATTTTAATACTCCTTTTCTGTATTCATGTGCATCAGGGGTCTCAAACTCGCGGCCCGCGGGCCATTTGCGGCCCGCGTAACTATATTTTGTGGCCCCCACTTGATATCAAAGTTTAGTGATAGTGCGGCCCGCACGTTTTTCTCACGCAGCTTGGGAGTTTTATAGTTTTTGTCACCTGTGGGCTACCATACCTCAGGATCGTGACAGTAACGGTGTGTTGCCAAACTCGGCAACTTTCTTTCCCAAGTCTGTTACATATTGCTACCATTTAGCAAAGTTCAAAAGCATCCAGATCTAGCAACCTAATTCTATAAAGATTATAGACTCTACAGACCTACACACTGATGAGAATTTCCGAAAAAACAGCATTTTCATGTCAAAAAGCAGGTGAATGGTTTAGCAAAGAAGAAAAATAGTAGAGTGAAAGAACAGAAAAATAACCAAGGTACATTGGCTTAGCAAGCGGCAGTTCTTGAAGGGGTTTTATGAGTTGACAGCGGAAGTGAAAACCTTCATGGAGAAGGATGGGATGGCTGTTCCTGTACTAAGTAATCCCAAATGGCTCATGGACTTAGCTTTTCTTGTTGACATCATACAAGCGCTGAATGTACTGAATAAGAAATTACAAGGCCATGGGCAGCTTGTCAGTGCAGCATATGACAATGTCAGAGCATTTTCCACAAAACTTGTGTTATGGAAAGCCCACCTTTCTCAGACAAACCTCTGCCATTTCCCAGCATGTAAGGCACTCATGGATTGTGACACACCATTCAGTAAAGTATGTTGATGCCATTGTAAAGCTGCATGAAGAATTTGATCACAGGTTTGCAGAATTCAAGAAACACAGAACCACGTTTCAAATATTTGCTGACCCCTTCTCCTTCGATGTGGAAGATTCCCCTCCTGTGCTTCAAATGGAGCTAATTGACATACATTGTAATTCTGAACTCAAAGCCAAGTTCAGGGAGGTGAGTGGAAAAGCAGACAAGCTTGGACAGTTTTTTTGAGAGAATTGCCCCTTACCTTCCCTGAGCTTTCCAGGATGTTCAAGCGGACCAAGTGCCTTTTGGGGAGCACCTACCTATGTTCTCCACCATGAATTTTAATAAGTCAAAATTCAGGTCCAAACTTACTGATGAGCACCTTCAAGCCATACAGAGGGTCTCAGTGGCTTCCTCCCTGAAGCCAAATGTGTCTCAGCTGTGTAAGAGGAAGCGTTGCCTTCTCTGACAACAGGGAATAATGATGCGGCCCAGATTCACCCAGACTATACTTCAAGCGGCCCCCAGGTAAAATGAGTTTGAGACCCCTGATGTGCATGAAGTGCACATAAGTTTTTTAAAAAAGGCAAGACAAGAAAAAAGTCTTTATCATGATATGGAGCAGGGGCATCTTTAAATAAGAGGTCAGAAGCTAAATTAGTTATATTTACTAAGATGCTTGTGTACATAAATGTATGTCACATATTCTAACAGAATGCTGAGATGTGATTATATAATGCACATTCATGCAGTTAACTCACCTTGCTGTAAAGTTCTCCCTACGAAATAGGTAGACCAAGGACCTAGTCCAGCTTCAGACTTTGCCCGAACTCGAACGTAATAAATTTTATCTGGTTCAAGTTCACTAAGAGTGTGATTCAAACTGTTGGTTTCTGCTCTAAGGACAAAAGCTGTTCTGCTTCCATCCTGCTGAGTATCTTTTAATTCAATGTCATATTTCCATTTTCCCCAAGCACCCTTTCCTGCAAAAGGATAAGAATATCTTTAACATTATGCTTTAAAAGAAACAATGTTAATGTTATATTGCTAAGAGGAAGGACATTCATTCAGTTCTTTTACAAAGAAGAAGAATATCTACTTTAAGTTAAACTTTCATGAAATTTAAAAGCCTGCTGAAACACCATTTTAAATAAATGTTAACAAATTTAGTTTTGAAAACTGAAATCACTTTTACTCTTTTATTAGTTAATAACAATTTTATAAAACACATTTCTATTCCTTAGTTAATATATTAAAATAAATAACTATTCTGCAGAGGTTATAGAGTCATACATTGTATTTTCACAGTGATGTTAATTTCACTTACTAAACCTCTTGCATTGTCCACTTTTTTTTGTAAATAACTTGTATTTTACCTCTAGTCTTCAAATAGTAACACAATTACATCAGTCTGAGGTAACAAAAACAATTAGCCATGTATATTTATTTTCTATTTTTAGCAAGATCAACCTCTACAGGCAGCAGGATTAGGAAAATCCACACATAAACACAATTTAGATGTTATTCATGTCAGACATGATATTAAATCATTCACAGTACAAGGCAATGGGCTGAATGCAACTAAAGAGGATATGAAGGAATAAGTAGGATGGATACCTGATAGTTTTAAAACACTATGAAAACATATCAACTAAAAGAAACAGCACAACAACATTTAAGCCTTACTAATACAATTATCACTACCTAAAATTCTGAATGAAAAGAAACTTGTTTAAAAATAAAGTCAAATGTTGGCTATTTTACATAGTTACCATTTAATATAATTCTTGTCTTTAAATATTCTCACCCATTTTATATGTCACTGTCCTAGTATTACATATACCTTGATACTGAAGTCTTTGAGGTGGTTTCCAGGAGATTTGAGCTCGACTAGGTGTAAAGAGAACTTCCACATCTGTAGGTGTTGTGAGTGGCACTGAGTTAAAGAAAGGACTATAAGATTATTCTGTTTAGTACAATAATACATTTACTAATAGTAATTGCATACACAAATGATAAGATATTTGTTGTTTAACACAAGTATACATAATTTACCTATCAATCAATCCACTGAAATTGTGCCCAAAATATATACACACATCATTCATTTGATCTGTTCAGTAAGGCATTATTTTTAGTCATGATGCTACAAATAATTTTGCAGAAAGATTTTATAAATGCATACATATCTCACATTCTCAATCCCATCTTCTGTCAGACAGTGTTGAAGTGTGTGTGTGTGTGTTAATTTTTCTTGACAAAAAGTGATCAACAACCCATAACTCTTTATTCCTTGTATTTCAAAATATACAATCTCTGCATTAACTTTTAAAATCCCAGACCATTCAGTGAGCATTAATTATTAATTAAGACATCTGGCAAAGCAGAAAGGAGTAGTCATAATAAACATTTGGTATTGATATCTCTATTTAAAGCAGATGATCATTTGTGTATGAAGTTGGTGGTGAAATTATTGCACATAGCAAAAGGAGATGACTGTGATATACAAGAGCAATAGGGATTATTAAGTAATACCAATTTGTTATAAAGGCTATTATTCTTCACATCATTAAATATTAAATATAACATTTTACCTGGAGTTGGCTGAGCACTTGGATGGAAAAGATTAAATCCACTGTATGACTTGTCAAAAAACAGCATATTGTTATGACGATACTGACTAAATCCAGGGTCAAACTCTTCAAACCATACTTCACGTCCATTTGTCCAGAAAAAAACACCATCATAGTAAATCATGCTTATAATTCCATTGTATGCTCTCTTGACAACCTTTGTCCGAAAATCCTTTGGATCTGAACCATCAATAAAACTAGTCGTGATCGAATCAATGGTGCTGTTTGGGTAGTAAAGTTGCACATTGTCAAGATCCACTACAAAAGCTGACACATCATCCTTAATAACAATGTGAACAGGTTGTGGCTTAGAAGATGGCTGAAGTATAGCTAGGTCCACCCTAAAAAGGCCCTTGCCATACAGAACAAAGTAAAGGAACCTACAGAAGAAACAAAAAAAATTTGAATGCAAATTATCAAGTTGTATTTCTAATATACATATTGTGGTAAAAGTATTCTAAGAAAATACCGTGGGTTATTTCCTTAATATGTGTTTGTCTTATGACATGTTGCATGATTTTTTTAAAAGGGAATTATTATTCATTTCTCTAGAATTTCAGTCTATTTACAACATACTCTCCATGTATTTTGCTTTACAATGTCACCACATGGCTTTCATTAAAAATAAAATATTTATCTACTTTTACTATCAGCTTTAAAAATAATATCAAGAGAAATGAAACAAACTTATTAAGTGAAAATAAAACGTTATATACCCTGGCTACTGAGTTCTAATCATATATAAAATAATTCATAATAATAATAATAATTCAAAATAATTATTTAATAAATAACTTTACTATTAAAACTAATAAAAGTCAGACTGCAAGCTTTGATGCAAATCAACTAATATAAGCTTGCTCTTAATCTTCCTGCATAGAAAAAGCATAAATCAAAAGCACATTTTAAAACATGTTATTTGGTAAAATTGTAGGTCTGAACAGTAACATTATATTTTGCAGTGAAAACTACATATCAATTAAAGTTCCTGTGACTGAGAAGGATAAATATCATTAGTGTAGGTTTTGAACTTAGCAACTGAATATTTGATTAATTAATGATTTAAAAATAATTACATTTACTCCAACAATAAATTCTACAATCTATATACATAAAAAATAACTTTGATTAAAAAATTGCTATAACTAAATTAAAATAATAATTAGAGTGCTTAAATATAATGTAGAATTTGAAACCTGGAAACTAATAATGAGTATTTAACAATCATTTTTTAGTTTTAGTCACACTTAAAAGGCATAGAGACACATACGACTACCTATATATACACATATTCATATTTAATATTATTATCAGTTGAGTTGATGATCATATTAGATATAATTGAACTGCATTTTTAAAGTATGTTATCAAAGTTATTTTACCTAAGTCATAGCAAAATTAACATAACAAAATCAATGATTAGTAATGACTGTTCTAATTTGAATAAATTCATATCACTAGCTCACTGTTATTATATATCAGAGCCAATTCTGTTTTCTCTTTATCATCCTCCATAATGAAATAATTAATTCAAGTATTTATTACAATATTTCTGAGTACAATGACAGTGAGACAGATTACTTGTGTACCCAATTTTTTCTAACAAGCTCAATACTAGATTATATATAAACATAAACACACCTTTCTGGACACGCCCTGTGCCAAACAGGGCAAAGTGATGGCAGGGAGGAAAATACTGATGGCTAAAAGTTCAGCCAGAAGTGTAAAAATTTCTACTCAGTGTAATGAATGGAAGCAGTAAAGGGTATGGAGTTTCCAGACATGCACGCATTAAAGATCTATCTATTTGTAGATTCTGAGACAGGAATAAAGCATGTCTTTCATTTGCAAGTAGTCCATTGACATACAATACATAAATCTAAAAAAATAAGAAATTCCAAGTAGTATATCTTATTCTCATTAGCTTGCCAGCGAGTAATCTCTGCATATATATATATTAGTAAATACTATAAAAACTCATATACAGTGGATTACTGTGGAGGATAAAGTGTTTATAATTTTCAGTGTCAATGGACACATGAGTTAATGGAATCTTTCTGCATTTTTATATTTATTTCCTGGATTATGAATATAATTTAATGATAGTCAACTTCTGAGAATGTCCCCATCTTGTACAATTTAAAATTCACTGATAAACAACAAAAAATACTAAAACATCATAAAGAGAGTGATGTTGTCTACTAGTCTATTTATGTAGGTGAAAACAAGGGAATATATCCATAGTCCTAAACTCGGTTATTAATATTACCTAAATTGTAGCAAATATTCCAAGACAATACTTTATTTCACACAATAACACAAATAGTTCACACAAAAGTTTTCATTATATGAAAAACTCAACCACAACAAATTGTAAAAGAAAAAAGTAGCAAAGTAAAAACAAAACAAAAAACAGTTACACATATTTAATCAAATCACATAATCATAACATTAACAAATCACTTATGTTCAGAACAGCTGCACTAATTAATTTGAAAAATTAAAATGTCTCACCCATTAACAGGATCCACTTTAACATCTCTTGGAGTACTTTCTAAATTGTCTAAAGCAACAAAACAGATGTCTCTAGCAAGGGGGCAACTGTAAATCTGAAAAGAATAGTTATCCAGTGAAACAATTTATTTTTGAGAAAATAACCACAGTACTGCTTATTACTACTTTATTAAGTGTTATTTTGTGATGAAGCTATTTTTAAAAATACAATATTAAGCACTCCAACCATAACAGTTTGTGTTGGCTGGTGCTAACATTTTGTGAGTGGTTAAGATATGAAAGATATTACATTCTCTGTAAAGCTGATTGTAACCTTTTGTAAGTAGTTATAACACTCCCTTGCTTGCTGATTGTAAAATTTTATGAGTAGTGAAGATATACAAGATATCACACTCCTTTGCTGACTGATAGTTACATATTGTGAATTGTGAAGACATAAAAGATATCACACTCTCTTGCCAGTTGATCATAACATGTGAGTTATTAAGACATAAAAGACATCACACTTCTTTGCCATGGGAGGAACATGACATGCAATTAGTTATCAAATGACAATCTCTTGTGAACAATCATGTTTCCTTCACAGCATACCAGTAATGATCTAAGTCTTATCACAGATTAAAAAATGCTTGTACTCTTGCTATAATGTTCTTTTAAAAAATTGTGGCTAATTTATAAAAGAAACATTTTCTTACTATCTGTATGCAAATTTTATTTGGTGATAAGAAATACATTTACAAATGACTGTTTTTCATGTTTGTTATATTCTAGCTTTTATCGTGCCTTAAATATTTAAAGAAGTATACCCTTCTCTGACTGGCAATGTAGACACGATCTGCCAACCAGTCTACAGAAATCACTGTAGGTTCTAGAAGGCTTGGATACAGGTTGTGTGTGGTTTCATCACCAGTCAGAGATATTAGACTGACTTGACCAGCACTGTTGCTCACTATGATTAGCTGCCTTCTGATGTGGATACC
This sequence comes from Sinotaia quadrata, assembly GCA_028829895.1. Lineage (NCBI taxonomy): Eukaryota > Metazoa > Mollusca > Gastropoda > Architaenioglossa > Viviparidae > Sinotaia > Sinotaia quadrata. The sequence goes on from CM054181.1 coordinate 26,504,786, forward strand.
TACACCTACAAACAAGAGCAAGAAATATTTTGTTTGTGCAAGAATAAATTTAAAAAGTACCTAATTTAAAAGTACTCATATTATACTAAAAAAAAAGTATATTAATTTTAATGTACTCAGATTGTACTTTCCTAAAATTCATTACTACAAAAGTACAAAATTACAATTTAACATTTAAAGCAGAGAGAAAATAAAGACCACACTACAATTACTAAAACTGTGAGAACAAGAGATCTATTTAATATTTTTAATAAACAAAAAAATAACAGATAAGCAGAAGACTACATCTGACAGAGGAAAAAAAAATGAAACAATTTAACAAAAATATGTATACATAATATTATTATTCAACATTATTCTTTTATAGTTTTTTTTTACTTTTTTGCAGAGGTACTTTATCACATTATTTATATGAATTAATAAAACTGACACATTTAAGTATTTTAAAACACATATAATTAATACTAAACAGAAAAAAAGTTAAATGAGCTAATTGTAGAAAATAAAATATACAATATGCACCAGTTTAACATTTAGTTATATTCACTCATTAATGAAAATAAATCCCTTGATTTTTTAAAAATAAATAGCAGAAGCAGATAAAGTATGTGTATGAAAATACAATATAAACATATTTATATAAAAATAAATAATTTCTACAATTCTAAACAATAAACACAAATCAAGAATCACTCAGAGATGATGTGTATAAATGAAAGAAAATAAAAATAATTTTGTTTGTAAAAAGCTGTGCGACTGTCTGAGTTTGTTGTCTGAAAGTTAAAAGAAATGTTATAGCAATTAATTAATTATAATTGAATCAACTTCTGCCTTTTCTTTTTTTTTTGCTTTGGACACTGTTAACAAATCATACCGAAAAAGATAACAATGATAATTTGGTGTGTATGTTTCTGATTTTATAAAATGTTATTCAATCCAACATTAATCATGCAAAAGAAGTATGAAATCACAAAACTAAACATGAAAAAATAACAAACAACATTGTAAAACAAATATATATTTTTTAATTGTTAAACAACTGTAAGTAAAAAATATATTAAAAATGTTGAAGTTATTATTAACAGGGGATAAACATTAACAGGTAAAACTTTAACAAGAAAAAGCTTTCTTTCCAAATCAAACAAGCTCAAACGAAGCACAGCAGTCACATTCCAAATATAAAATCAAATATATCATCTCATTTTATTTTTTCTAGTAGTAAATTCTACATTATTATAATAATTTTAACCTAAAAGGTTGCCCTATAAAGAATCACATCCAATAAATGTGCACCAAACACAACAATTACACATACATAAACAAACAGAGGTCAATTCAAAGGAGAAACAAATCCATAATATGACCAAAAAAACAACAGCAATCCTTTTCACAAAACAAGAGATATTATTATGAAAGAAAGGACTTGCAGAATCAATTAATAACACAACTAAACAACATCCAAAACTGCACAACTGTTCCTATTTATTGTTTACCTTTCAATGACCCGTTTATACTTTCATACAAGATTTCAACTGAGAGAAAAAAGGAAAAAAAGAAGATCTGTTTCAAGCATCTTTGAAAGAGTAGATAAGACAGATCTTTAATTTAAGACAATTAAATTATATGATAAATGCTAGAACAAACTTTTACATTTCATCAGGAAGGTGACTAGTTTATAGTTTATCTGGAAAATTATATTAAATAATTTTTTAAACCTACAATTACAAAACAGTCTTCAATGTCATTGAAAACAAGACTAATGTCAAATACTGCCTATGATTTAGAATTAGTCATTGGGAACACTGACTAAAATATCCTTACTCTGGTAAATTTAAACTGCCAGTCAATTAATAATATAATTTAATTATTTCATTTTGTTTTATTTTAACTTATTTATTTTGTATGATTATAATTGATGAAGTGAAATGCGCAAGTTTAACTTCTAAAATTCTGGTAAATAATATAGTAAGCAATATTTTAACCAGTTCTCAAATGTTTAATGGCTTTTGATTTGTATAAAATTATCATATATATATATATATCATATACTAATTAATACATTAAAATAATTTAAAACTTACCATTTTTATTTTTATTTTATTTTTTAAGGCTCACAGTGTAATGTTTGGCATCCAATTTTGGATACTTTGCATCGTGGCAAGTGCATTCAATTATTCTCATACTTGTTTATTAACCATTAAACCATTCAAAGATCATTTGCTAGAACAAATTTATAACTAATGAGAAAAATTAACACAGTATTTTTGACAACATTACAAGTCAGTAGGTTTTAAAGATTTATTTTTAATATGCTAAAGTCTTCAGGTTTCAAAGTTTAGAGTATCTACTTTATACAATTTGTTGTTTGGTTTATGTTTACTTGTGAGTGAAATGAAAGAAGCTTCCTTTATTATATATAATTATTACTAACAATCAGTGACTCTTTATATTCATTGGCATCTCTATAAATATTAACAGAAATATCTCATTTTCTACATTACTAGGCCTGTAATATTATATTTATTTACAGATTGAGTGTATTGTGGCTAATTAGTAACTTGCTGTTTATATATCTCTAACTTTGCTCCATATACCATACAAACTATTAATAAAACTAATTTCAATATATAAATAACTAATTACATGTAATCAATATAATCAATTCATAGTTTGTTTTACTGTTTCAATATTCCTTCAGAAGCTCATCATTGTAATACAGTTTACAGCAAATTAAAATAATTATTATCTCCTTTCTTCACATATCCTTCCTCATGACCACCACTCCACCAGACACACATTTCTAATACACACATGCAGACATCTTATGAGCAGTTTTATGATGCTCCACTTAATACAGTTTGAATGTGCTGTGTGAACATTGACAATGTCTGTATAGACTTTTTCCTCTAGTCCTAGTTAATATTCCCACACTGGCTTGGCCATTATTTTGCGCACAGGACTATTCAGTCATGCATTAAAAAACTAACTCAGCATGAGAAAAAACGGTCCTATTCGATGAAGCTCTAGTATGAGCTTGCCCAAATCTCCATGACATTTTATAAACTGGTAAATTTCATTCTGCCTAATGGGATAATTGGGAAGATGGCCCGAGTCATTATCATTCATAGGAAGATAGTCAGTGGAGGTAGGGGTGCTCCCTTTAGCCATGGCAGTGGAGCACAGAATGAAGTGCAATCAGTGAACAATCATTGCAAACACTGCCAGATTCTCCTTCCATTTTCTCTCTGATAGAGCCCCCCCCCCCAACTCCCCACACATCCTCCTCCCTCCAAACAAGCATACATCTTTGTAAACTGGTCAAAAGCAATGAATTATTCAAAGTATAACAGGATGACTAGCTTAGTGAACAATCATATTATTGATTATCTATTGATCCCTATGCACCCATCCATTTCTTCTTTTATAGTTGTTCATTCCATAGTTTTTCCCCCCACCATACATACCTAGCATATTGTCTATCCATTAATTCTACTGGTAATCCAACCTTGTGTTGTTCAGGTGAAATAATCATATTTAATGCAGAAAAGTCTGCACACGAAAGCTAGGCAAATAATCTAGATTTCATAGTCACAAATGAAGGTGAAAAAACAATAAACTATTACATCATGCATAACTGGAGAAGGGAAACTTGAAATCAAATTGTATTAATGTCACCAAGTAGGACTCATAATTGCAATGACAGGAGTATACTGGCTTTACAGGTTGAAATGTAATGCCAGTAATATATACAATTAGACTGAAATGAAATTACTGTACTGACTTATATACTGTATTGCAATTCCAGTCACATAACTAATATTTATTACATTCACATTCATATGACTGCTAGGTGATTGAAGTTGCTTGACTGAATTTATACTTTTCGAGGTCTTCCATAAAAGTATAAAAGGTATACATTTAAGTATAATAAAATGATTATATGAGTAATGCCTTATGAAATCCACAGATATATGATGCATTTCAATTATCATATTTTCCTCTCTTCCTATTTTCTCTGCTTATTTTTAAGGCAAACAACTTATTCAAATTGGTTACTACATAAACACATTAATGACTCATTTTGTTTTCAACATAATTTTAACATCTTTGTATAAGAATACCCATCGTAAGATTTTAAATACTGGTCTGGCATGAAAAATTGACCTTTTCTCTCATATATACATACTTATATATAGCCCTGAAAAATTTAAGTGCAACCAGCATAAATATTAAGAATACTGTAGCATATTGTGAACCACTCTCACCTATAAAATACTGATACTGTAAATGTTATACTACACACTACATTTTACAGGTTCTATAGTAAAGAGTGACAGTAACTTTTACCTTTGATCATACTCTTGTTACTCGTGTAGTGCACTGTGTCTGGAAGACTGGTAGCATCCAAAATGTTGCTCTTGATTACTTTATTAGCAGCCCCAAACACAAGGTATGGGGTCTCAGTTTCAGTCACTAGAACACAAATATAATAATACAATTCTTTAAAAGAAAAAGACTTTTATAATAATACAAAGACTAAAAAAAATTGTAAATATAATTGTTGACTCAGTATGTTTAGTTTTCCTAAATTAAAATATTTTGCAAAAGCTAAATCAGAAATTTAATACATGCAAAAATCTCATCAAACATGACATTTAATTATTTAAAATTAAGTAAACTTTCTTTTATTAGTTAAAAATTTGTCAATAGAGATGTTTAAATTACAAATGTTAGAATACAAGAGAGAGAGAGCTCCACAAAAATAATGTAATATGTAAAACTATTTTTTAAAAACATAAAATATGAGGAAATGGAAAAATTAAAACAACAATAATAGAAGCACCTTTATGTTGCATTACTTTTGTTTTATAAATTAATTACTTTAAACTGTTTCTTTTCTGACTCTCACCACACATTCAAAGTACACAGGATTGATCAAAATATCCCAATATTTAAATTACTTTATATCCTGTGTTTCTGCCCTGAAAAAGCGAACACTTTCAAATTATTATCCATATAAAAGGACTTTTTCTTTTAATAAATGGGAATAGCATGAAAGGCTGGAAGTGCTTCCCCAAATTCATCATCATAAATGGGAATAGATGGACTAAGCTTAGTTTGAGAGATGGACAGAGTGGGATAGGTAAATGAGACACTATTTAAAAAGAGCTACCTAGCTAACTAGCTAGACAGCCAGCCAGTCAGAGATTGCTAGACAGATAGACAGAGATGGATGGATGGATGGATGCATGGATAGATAATGTCATATAACTACTATGCAATGAAATACACATAAAAGGAAATGAATTATATGCTTTATAAATAAATAAATCAAACCGGTATCCAATAGTCTTTTTCTCAACTTAACTAAAATTATTTTAGAAGATTCTAACACCCTTGTTGTAGCTAAATCTTTTCTTATTTTGTCTCTTATATTTATTTGATATATTATATACTACACTGTCTATATACTTTTTATGCCAACTCAATGATTTATTAATCTAACGTAGTGTAACTTCCACATGTACTGTTTAGTTAAAATCAAGCTAAAATAACATTAACCTATAAATCTAAATAAGGAAAAAGTAACTAATTTTTTTAATGCTTCCTTTAGTGAGTTTTACAAGAGATGTTCCACAAAAAGCAGTATCCCAGAGTGCATCTTTAAATACAGCAACTCCCATTTGGATTCTTTCTAGGGATTAGGAGTACAATCTGTCCAAACTTTTAACGACATTTAAGACAATGACTGATGCATTGAAGCACTCTTGACTCTTGACCTTCTGTTTTCAAGCAGCAAACATTTTCCCAGAGAATGTGTATGGGCGTGTCTGGTATTGTTCATGTACAGCCTACAACTGAGTTCAGTTTCAATGTTGGTCGTTTTGGATAGAATAACAATTTTACTCTCCTCTCCCTATTTAATCCATGGACGAAGAATCCCAAACTTGAAGCCTTGCATATATTTGCCATCTAAAACAGATTATTGATTACCAAACAACCAAAATAATAATTCATTGATTTTTGGTATCACCATCATACACGTGTGTTTATCAACCTCTGACAACTTCATATTACATATAATAATATAAAATGTTTTGTCCAAAATTTCTTACAAAACGACAATCTTAAGCATTCAGCTAAAACCACTATATTAATGGAATTACCGTATCACTGTTTGGGTGTCCAACTAGATAACCACATACATCCACTACTTCATACATATATTCTGCTCACTTATCCTTCTACCCAGTTTTTACCCGTACACAAATGTATGGTGAGTTCTGATAGATATCAGAACTATTATTCCTATTTATTACTGCCCTATCCTTCAACACATTTACATAGTAATCCACTTCAGGCACTTGAAGTATGAAGGTTTAGCGAGATTTTCCAGTAATGAGCAGAAAGACCTTCAAAATCATTGAGTTACCTACAATCTAGCAGAAGTCACAACAAGTGAGCAAGATGAGAAGACCCACTCCTCAAAGTGAAATTAGTTACAAGAGTGCTAAGAAAAACATTCATAAACAACCTTCCTCTTTCTTAAACGTAATGATGAAGCTTTATTTGACTTAACTAGACAAGTTCATCAATGGTTCCTTCCAGATCTTCTTTGCACATATCTATTTATTTTAGTAATGAGTTTGCTTGTATGATCAGATAGAATTTACATGCTGTAGATTAATATAATTTCAACAAAAATATGTTTGTTTTTTATAAAGTACAGATGATAGAGTCATAACATAGAATCATGATGTTTAGATATAATTAACAGGTAAAAAACACAACAAAAAACCCCAAACATACAAAACAAAATATAAACGACAAAATAATGATGAGGGAAAGAAAAACTATTAAGGAATTTTGTATTTTGAAATGATTATTTAAAGTAATAATAAAACAAGCATAATCATTGTAACCTACACTGGAAAATACATCCCACTTCTGCAAACTATTAGCAAATGTAGTTCTAAAAGCATAGAGTGAAAAGGGGCAAGCTGTGAGTTGTACATATATTGATTAAAAAGAAAAAAAAATAGTTATAAATGTTTTTGTTCACGAAACTCCACATGATAGGCACTTATTTATAACAAATGTAGTTTTTCCTAAGCTTGAAATTTTAAATTACTTTTTAAAACCGATGTAAAAGCATGTATCTATCTATCTATCTGTCTGTCTGTCTGTCTGTCTATAATAGTTTTCCCAGTGAATAACCTACTACAAAGACTACTGGTGCTATTACTACATTCAGCTCTAGTAATAAAATTTGAAAAACAAGCATACTTTCAAATAATCCTGAAAAGGATATGTTATACAAAAGATATACTGCCAGTTAGTGTCTATCAACTACAGAACATTACTGACATGAAGTACAGCGGTGAAGATGAGGAGACAGACATAAGGAGCCATTCTGAAATGAATCGACTTTTAACTATTAAACATAAAGTGGAAAGTCCTGGTGTAAGGAGAAATTAAAAGAATGGAGAAAGCAGTTACTATCAGCAGTGGAAAATAACAAATTAGACAATGGCAGAGTCCTGAACTGACTATATTTTGCAGTTATGCAGGGATGAATTGCCAATAAGTACACTAAGCACGTGACTAGAGTACCAGTCCAAAAGGTGCACCAGAAAAATTGATAAAATCGAATGAATTATATATATTCATTTTTAATGAATACTCAATGATAAGAATGGTATTTCCCCACCATTTTAGCCGTTCAATTATGGTAGCATTGGCATTTCCCCACCTTTTTAGCTATTTAATGATAGCAATGGTATTTTCCCACAATTTTAATTGTTTAGTGATGGCAATAATGGTATTTTCCTACATTTGTAGCTGTTCAACCGTTTTGTTACCCAATCTAAGAGTATATGTAATTGCATGGCAACAGTGCTGAGTGAGGCTATTCTCATACAACTTAAACGAAATTTATATCAGTAAAGTTATTAAAGTTACAGCCATAAAGTTGTTCAGTCATTTTATATAATTTACTAAAGGTTAGTTTATGTACATAATAAATACAATATTTGTAAACTCTGTGACAGTATTAATGATAAGCCTATGTACAATAAAATTGATATATAAAAATATCAGGATAAGGAAATATAAAACATGGAATATTACTATAATAAAAATTTAACATTTGTTAAATTCTTGGGCCACTACAACATGCCTGCTAACAAAGGGGAAGGGGACACCATATTATTTTCAGTGCTTACCTTCCTGGAAGACCCCATTCTGGCACTGCAACCATGCTTACTTGAGAGTATGACAGCACACCATTGCACACGAATAGAAAACGTGATCCAATATCAATAACAAATTGGAAAACTATCATAGCGTGCATTGCAAATAATGCTGACATAGCACCAATTTTGTCAAGGCAACACCAAGTCTTCACTGCTGTTTTGTAATATAATAAGCACTTTCAGCTAAATTCTCAAGAAAACTGGATTAGAGTATAAAAAATACGATAGCTCATAACCATCTTCTGTACATGAATGATCCCATTCTTTAGACAAAAACAAAAAAGACTTGTAATACATGTGTATTGTCAAGACACTTGTGATGACACAGATTGAAAAATCTGGACTCGAAAGAAGTGAAAGATTCATTATGCTTAAAGAACAGTCAAAACTATACAGGGCGACAACCTGACATTGCAATAATAATCGATATCTAAATAGTGGACAAAAAATACAGATACATGAGGTTACTCATTTCAGCATCAGAAAAAGGCCAATGTGAAATCAAAAGTTAAAAGAGCACATTTCAAAGCGTGTTTAACAAATCTTCAAGTGAAAATTAATTTGTGTTAACCAAATGCAAGTCATCAATGCAAATGACACTTCTATGCAGATGACGAAATAGAAGGGAGAGCGATTTACATTTTGAGGATTTTTACAATGCAAATCTATAAGGCACTATAATTAAAAGATGTAGCCAGAGTCTGTCTCTCGGAAAAAGAGCGGTAGGAGACTCAAGAGACAGAGCGCTCTACTGGTGAAAAGAAGGCGAGCATATAGACATTACAGACCACATTTGAATACAAGCAAAAAATGTGTCACTATTAAAAACAAAACAAATCAGTGGAATGCACCTGCAGACAGACATCGAGACATGGATAAAAATAACTAACAGACATCAGCAAACAACTAAATGCAGAAAAGCCTTCTGTAAATTTCCCACTTTCCCCACCTGCCAACAAACTTAGCAAAACTATCTGCTAGCAGGTGGAAAATAGATGAACGTTATTTAAGAGATTCAACGTCTAGATTTTTATAAATACCAAACAAATATAAGTACAAAGTGATTTGCAATTTGATAAATTTCCCTTGTCTTTCAGAGGGACAACCCTAGAAAATATGTTAATCAATGTTACCAAACAATGTCCAAAAAAGGATTATATAAAACCGATTAATTAATTATTTATGTAAACTTATATTTAGCAATATGTATGATTTAATCAACCAAACAAGCATAAAATTGTTCAAATATCAAGCATGACCAAAAAAACACATATAGGACAACACTGTCCTTTTCTAAGCTAAAATATAATAGGCCTAATACTACCACAGTCTGCACTCTCTGCAGCCATCATAAAATTATTTGCTTAACAGAAAGTTTTCACTCGCCCACATTACACCACGCCAGTCCCGCGCCTGCTCCCACTGGCTAAAAGAAGTAAACATCAAGGCAAAAGTAGATTCAATCAGCTGGATACCTGTCCACCCCCATTTAATCTAACTAAATATGTACTCGTCGGCAGAACCTGAAATAATAATAGCCAGGGGCTATTCTGAGAACACAGTTTATTACGAATAATACTTCTGCTTTCTTTTCTAAAGATAATCAACTGTAGGGATCTAAACCTCTCGTAGTGAGTACGAATTTAATATTACGAAAATATGCAAAGAGATTTTAATAAAAACATTACATAAAACATTAGTTATACAATAAACAAAGAGGGTTGAATTAATCATTACACTTTACCTTTGCGAGTTGTCAAACAATCTTCCCACTAGCACAACAGTTTTCAAAATGAAACTAATCACATGTCTCACAAATGAAAATCATAGAACGAATTAATTTTAATTCATTTCTACTTTTATATACAAAGAATTCGGTCGCAAATTTTAAGTTTGATGATGCTGATCTTACTTATAGTGTCCAATAGATTCACTTAGTTTCCACTTAAAAGTGCAAGAATTTGTTTCCATAATTATCTTCATTACAAGAAAGCAGAATGAAAAACCGAAAAATAATGAAGGATACCATGAACAAAAGTATTTTAATGCAATAAAAATATGATTCTTACACCTTTCATGGTAAAATGTAAGACCAGCTGATGAAATAACACTAAGAAAGTAATGTATAAGTGGCTGATTAGAGAGGCGATTAAAACCGAAATATTCTCCACCTGTGCAGAAGACTAATACAAAGACAAAATTGCATAAAAACAGATATCAAGAAAATTTTGAAGGATCCCCAAATGCTATCACAGCAAAGTGAAAGACAATGCGTCAGAAGACACAATGAGTTAGAATAAAAAAGGCATCTGTATGTGGGCTATGGAATCAAAAGTGGACAGTTAAGCAAGGATACACCCGTTAGAAATCATCATCAAATTAAAACTAATATGCACCTGCGACTTCGAGAAGGGAAAAAATATTACGTAAGTCTTGCATGAAAATCAGACAGTGTAGGTGCCAACATGAACCTTAAGATACGTTGAAGGACAAATGACAAACGTCAAAAAGAAGAGAGAAAAGACTTTAAAGTACTAAGAACTCAAAGTGACTGAGAATGACCATATCTTAATACATTTCCAGATCACAGAATTGCCTCACTTCTAAATACAGCACGACTCTGGACTGCCCACGACTTCCATATAATGTGGGATCTGCCAAAATTCTGGTAGGATTCGAGACAATGTCAACAACCCATAAACCGGATTGATAATAAATTGCGAAGAGTCAATACGGCATGTTATTTTATTATTGGTTGAAGGTAATGAAGATACTGACCATGATACAGTGATTTCGAGATGAAAAACCAAATTATACATACACAGCATGTTATTTTGTTAAGGCCTGGTGGTGATCAAGATTATGATACGTTGATTACGAGTGGAAAACCAATGTGATGTGCGTGTGTGTGTGTGTGTGTGTGTGTGTGTGTGTGTGTGTGTGTGTGTGTGTGTGTGTGTGTGTGTGTGTGTGTGTGTGAGCGTGGGTGTTTATTTGCGTTTTGCGAAGAAATCGTTGCTTTTTATGTTTGTTTTTTTAACAAAGCATGAGGCCGATTACCGCCTTTTGAAAGTATTGTACCTAGTTTATTGTACCATACTATCTTGAATCTGTATCAAAAAGGATCTTACAGCGAGTTTCTGCCAGGTTGCGAAGATATTCTCGGCAAATGACTGACATGAATCTTGTACGCAGTAATTTCTTCTGAGGATCAGATGACAGGTTAAGCATGTCAACATTACACATGAGCACGTTAAATTAGGTTCAGAAGAAAAAATTCACATGCACTTGGCAGAAAATTGGCTCAGCAGCCACCAGGTGCAGTGACAGAATCTCTCCGAACGCGTCAGCCATCCTGTTTTTAACGGAACTACTATAATACATCGTCTGTGGTTTCGTCTTTAGCGTTGCCTTTTGTTAACAAGCAAGTACAACTAGTGGCACAAATCAAATGTATAACTGACTATCTGACAGGTGTAATTATTCGTACAAGTTTATTTCACATAACTGTATTTTCTAAGAGACTGTTTATTGCACATGGCAATATAGAAAACAGGTTACAAATTAATTTTAAAAGTAATCAGCGTTGATAATTTTAACTTTAGAAGTAACCTATATTTTCAAACATACTGCTTAGTATATATCAAACATGTTGGGCAATACAATTCTGAAGGGTGTTTAAGTAAAAATTAACCTACCCTTATATAAGCTTTTAATTCATCTTGTCGTCTATAATCAAATCGCTTCCAATATTTAAAAGATACAATTCGACGCACATATGACATTTTAGTAAATTAAGGATTGACACTAGATCCAGGTATCAGCCAAAAATACTATAAGCTGTCAGAAATTACGCGCCTTAGTAGATACAAAGAGCTTCACCAGAAGGAGGCATAATTTTTTTGTTGTTGAAATGTCTGGGTAGATTAAAGGAAAAATCCAAGAGATCACTGAATTCCAGCATGGTCTCTGAATTCACGAAGACAAAAACATCAGTGCTGCACTTTTACGTTGTTCAAAGTCTGGAGGTCAGATTTAGGTTGATACCCTCACTTTCAGTTCTCACTGATGCGTTTGGATAAATGTGGCACCATCAATCACAATTTTAGTTTTAGCCTTAAGCAATCTCTCCCCCTCTCGCCCCCCCCCCCACATCACACACACATACACACGAAGAAGAAAACAGAAAGATCAACATAAACCCTTCTCAGGAGCATTTACTATAAAATACAATCCTTATTTTCCAATTAAAGAAAAGTAACAAACACTACCACCCAATAATCAAATAAATAACGCTGCAGGAGCTAGACACGAGAGACATCAGATTTGATTTTGTGCAAGAAATTATCAAAATAATGAAAACGACTTGCATGATAAATGAAAAAAATGCGCTCTAATCGCTTCTTGGCAAAGACTCACAAGATAGAGTCCTGTCTGTACTATAGTGACGATAAGGCGGTTGACCTGTGTGTTCCATGCTTGCGATAACTCATGATCCTGCCGTAACAATCTACGAGGACACCCGAAAGGCTAGCTCTGGCTGCATAACTCAGACAAGGTTTATTTAGCATAATTTCTCATTCAGCAAACTGACTCAAAGTTTTCTTCACGTACCACTTTCCTAATGATTGAAATGCTAAAAGAATATGTCTGCATAAAGCAAAGCAACACTGGAGAGGCCACTTTTAGCATACGTGAAATAAATCTTTGCAACTCTAAAAGTAACATTTCTTGCGTCTAATCTCCACTGTCTTCACCATCCACGAGCATGCTTGGTTAAAGTTATTTTAAACTCTTCCTATATATAGAGTCTTGTAGGAAGTTTAATCTTCATTCAGCGACACACACAGTTTCTGCTACTTTTATTAATTTGGGGGGTAAAATCAAACCAGAGATATCGTGAGTATGATTTCTTTATATTACATCATAAATGTCTGTACAGATTACGAAATTCGGTTATTTCCGACTGTAGGTCGAGTTTAGATCGGCGTTGAAGCATGGAACGCGCAGTAACAAGAAGAATGTCGAATTAAATTGTTGCGAAGACATTTAAATATGAAGAAGCAAATTTGCAAGGCTGTTGGTGACTGAACCCTCCAGCCACCAAAATTTATCTATCTTCAGCCTATCGTTATGAATGTTTCTCCTCATTTTTCACGATTAACTATATTTAGGCTACATCACACACATAGGGATAACCATACTCATGCAAAATAATTATGCTCAGGTACTAGTTTCCAGCCATTTATTATTTTTAAAAGGAAATAAAAAGCAAGAATTGTAAGAAATACCTAGTTTCTTAAACTAACAATTAATAGGCAGTTCACTGGAGTTGTGCTCAATTACTCAAATGCATATACGCATTTACAGATAAGAATGTCGAAAGATTCGTTTTCACTTCTTTGCTGCTAAACTGAACTGAAAAGAATGTATCGAGAAGGAAATAAAAGAACGACATTGCAAGAGACAATTATTTAAGATGACAAAAAGGTAATTCTGTGTGACATTATATCGGCAAGTAATTCAGTATGAATGAAGCATATCAAGCCGTGCATTTCGATGAAGGACAAATATGCACGGCGTTATTGAAAATAATGCAACACACACTGCCTATGATATTTCTTTCTTTTATCAGTCATTAGAAATCCACGCTTACAAAACAAGAAAATCTTTCTGCCTCTAGTTATATTCGCCAGTGTTCACACTGGATAAATGGGAAAAGTTTACAATAGAGTCATAATGTTACGCTGGAATAATAATAACAATAATAATAATAATAATAATAATAATAATTGTATATGCCATTTATTTAATGATAATAATAATAAATAGTAGTAATACTCAAAAGACCTGCACAGTTAGAAATACTTTGTAGCACTTGTTCAACTTCATGCATATATTCGAAGTGCTGTTAATTTTACAAGCGAATATAACCACTGTATTTCAGATGCACTAAGGGGGTGGGGTAGGATTAGGTTAGAGGGGATAATGCTTCACTAAATAGAAACTGTTGGTCATTTGCTAATCTTGAGCTCAAATGTTAATATATAAATGTGAAGTGTAATAGATGACTTAAGATGACTCAAACAACCTCCAAAAATTAAGAAAACTGAAATACTAACACTAACTCAGAAAACAACAAACAGCCAGTGAAAAGAGGGGACAACCAAGCCGTGCAATGAAGTCTAAAGATAGCAAGCCTAAAATATGCCGAGTGTTGTTTATTGGGATAGTTGATAGAATAAAAATAAAACCGTGAATAATTAATGTTTGAGATTACCCTTCATGCATATCGGAATTGCTTACGCCATAATTAGTAATTTACCGCAAGCATTTTTTATGGATACCAACGAATACATGTTTCAAAAGCTGCATACCCTCCCCCATTTTCGATATCCTCCTGATTGAAGATGCGCAATACAAGCTTATATGGTTATATTTAGCAATTTAGCAGCTATTTATGTGACAGGGTTTTGATAGTCATGTACTACATGTATGTGTGTGTGTGTGTGTGTGCGCGCGCGCGCGCGTGTGTGTACTAATAGCGATTATACAGAACTGTAAATGCATTTACAGCAAGAAACCAACAAACCGGCGACCGAAACAGCCCAGAATTGGATTCAGCGAACGGCAACATGTGACATGCGAATAAATTTAAGTGGTCAACAACGTAAAAAGAAAAAATAGTGAAGCATGAAGGGGTGTTGAATTTATAAATGCATCTAGAAAAGATGTGTCTTTAGAACACTCTTGAATCCCAGTACGATTATTTTGTATTTATTATCGAGAGGTAGGTCGTTCCCCGTAAATGGACGTTTGACGTGATAATGAATACAGGTCACTGGACTTAGATTTTGGTCGAGGATTGCTAATGATATGGTAAACGCACTTCTGTAGCAGGAGTGTAATATACCTCGGTGTATAGGTTAATAAGATTAACAAACAGAAGAAATTTGTGCTGCGATATGGCAGCTTGATATCTAATAACTTAAAGATGAATAGTGATAAAACAAATAATAATTACAAGTTGTAAAAATACCCTTATCTATTAAAAAAAAAAAAAAAATTTTTAAATGTTAAATTCCAATCACCACAATTCAACCACAATTTGTGTAAAAACGGAAGGATTACGGAAATGTAAAATATTCTGTGTTATTTCAGTACTCTTTAGATTTGAATATTGTAAACTCTTCTCTCGCACTTGCCACTTGCAAGTGTTAACAGTGTAAAACAACGACACACTTTTTAGCGTTTTACATGGTGCAAATCAGTTTCATCTGCAGTCCGATTTGGACAGTTATTTGTCATGCAAATATATTGATATATCATACAAGTAGTCAGACGCAAGCTGTCGAATTGCAACATGATAAAGATTGCAATAATCAGAAATGGCTCAAAACACGACAGTTAATTAATTTAATTATGAAGACAATGACTCTAAGCCAGGGCAGGCAATACCATAGACGCCAGCCAAACACAAGAGTTAGAAGATGACGTACCATAGACGCCAGCCAAACACAAGAGTTAGAAGATGACGTTTTTCAAGAATGAAGCTATGGAGATATTTCGTTATGTCACAGTAAAGGAAAGAGAAACCGTGTACGAACTAAAAAGTACATCACACTTTGAGCATTAAGAGTAACTCCAGCTTCTGAATTCCGAACTTGAATGGATACAGACCAACAATAAAACATCATAAGTAGAACTAACTCTCCCAGTTCAATACTATTATGCATATCATTTTGTGTGTTTTAAGATTGACTTAATTTTAAATTTCAATTCTGGGTTCGGAAATAAACGTTTCTGAAGCAAAAAGTAAAAAGAGTGTGTGCGCGTGCGTTTGTGTGTGTGTGTGTGTGTGTGTGTGTGTATGTATGTTTTGTGGTGGGTGGTGGTGGGCGGGTGGGTTAGGAGAGTTAATGAGGACAAGGTGACTGATTAGCTGGGAGTTAGATGAAAGTCATTATCCACTTATATCTAGCAGTCCCGGAATATCCACACTGAATTATTACCATCGATTCCTTCCTTTTACGGACTCCCTTTCCCCACCGCTCGTGTTCTCTCTCTCTCCTCTCTCTATAAGACACAGTATCGCAATCGATTTATTAATGGTGAACGGTTCAGCATTGAGTATAAATAGCGTAGATTCTATTGACTTTACTAGCAACATTTCTTAAAGCTCTGACCTGAAAGAAAATTATACACATTTCTTTGTCCGACTGAGTAGTTCAGCTACTAAGCTTGACTACAGGGAAAATTTCATGACAGTCCTTGACCTCAAGATCACGTCCAATTACACCAGAGTGAATGCATGGGAATGAATATTTTACTTGCCATAAACATGGGAGTGCTAAAGAGAAAAAAATGTTTTAAAAGTTGAAATATGTACTATGCGCAGCCAAATCTTACATGTGCAATTAAAAAAACCCATGATAGAAAAATAAATAAATGTTGAATGTTGCGCAAGATTGGCTGCAAGTGGCAGAAAATTGAAAGACCGTGAGTTAAAAGTTGCAATACTCACTAAAATAGGTCATTTATTTTATTAAACATTTACATAAAATATATACTAAACAATTCAATTACAAGTGAACTCAACCCTGTTCATCATTATAATATTAAAACCTTGCGTTGATAACGTGATCGAGATTTGCATAACCTAATCCGTATCAATCACAACAGTAACATTAATGTTCAAGACGGGAATAGGTGTCGTTATGTCTTAGAACGGTTCACTGTGTAAATGGAAACCATTTTGAATAATAAAGATATTCCGACCTAGGATAATTAAAAAAGGACAGAAGTAAGTACACTATAATTTTCATAAATGGACACTCTTTTTATAACAAAAACAACTTTTACATGTTCGTCTCGTGGCGACAGTGCCATAAAACCTTAATTGTCAAATCTGTCGCCAATGAATCACATTGTAATGTTAGTGCATGTGGCATGCTCAAAAAAAAAAAAAAAGAATACATCAACTGAGAACACACACTATACAAAACGTTAATATACTTACTTTTGCAAGCAGGTGTGATTTATGAGAGGGAGTTGTGTTCTGATGGTTTGAATGAAACATGTAAACAGTTGACTATAATACTAATATATATGTAGCTAGTTTCTTTTACATATAAGTGCAATCAGAAAAGTAATACACAATATCCTTTTAGTCAAATAATTGATTTATCATTTTAAAAAATAAGTGTATGTGTGTGGTGGTGGTGGTGGTGTGTGTGAGTGTGTGTGTGTGCGCGCGTGCGCGGGTGTATCAAATTTTTGACGGATAACATAAATCTACACCAATTTTTAATATATTACACAATAATCCTTCGCATATAAACATTTAACATCCCGTTACTCGGACTTTTTCGCATATTGCTAAATGTGACAAAACGCCACCCTAGTTATGGATATTATTATCATTATTATTACTATCTGTAAATAATTACAAGTGATGAGAATCTTAATTTATGTTAGAAACAATTCTCCAGAAGACCCCACCACTCGTCTCTCTCACTTGGCCGATGTGCGGGTCCTGTAAACATTTTTTCTCTTCCCCAACATTAAAGACAAACATTCACTGTCACACAATATTTCCCTAGGACGAAAACATCCAAAGGAGAAGATAAATCCGTCTTTAATCTATATTTCAAATTCATAGGCATAATTTATCATAGACATGAGAGCGGAGTTTTAGAGAAACAATTACATTCAATGTACATAAGATGGCCGCTGTCACTAATACGTATTTACAATCACGCGGTTTACAACAAGTCACTATTTAGACCCGACGGTCCTACGTACCCCTCCAAGGCAAGTAAATCAACTGTTCCAGAATCTTCGATGCGCTCTCTCCAAGCACACCCTGGAGGTTCGTCCCGAATTTGCGCTATCAAGCACATCAGGAGGATTGTTCCCGAATGTTAATGTAAGCTGCTCAGCATACCATGAGGAATATTCAAAATAATCTTCGTGAATACTCGAGACCATTTTCGCCATAAATATTATTAGCTCTTGAACAGAATTATCAGGAATTACAGCAACATGTTATTGATAAGTTCGATGATAATGCTGGATGCACACACCAACGTGATCAGGTAGAGTACAGTAGTCACTGTAGCCCGAAGCAGAAAACCCCATACCTTTTCTCTGCAAAAGTCAAATTAAGGCAGTGCTAAATTTCAGGCATATTTCATCTCTAAAACTCCTTTCTCTGTTACAAACATTCTCAACTTACAAAGTCTGTAACAATATTGTTAACCGGATACACGCACAGGATAAGAAATATAGCATCAATCAAAATTCACAAGTATAATGTACAACCATTTAGTGAACATAGAATAATGGTTCAATTACATAAAGCAGTCTCTAATTTAAATCAAAGATCAATAACAAACATTACGAAATACTTCTAAGTCCATCCTTTCTTTACCAGTCAGTTAACTTACTATAAACTAACAATCACCTTTATGACTGGACTCGAGTTTCGTCAAATTCAAAGTGATTAGAATATAGACTTTCTTCAAGAAAATAACTTTCGGTCCATCCTCATTGGATGAATTTGTTATGAAGAAGTGTGAGACTATTAGTCAGAAAAACTACTCATCCGCTTGGAACTGGTTTGGATTGTATCATCAATTTTCTAGCACATTCTCCACCTGAGCTGTTTACTTTCAACTTTGACACTTAAAAATATCAACATAAGCAGTGCCAAGGTCGGAACACTTTGGCATTTAACAATTTATACAACAATTAAGTTTAGAAATAGCGGTAGGCAAATTTACTCCACCACACTAAGTAAGCAGAACGAACCCATATAGGGTAATTGCAAAACAATTCTAGTTTATTAGAGAAAGAACGCTCAGTCAGTGAAATATTGATTAATTAATAATAAAACATTAATCATTAAAAAAAAACTTGAAAATAATTAAATAAATGGGAAAGGTTGGACCTTTATCTCCCCAGTTCTAGACTGTAGATCTCGGACTTCCAGTTTCCCAGAGTAACAGGAGAGAAAGTGTAGTGTGTGTGTGTGTGTGTGTGTAAGCTAGACACACACACACAGACACACACAGACAGACAGACATACAGAAAGATGGTGAGAGATGGAAAAAAGGAGAGCTAAAGAGAGGAAGAGACAAAGGAAGAGAGTCAAAGGGAGAAAGAGGGAGGGAAAGATGGAGTGGAGGTGGGAGGGAAGGAGGGAGAGAAGTCTGTTTTAAAACATCCTTCAATTCTCAAGCGTCGTTTAATCTATTCAGAGATTATGTCGTTCCAGGATGTGAAAAACTTCGCTCATGTATGTGAAATCTGAATAATTTATCTGAAATACAAGTAACTGAATTCCTTCACTTATCACAAGCAATGCGATTCATTTCTCACTTTTCTTCTGACGCTGAAATAGACTAGTACATCACACTGCATCGGTGCACACGTCACGATCACCTAATACAATGAGCAGTTTGAAAAAGAAAATTAAAAAAATATCCTCTGGCAGCAAGCGTAAAAATTCAATTGAATGCGTTTACTTCTGTTTGGTAATATTATTCCAGTTAGAAGGACATATAACACTTCTGGAGAACCAAACTTAACGCCCATATAAAGATAAACATTCACTGACCATCATTGTCTTGCGAAAAATGATAGATCTACTGTCTAACACCATCTCGCTAATCACATCTCTGTGTATAAACAATTAAGCACTGACATTCATCAATATAACTACATTCTACTAACCAAATATTTTACCATTTTGAAGGACACAAAACATGTAGTTGTTCTTATGTATTATCACGTTAAGTGTATAAATAAAAATAATTCACGCTAATGTGTACACACACATGCACACACATACACACACTCAAACGCACGTTAAAATCTGCTATATTTACTTTGCAGGAAAATTTTTCATGCGTCAGCAAATTTCCAATATTTTCCAAAAGATACAGGAAATAACATAAGCCGCTAGAACGATGGTCATGGCTGTGGTTGGCTGATGTTCCTGCTAAACAACTATTGAATATTGTACAGATTAAAAAGCTTTAAAATCATATGAAAACTAAACAAACGCCAAAAGTTATAAGCAAACTCGAACTGACAGGGTAAGATTAATGTTTAGTGTTTAAAGTAATTTTCTGATAGTACTTCATTTAAATAAAATCAAGACGGCTATAGCAATCGTTCTTTCTCTCAATGCCGGCTTACAACATACATTACAATCATTTGAATATGCTTGACAAGAATGTTAAAAATGGTAAAAGATAATCCCCTTTAATAACAAATATCTTTTCAAATTGAGAATAATGTCCTGAATGTATTTTATTAAAAAATATATTGTATGACTTTTAATTTAAAAAATACATCTTTGTACCATTTAAGGTATTAAGAACAATTTCCACAGAATCAGTTTAAAATAGTTAAGAAATCTTTGGAGAGGGTTGTAAATTTCACCACTTGAATCGGAACATTTTGATCGATAGTTCGACGAAAAAGTAGTTTCTTTTAAAAACATAAACTAAAAGTTTTAAGTTTTTTCAGGCAACCGAATGACAGCTTCCGTTACTGTAAAACTTCATCACATGAAGCGAAAATGAAAACGCACGTGGGAAACAGATATAAACTTGTTTCAAAGCGCGAAGGGGTCAAGACAAAAAGATTACAGAATAACAAAATAGCTTTGAATAAAATTATCATAACGACACAAAACAAAGACAATTCGAGAAAAGAAAAGCACCTCGTCATGAATCCCATCATTATATACCCCCATCCTGCTCAAATCTTTCTTTTCTTTCTTTTCTTTTCTCTTCATAATCTACAATCGACTAACAGCCTGAAATAAGCAAAGTAAATTCCCAAGTGTCGTCCCATTATACATGGAGTTTAGAATTTGTGCTTCAAGAGAAAGCATACAAATATTTTACTTTTGGAACGACTATTAAGAATGTTTCCTTCCTAATCAAATATTAATAAAATATACAAATGTATTACATAATATGAAGGTTTTAAGTTCTCTTTATTTTATTATTTTCGTATTACCAGTGAGAGCATTTTCAGATATGGGAGTGAAAGAGAGAGAAGAACAAGGAAAATAAAACATAGCAAGATCAGCAAAGGTCAAACAAATGTCGATTAGCCAAAGCTAATCTTTACATCACACAGACGGAAAGTTGGAATCGTGTATGATTTATTGGGTCAGGTCTTCCTGAAAATGACTGAGGTCCAGCGATATAATGTAGCCAAACACGTACAGTGTGCAACGATAGACTAATCTATCTTGAATTTTGATGAGACGAAAGTTTTCTTATACAAAAACAGTAAATGTGTAGCGGAGTAAATTTGTCCATATTTTAAAAGTTAATTATTATATAATGTAATAACTTTAAAAATAGGGAAAAACAAATTTACTCCACCACAAAATGGTTTTAAAGGTATTTTAAAAAAGAAATAGAGTGTTCATCTTTTCTCTCTTTGGAGAAAGTGAGTCCGAACAAGTGAAATCATTGAAAACAATAATTACTTAAGTCTGAGTAGTTTTTCATTGATAAGCTCTAAGGCAACGTATACATTGCCTACTAAGTTGCATCAATCACAAATTTGATCTATATATTGCTGGCAACTGAATTTACCAGCTCGTAAAGTGAAAAATAAAATATCACAAAGTGTGACAATAAAATATTAGCAAATTTTATCGCTATAAATTTAATTATAGTGACATTTATTAAATAGAATATTAGGGCATATAGTTTCAATCAAATTTTTAAAATGTTCTCCGCATCTGTGCTTTTGTTAAAAGATGAGGTAAATAATGATCCACAAATACAGGAAAACATTTAAAGTTACTTCTAGACTTACTAACTGAAATCAATGTCAAATATAACAACGCATTCAATTTTTACTATTTTGATGTGAATCCTTACTACAGCTAGTATGACCAAATGAAATCCCTAACGCAACCTGAAATGTATATCTTATGCTATACATACTGTAACACATTAATCTAAATCGAATATCTGTCACTATTTAAAGCATATATATATTATATTCACTCAGACTCACCACAGCCCATCTTCTTTTGTTGACTAAAAAATTATAACAAAAATGTGTACTGAATAAGCAAACTAGAAAAGAAACTATTGCTCTTATAAAAATGTTGATTCATATTTTTATTAACTTTCTTGCTTATACCTAGTTTGATATGTAATTACAAACAAACAAAAATATCTCTATTCCTAACCAGTGATATGAAATTCTGCTTCCCACTGCGTTCAGTTAATGCTTTTTCTTTAGCCTGCCAGATCGATTCCAGACTGATTCCCCAATATCAATGACGTGAACACATATCCCTGACCGTATCAAACTGCGAATCGTCTCAACTGTGAATGATCGAGTTTTAATAACATCTTCTCTTGGTAGCCCTGCTTCAGTGTGAGATTAATGGTCTCCCTTTATCCAGTCTAGGAAGTCCTAGCAACATTTAAAACATTGTTAACATACCCAGTGACATTACATATAATATATATATAAAATACGTATTTGTTTATATCTCTGTTGTATTTTCTCACTTTGACTAATATTTCCATTCCTTGCTCACATATACATGATTTCTGCGAACATCTTTAATTTTGAAACGTGCTCAAAATTTGAAATGTATGCCCTGTGTGTGTGTGTGTGTGTGTGTGTGTGTGTGTGTGTGTGTGTGTGTGTGTGTGTGTGTGTGAGAGAGAGAGAGAGAGAGAAAGAGAGAGAGAGAGACAATAGGGAAGGGAAGGAGAGCTGCAAGTATTAGGTACAAACTACGTATATGTGGCACCTTTTGTTGTATTTCACTTAGCTTGGTTACACAAACTGCAGATGTATGCAAACTGAGATCACGCCAAGGTCTGACATTCATCCTGGAAAACAGGGCGTGACTCACACTAACAAGAAACAGAATTACGTGAGTGTAAACGCAGAACACAGTGTTCCTGGCATGAAACTGCCACTAGTTGTTTTCGTTTTTACTTTCCAAACTTTTCCCAATATAAAGTATTAACGACAAGGGCGAAGTAACTTTGGAGAAATGGTCTCAGAACTTTGCT
Organism: Sinotaia quadrata; assembly: GCA_028829895.1. Lineage (NCBI taxonomy): Eukaryota > Metazoa > Mollusca > Gastropoda > Architaenioglossa > Viviparidae > Sinotaia > Sinotaia quadrata. The sequence continues at coordinate 26,528,118 of CM054181.1, forward strand.
TTGTTCCCGACAGTTTCAATTGTGCCGCTGATCTATAACTCATAAGATATAACGGCAATCATCTAACGCAAAAGAGAAGAGGGAGCGAGAGGGACATTAGGGGGTGGAAATGTATGATGGAGCTGAGTGGAAAATATTTAACCCAAACATTTATACAATTTATATTCCAAAGTAATACATGTCAACTAATGACCGTCTACTGCTAGCAATTAACAAGATGAAATTGTTGATAGGTAGTAAACGGTAAAAGTAATATATGCTCCACCTCTCTCTCTCTCTCTCTCTCTCTCTCTCTCTCTCTCTCCACCTCTCCACACACACACACAGTAGGCTATACACACATGAAATAGATATCAATTTGGCAGTATCTAGCAGAACTAAACTGTTTATCAAGAATTCAGAAATAATTGAGTATTAAAGCCTTTTATTGAGATACTAAGCCAGTCAATGTGTAACCCTTCCAAGAAAAATGCTTACTATCATTACTGAACTGAAGAGCAGGAAGAAGAATTATAAATCAACAACCAATTTTGATATAAACGTGTTTGTTACAATAAGATTAATTCATTGTGTGCGACACTCAGTTTTAGTTAAAGTTCCTGTGCACATAATAATCATGTGCATATGTCTTTTAAAACGAGAGTCGATTCCATTTTAATCTGTGATTCTGGTTTCTTTTCCGTTCTTTTGCTTGTGGGAGGCAATAGCATTTGTGCACGAGCAACCGAACATACATCCATTCAGTCAGCCATCCAACCACACACACACACACACACACACACACACACACACACACACACACACACACACACACACATTTAATCGCAGAGAAAGAAAAGAGCGAGACGCTGGAGACAGAGGGAGAGGAAGATAGAGATAGAAACATGGCACCCAGTTTGGATTTAAAGAGTGAAGGAAGAGTGTACAATCAGCAAGTGTGCAATATGATACCACCTCAAGCCATTGCTTCAGGCAGCTATGTCTGAATGACAAAATAATATAAAAATTCGAAGTGAATAATAATTACTGTACTTGTATGGATAAACGTATGGTCTGAAATAGAGATTTATGGGGTTTTAATAATATTTTTATAACAGATGTGTGTATGCGGATGCGTGTGTGCGTGAGCATATGTATATCTATGTGTGTATGTGTTCGTGCAATGAGTGAATGTACAGGCGCGAAAGTGTTTCCAACATTCCCCAACACAGCACCAGGCCAACTCTGCGAAAGCCCCTGCAAAACTCTACGAGCACGTTAGCCGTTGGCTTTTGCCTCTCTCTGCGTGATCCCCTTACTCCCATCCTTCAAGCCTTCGCCAAACTATGACAGCGCAGTGTTTACACTAGGAACTCCGCGCTTCGAATACAAGCCAGCTAGCTGACGTTATTTAAAAAATCAAAACTCATATCGGCGACACGTAGGATAGGGAAGAAGACGCGAGATGGTCCCTTGTCAATTTCTCATTGCGTTCCTGTCTTGGCGAAAAAGCAAGAGAAAATCGCAGGGAAAATCAACCATAGGACGAGCACAGGTTAAAAGGCTTTACTCATGATTGCTTACATTCGCGAACTCTTGCCCGGAATCAATGTGGTTTAAGTGGTCTACAATACTAAAATACTACAGCTTATAAAAACGTCTTTCAAAACCTATATGAGTTTAATAATCCACCACAACAGCGCAATACTATTACTTTGCCCAATAAAGTCTTAAGTTCTAACTTCGATTTCAGCAGTTTTATGCAAACTGAATTTCAAAATAATATGATGTAAAAGTATAAGGTATTAGATGCTAATACAACTGACTCATCTGAGCTTTTAGCACTTGATGGTGTATAGTCTTTCAAAACTATTTGTACTGTGTGTGCACTTTTATTCGTTTCCTTTTTTATCAAAAGGGACCACAAGGAACGTAAACACGACAATAACAAACAGAAACAATAAAAAACCAAAAAAAAAAAAAAAACCAACAGCAACAAAAAACATAAAGGATCATGAAAATTCAAGAGGCCTTACTGCTCTAAAACAGTTTTCAAATGTGTCACATGACGGGTCAAGCCGCAGCAGGCACACAAAATGGAACTGTTTACAGCAGCCGTGCAAAGAGAACAAGACATTTATAAGAGCAACCAGCCAGCGACCGTTCTAAAAGGAAACCCCTAAGAACAAAATCATTGTTTCAAGGAGCTATCGAACAGGACAAATGACTGCTGAAGAATTCCTTTTCTATTTTAACCATATTTGCTTCACTGTCAACAATTTAAAAAAAATTCATTTGTTTACCCTCAAAACAGTTTTCGATGCATAGTACCAGAAAAATTATTGAAGTACTAATTCCTAAATTAAATAAACAATGTCCTGTTATTGGGTAATAATAAATAGCAGTACAGACAACGCTTGCATATTTGTATCGCATATTCATACTGACGTTGCAGTCCCTAGTCGACATATGTAGATAATGGCGAAACAACGCAAGCTTACGTTTCTTTATGCATCATTACAAAATAAAGAACGTCATTAACGTGCCTCTAAGGCCTGTTAAGAGTTGTTTTGACATAGATGCTAGGAACCTATGTGAGCATCAACAGTTCATGCCGAACGCACGTAACGTAATCAGTTGTCAAGGATTACGCTAGTGTGTGGCGACCGAAGTGAACCGACAGATGCGTCTTTTCCACCTAATTTTCATCAATGCAGCTTGTCGTAACGGCGTTACTTAATGTAAGAGTACTCAAAACGTCAATCACGGTCGACTGGTGGACCGTCAAATCATTGATCGCGTAAAGTATTAGATGAGAAGTTAATTCCAAGGTGCACGAACTTAAACTCTGAGCACTCCTAACGTAATGAGAAGATGGATGGATGAATACAAAAGTTTCCTTTGGGGTGGAATCATTAGATTCGTATCCAAGTCAATAATGAATACAGACTAGTTAAAATACGTGCAATAAACGTTGAAACCGTTACTAATTTTTCAGTACAACAACAACAATAATAATAATCTTTGCCTGCATGGATATTTTTAGTATATATATAAAGTGTATACTTTAGGCGACTTGTGTGTGTGTGTGTGTGTGTGTGTGTGTGTGCGTGTGTGCGCGCGCGCGTGCGTGCACACCTGCGGACGCTGGAAAATTAAAATAACGGATTAGGCAACATCAAGTTAATCACGAATCTACTTTTGTGGGGACTGCTCTTTTTCTTTCTTTCTGTCTTATTTAATTAACATTTGAAGTAATCTTCAGTAGTAAAACACAATTTTAAAATTGCATTTAGAAACCTAAATGTCCTGTGAATAACCTTTAGAAATTATACATTACAACAACAACAAAATCGGCTTACATTTGATATTAGCGAATCTTCCGTAGGAATTAATGTCAACAAAACGAATTATACATCTGTTAGGGCCAATCGTTGTCATCGAATCACACAGTTGCTATCGACATAAATAAACAATAAATACACTGCTTCCTTTTTACTGATATTTTTTAAACTAGACAAAACAGTAAAAATCTGCAATCGAATATAGCTTTCCTCCTCCACATGTTAGACTTATCAAATTAATACCTTTATCAGGTAGAAAGGTAGTGAATAATGTTTAAAAATTCAACATCTAGATTTCTTTAAGATATGAACACATTGTGGCTTTACCTACTTTCCTTTTCTTCTAGACAGAAGCACATAATACTAGATATTCAATCAGATTTATTCTAATACACCTAGAGATTTCAACAGACCAGTATCTTGCTATGATTACGTGGCAACAGAATGAAAGTTTTGTATCCAACCTTAAGTTGCTTAGACTTTATTTTCTCATCAAAATACGTGACTTGTGCAAGCATGTTTCAGACAGTCATGGCCAAAGCAACAAAAATCTAGCCTATTCCACAAAACAGTATATTAATGGTACCCTATTTTTCACTTCTTCGATGATATGGTCATCTGTCCATAATTGTTTTAGAGTTTTCATTGGCCTGCGAACTGTTTTGCCATACATTAGTTCGAATGATGAAAACTCCAAATTAGCCTCTGGAATCTCTTTGTATACAGACTTGCGAACAATTATATATATATCAATCACAAAGTCTCCCATCACAGCGAATGTCAGTGTGCCACTGAAACGTTCAATTAAGAACATTGCACTGGACCCTATGTGGTATACTAGATGTTAAGGGGCGATGACGTGTCTTCTCGTATCCTACTTGCAGCGTCTGATGTTATGGCCGATGATGCGTGTATCCTCTTCATGTATCCATTTGCAGCATCAAATGTTAAAGACCGATGACGGGTGTCTTCTTTTATCCTGCTTGCAGCGCCAAATGTTAAAAACGCCCCTGATGATGATGATTATTATGATGATATTTTTCTTTTTGTTTTTCTGCATGCCATTTATATAAATTCACAGAACGAGGTTCCTTGTAATAGTGATCATTTTATTTTTTATAAAACGCCATCTCTGAACTGACAGAACCAGTGCAGCAAACAATTAAATGGTACTAGTCAAATAGCAAATGTCCAAGTCCATGACACAGTATATATAAAATGCATATCTATTATAATACGTACAAGTTTACTGACACCACAATAATAATGATACCGTCTCCTATACTAACCTCTAGTTAAATAAAACGTCTTCACCTACTCTGTACGTATATCTTCTTCTGTCTCCACACTATTCTATAAGTATATACACAATCTAACCTAAACTACTCACCCTGTTAGCCCTACGGCCCAGGGGTCTTGGTACTCCCTACACATCTTTGTCCGTTATTTCCCCCTCTTTTTTTGTAGTAGTACCGTTAACTTCTTTGCTCTACAGGAATTGCATGAAAACTTTTCATCTTCTTTAGATGTTCTTGGTTTTTGCTGAATTCCTGTGAAGCCTTCAAGAGGGTTCTTGGCATTGTGATGCAGATGTTTGCCTTCTTCTTTTTTAATGGTATTTGCTTTGCTGGGACTGTTGTAGGTCCTTTTTTGCCCTTGAGATGTAGTTGTCTTGGTATTGTGTCATGCAGGTGATGAATTCGGCTCTTTTCGGGGCCACCCCAGCAGAGTCTGTGGATTTTTCAGTGGTGGTGGTTACGATAACAAATTTTGTATCGCCACTGGAGCTTTCGTGGATCATTTCATCATAAGAAGTTCTTTGATCTGTAGTGCTCCCCTCATGAGTATCCGGGGAGCGCTGGTGGTGGTGTTGCTGTTGGAGTTTTGTCTTGGTGCTTGCTTAGTGTTGTCGTCAGTGTTGAATTTTTTCTCGTGGAGTTGTATTCCTGTTGAGTTATGCGTTCTCTATTTCTTGTGTCTGTGGCGTTGAAGTTGTATTTTGTTCCTGTTGAGCATTGTGGTGTCGGTGGCTGATGTAAGTTGTGAATATTGGTGACGAATCTATGTATAGTGCTATTGTTCGCGCGTCCGTTGCAAAACGTGTCTGGCTGGCAAAGGCGGGCTTTTTTAGTCTGGTAAAGTTGTGGTAGATGTTGTTGCTGTCGTTCCCGATGTTGAGTGGGAGGGGGATTGGGAGGGTTGTCTTATAGAGCCCAGGTTAGTACGTGTGCCCGGGATGTTCAACCCTCTGTCAACCTCTCTGGTGGAGTTGTTGTTGGCGCTGTCATCGTGACTGTCCCCAGTGTCCGTTGCAATGCATGAGGGCGGGTGCTGGAGGCCAGTAAAGGTGGTCGAGCAGCAATTGAATCATATCTGTAGTGAGATGATTAAAGTATCCCACTGCATGACCTGCCTCTCACTAAGCCAAAATTGCTGTCGTTGTTGTTGTTGCCTTTGTAGTTGCTGTTATTGACTCTGTTGTTATCACTGTTGTTGTCGGATGTGTTGTGGTGGGTGCCGTCTTTTGTGTTTGAGGCCTTGTTTTGTTGTTTGATATTTTGTTGTGGCTGCTGTTGTTGTCGTTGTTGTTGTTGCTGCTTTTGGTGGGGTCTCTGATAATGGTGAGAGATGGGGAGCCTCGAGCGGTCTAGTATTCGTTGAAGGCAGCCTCGATCTTTGTGCAATTTCCTGCTTGGTGCGGTCTTCAGTTTGTCTGAATTTTTCTTTACTTGCTGAAGTTGTAGTCTGTGTTGACGATTTTAAGTTTTTCTTCTTGTCGTTTTTGTTGATTGCAGGCATTGATTGGACTTCCTCTTCCTCTGTGTTGGTAATTTTTCTGGCTCTTTTTTTCCTCCATAATCGTAGTGGGGGGTTTGTAAGAAAGCCTGTTTGTTTTGTTGACTTGGATAAGAGTCTGTAATGAGTTGACTTTGGTTTTCAGTGATATTTTCCAGATTATGAATTATTTGCGTGTTCGTTTCATTGTCATAGATGCTGGTGGGAGCAGTTTGCATTTTGTTTTCTGTCATTGTTGGTTTGATGAGAGTCTGCGTTGAGTTGTCTTTGGTTTTTGGTGGTATTTTCCACTGGACGTTAGTTTGAGCTTCACTGTCTGTTGGTGATGGTGTTCTAGTTGTTGAGAGGTGTTCGTTTAAAGTCTGCCATAGGTAGATGGCGCAGTCCAGAGCCCCATGGTGTTTTTCAATATGTGGCTTCTCCTCATTTCCTGACAAGTCATGGAAGAGAATCCACATTAGTTAGGAGAAAGTCTCGTTTTCTGATTTGATCTGGAAATCATAGGAGTTAATGCTGTATCCTCATTTGTCATAGTATCGCTTTAGATCGCTGTGTAGTTTTCTATGTTTAAGACTTCCCCTTCCTCTCTTTCTAGCCCTGATAAGAGCTTGGGGATGGCCGTATGATGTACGCCACCCTGATTTCCCGCCCTGAAGAGGGCTTGGGAGTAGGCAATAAGGCAAGTTTCACAACTAGCTCTATTAGGGCTTAGGTGTGGCACTAGCTGACGCTCAGATGTTGTGTTTCTTAATAGCTGCTGTCCAGGTAGTCCGAAGGATAAGCTCCTTGAGTGTTCTTTTAGTCGATCTCAGTGGAGAATGTTCTCTGACTGGAAAAAAATTCCTCCTCTGGCGTTGTGTTCCCCTAGAGCCTATATATATTCTGAAAGTGTTTCCGTTCACGAAAAGACATGAGGGGCAATCTGGCTAAAAGACTGTTAAAAATAGCTTGTGTTTCTTCATTTACTTTCAATTCTGAATTACAGCTGAATGCCTAAGAGTTATATAATGAATCAAATATATAATGAACCTATCATGATTATGCTTTAATAGAAAACTCTTTCCTAATATTTAATCTAGATTTAATCTAGGATTAGACCTAAAATAAAATAAATAAAATCTGTGTTGGTGGGCCTTAGGAAAAGCATTCTAAAATGCATAAATACCATATCAATATTCATCATATAACAATATATCAATTAAAAATGTAAACATATAAACAGCTAATGCAATTAACAAGTATATAACACAGCATAAACTGATGAAAGTGTACATTAGCTAATGTGGGCACAATGCACAGAGCACTGCCTGGCCGAAAAGCGAATTCCCTGACCCCAAGCTGTAAATCTAGTCGTCTGTGCCAGAGTTCTGATTTCAAAGACGGGCTATACATAATAATAATACATTAAACTCACGGGTGCTACATGACATTTGGTTAACCTCATCCATTACATAATTTATGAACTCAGATCCTGATCTGTCAAAATCTCCTCTGGTACACCAACACGAGACCAAATATCACCATTAAAATAAGAGAGTGTGATCATAGCAAATAAATATGCCTTTATGATACAAATTACGACCTCCATACAAAACCCCTGTATAAATAAGCGATCAAAGCAAAGTACACGCAATGATCATCAAAGGAAACTTATATGCAATATGTGACAACACAACAGCTATGCTAACGCTAGCATCAGTAATGCATAACTATTCTGCAAATGCCAAACTAAACAACATTATGCATCAACTGTGCAAAACTAAAGAAAATTCAAAACAATACATCAACAATGGCAGTGTAGTTCTCTTCATAATATAGACAAAGCAGCAATAAAAGCAAAACTTTCCAATATAAATTATCACCAGATTACATCCCCCACCACGTCTCCATGTGCCAGACTTATCCAATTACTTACTATCTTCTAACAGGTGGAAATGAGGTGGACATTATTTTAACAAATATATACATACCAAGTGGTTCGCAATAAGATCAAATTTACCTTTCTTCAAAAAAGATAGTACTACCAAAACTATACTGTTTAATGAAACATACAAAACAATATCCACAAAATATATTTTAAATAAGTATTTAATCAAAGCATATATATCAAAAATCACCAAAACTATAAGATGTTTAAACAATGACTGTACCGAATACTTGCTTCGTAATCACTTCAATGCTGAATGATTAAAAAAAAAAAAAAGGTATTGTATTCGGCCGAATAGAATGATGCTGCCGGATTCGAAAAAGTAGATTAACCTTCCTGAACAGTAGACTCATTGTTATCAGCTTTATTTACTAATCTAAGGGCTATAGGAACAATGGGAAGCAAGCAGACAGTTCATTCTGGAAGTAACCAGGTGCATACATCGCGCCGTCTTCAAGTGTCGTTGAGTGGTGGTTACACTGTGATTGAGGGGCTTGTTTTAGTTATTTTAAGTTTTTAAACTTCAAGGTTTACTGTTTGAATTTTAAAATTAAATCATCCATCCTTACATCGATTATAAAATTTAAGCACTAATAGATTTTGAGGGAAACAGCTTGTGTGGTATAGTCAATTAAGAGGTAAAGAAAGCAATGAAATCTTTAACTATACTGTCGTAGCTATTATAACCTGTCAGTTGATGAAATTAGGTAAATGTATGTTTCCACATTTAACCTGATTACGAGAAAACAACAACAATTTAATATAGCATGAGACGCGAGGTTCTTTACAACTATAAAAATAATAAAGATCTGAGTATACTCTACAATATATAAATCATAAAAGGTAATTGTGTTATGACCAACATATAATACCAAATTCTCTTTAGATTCTAAACTTCAGATCCAGTACTGGCTCAACATCTGGAAGTTTCCTTCCCCATTCCTCTCTCTCAATCACTGGTCAACATGTAGAAATGCGAGGCCACAACAGGCATACCTTTATTGTACTAAATTTAGGCTATAGAGATACCCTTAAGTTTTGGCCTTGACTGGTTCCTAGAATTTTTGGAAATGTAAATATAATATTGTCCAAGCATGCACGCTGCTTAGCTACTTCATGAAAAATTATCTAATTAATGTAAATCATTCAGATGAGAAAACCCCCGTAAATGAATAAAAGTTTCCAGTAATTTTATCTAAAATATATAAAACTAAAACTTAATAGTCCGACTGTCACCACTCATAAAAGATAGTTAATAAACGCATCAATGCGCAAATGCCTGAGTAGAAATTTATGCAATGTGAGTAAGATTAAATACTTTAACTAATTATCTTATAATTTTTAACTATTTTCTAAATGTGAGAAGGAGCTTTTCTTTTGCTAAACATTTATGTAAAAATTAATAGCCATGTTATTTCTTCAAACATTATTTTACTGTACGATCTTTTTTTCAAGTATGATTTTATTGTATACACTGCTGCTGCTTTTTATTTAGATACTGAAATTTTTTCTAGCATTTACCATGTAAAATTTAACTATGCTATTATTATCTGTGTCTGCTATAAAGCTACTTTCTTATATGATTATAATTCTCTTAACGGAAATGATTAAGTTGTTACTAATTAGTAAACCAGGATTATTTACTCTGAAAATGTTTTTGCATAAGTACTGTGTATTGTTGTCTTTGCTAATTTATAAGACATGTACATATAGCTTGTGCTTGACATTTTTATTACGTCAGCAATTGTGTTCCAACACTGTGCAAGCTTGCCATGTCAGGTGAGTCATTTAAGCATTCTGCAAACTGTATAGTGTAGCAACTGAATACGGCATTAAAGGCGTACATCACTTAAATTGAGACTGTAATGTTTAAGAGCAAATTTTGATTGGAGAACTTTCTACTGTAATTACACAACTGTACTGAGTTTGGTTACCGCTTGACTCAGTTCTGGTGAAGTCTTCCTGCTACATTCCAGACCTGTGCTATCTGGCTACCAGTCTTTCTCACCATAGACCTATCTGTCAGTCACTCATCCTCAATAAATAATCTGTCTAGGAAGACATCCACTATTTGTCCACAGTGGGTTTAGAAGTATCTTTTCCAGCAGAGATAATATATTGCAAAATCAACATCACCACTTTAGATAAAACTGCAAGTTATTCTTTTGAGGAAAGTGTAAACTCATTGACTCTCACCAACTGGGGCTCACTCGATTGAATGCTTTTATTATAACTGATGTTATAATATTATTTACATCAACTCCGCATATCGACTATGTCAAAGTAATATTGCTTTGTTTTTGGTTATTATATCTTTAAGCAGCCTAATCTACCAATCTGTTGTCTAGGCGTGACTGAGTGTGACTGGGGTGGGGGGTAGGCCCACACACATATATATCAATCTGTCTGGTGAGTGATCAATCACGCCATTTTGTGACTTTATACTCGTCTTTAGATGCGGGTTACAGTTACATTCATCTACGTCACAGTAATGAAGGCTTGAATATAAACTACAATGTAAAAGTTATAACAAGGGTTTATGACCTGAATATGCACTACAGTGCAAAAGTCATAACAGATAATGAAGGCCTAGATAGTCGCTACAATGCAAAAATCATTAAAGGAAATGAAGGCCTAAATATAAAAGATATTGAAGACATGAATATATATATATCACAATGTAGAAGTCATAAAAGGTAATGAAGACCTGGATGTAAACTAGAATGTAGAAATGTAATGAAGGCCTGGGTGTAAACTACATTGCAGAAGTCATAAAAGATAATGAAGTCATGGTTGTAAACAACAATGTAGAAGTCATAAAAGGTAATGAAGATCTGGATGTAAACTATAATGAATTATAAAATATAAACTACTAATGTAGAAGTCATAAAAAGCAATGAAGACCTGGATGTGAACTATAATGAATTATAAAATGTAAACTACAATGTAGAAGTCATAAAAGGTAATGAAGACCTGGATGTAAACTATAATGCAGAAGTCATAAAATGTATTGAAGATCTATATGTAAACTACATTGCAGAAGTCATAAAAGTAATGAAGACCTAGATGTTTGCTACAGTGACTTATAAAAGGCAATAAAGACCTGAAAGTACATTACCATGTAGAAGTCATAAAGATATTAGTAAAGAACAGTTGACAAAAACACTGTGAATTCAGCGCAATTATCCATGCAGTATCCATAAGATCGATTTAGTAAAGATACTAATTATATATACACAATGGCTTATAGACTCTAACTGCAGACCCGTGTTAGAAAATCGCGTTTGGCTATGAATATGGTGGCTTTTATAGAGGGCGTCTTCTTGTCACATCCAACTGAGTAATTTAAGGAAGTTCCCATTCATAAGAACATTCGCTGTCAAGTAAATTTCGATTATGTCGACATGTGGCTCCTTAGATTTTCCCACCGCATTCAGTTCTGACACACAGAATCCCCTCACAACCCAAAGCTTTCACTGCTTTGCACTTGTCACTGTCTGTATTAATAATCTAACTTTCGTTATATACCACTGAGTTAAAAATAAAATAAATAAACAATAAAAGTAATCAATAAATATCAATGACAGATACATATTTCTGTCACTAAGACAAAATTAAAAAATCAGATAAAAACAAAGCTAACAAAGACGTTGATGGACTATGTTAATTTCTTGGTTACCAAAGCAAGCGTGTGAGAGTGGTTGCTTTAGAAAGAAAAAAGTGAGGATTACAAGGAGACGAATTTAGAACACAGGAAAAACTCTAGTTTAAAAAAATAAAGCGAGGAACAAAGAACTTAAAGCACATCACACGAGTTGTTGCCTTAAAACTAGGAAATCCACATTCCTAGCTAATTTCAAATTTGACTTACACGTCCTAAAATCTTACCTCTAGTAATATATATATGAGGCAAGAATATTCTAGAATTGCTGATGTAATGCAAACTGAGTGAATAGTATCTTTTTAATTATTCAATGGTTATGATTTACAAGAACGAGACCAGCCAATGGGGTGAGATGAAAAAGTTTACTTGCTGTAGAAAATCCTATTCTCTGATCACTTTGAATTTGGAGTGGCAAGAAGAAAGTCCAGTCTTGAAAGGTGGCTGTTAGCTTGATGGTAAGTTAAACTGACTGATTGATTTCGAATATTGTTGCTATTGATATATTATACATGAGTAGAAATTTACTATGTGAGTTGACATTTATTTCTACAAATGTTTGAACTAAGCTGCTCACATTTATTGTGTTGACACTTGACATTGTTTTCATATGCTGTATTTATTATACCATGTGTGTGTATTGGGCTAATGAATAATGTTGCAAGAAACTGTAAGTTGAGACTAGAATGTAAGGTAGAACAGAGTTATCAAGTGATAAACTGGAAAACTTAGTGCTTGTCCACTGATTATGAGTTTCAGAGACAAAGTGAGCCTTTCGGTATTTATTGAATCTACTGGTTCACTGATTATAAACCTGGAATGACTGGGAAGATGCAGGAAACATCTATTGCATGTGTAAGTGTAAGGGGGTATGCTATACACTTTTGATGTATCATTGCAAAATATGCTGAGTACATCTGGAAAATTCTAGTACAGTGAAGTTACCAGAATTACTGTATTCATGTTCTGCTGGAAGGAATTGACATGGCGAAAATGGTGCTCAAATTAGTTTCGAGAGAAAAATAGTGCATCAGTGTTTCCACGTGTGTGGAGGGGGACATGTGTTGATGCAGACATTAAGACATTTTGATACTGTTGCAAAAGCAAGTGAAAGACTACTGAAGCAGCACTTAATCCAGGTTATGTAAAGAGACTATAATCATCTATCTCTAAAAACTCCATTTCTATTCTCTGATAGAACTATCCTGTGATTAATATTGACATATTGTTGAATTTTATTTATGATAGACTGTGTAATTATAAAATTATCTAAACGTGGGTTTGTGGAAATATTTATGTCAAGTAATCAATTTCATTGTATTCGTCGTGTATATTTGATTGTTGATTTAATAAATTTATTGTTAAAAATATTGACCCCTTTACACTTATTGATAACTTTATGTTGGAGAAGAAAGTGGGTGGATGGGGACTTGCTAAATACAGATTAAAACGGATTTGTCTTCTTTAGTAAGAAGTTTTCCATGGAAAGATTATGTGACCGTGAATGTTTATCTTGTATGTTGAGAAAGAGAGAAAACATTTACAGTGCCAAGTGAGAGAGAAGAGTGGTGTCTGCTGGAGGATCATTAATAAAATAAAATTAAGATTCTCATCACTTTTAAATAGTTATGAAAGATTCATTAATAATAATCATCATTTTCAATAACTAAGTGGTGTTGCCGTCACACACACACACACACACACACACACACACACACACACACACACACACGCAGACCACACACACACATATATATATATATATATAGTGACTTGTCTAGATCTTCCTATTCCAGTTAGACTCTACGTGGCTAATTAGCTGTTGCCCATTGTGCACATTTTCTCATCGCCAAAAGAAATGTCTCAGTTTTATAGAAAAAATAACAAGTAAATCTTTAGTCTCAACCTTGATTGAATGCCACACCAAATAATTAATTAGTAATTATCTAAAACCCTGTTGAACGCAAAGGTTAACAGTCGACAAAGAGAGTACCTAAACATAGCAATAAAAACATCATGTGACACTCATCATTCATTCGTATCGTACACAATGCGTGGACACCAGTCAAGTTCAAGTCTCTCAGCTTATTTACATTCGTTCCTCGTATCAGTTTTAAATAAGGTAAATACAGAATAATGGCTTTCTCAAACGTCGTAATTATGCCTTACAAATTAAAAAAATATATATATTTCACAAATGGACAATTTCTGTGAAGAAGGTAAAGGAATAATAAATAGAGACGACACAAAAACAAAACGATTTCTTCAGGGTCCAATGCAATGTTCATTTTCGTCAGCAACTTGCGTGAGAAGCTATAGTTTAGTCTATGAAAATGACAATTTTCTCACAACCTTTCTCCCCCTCTTTCTATTACCCCGTCACTGATCAGTCACGAATAAAACCCCAGGTTGATCGCATTCCTACGCCAAAATCCCATTGTAATTATATTCATAAATGCAAATTTATAGGAGGAACCGCAATGAATACCCTCCCAATCACCACCAAGTCTGTAGGGGTTTCACTCACAGCACCTAACCTTTTAACCTGCACAACATTGTACAACTTCGTTCCTTATGCTTTTCCACCTCAACATCATTTGTCAAAACAACTACATCCTTCTTAGTGTGCTGTGTCTCTTCACCCTTCCATCTTCCACAGGGAACAAGTGGTAAGAGAAAAGCGCGTAAACAATGTGCTCTGAAGGAGAGAAAGGCTGACGTATCTGAGAAAATTATTTTCCGTCGTACGGTCGCTATAGTCACACTCACAGGCCATCTGGAGAAAATTCTTTCCGTCTTTTTCCCACGAATGCAGTTTTCTTCTTCTCGAAGCTCTTATGTCTTAAGATTTCGAAGTGAGCGTTGCTAACGAGGTGTCTGAGTAATGACGCTACGATGGTGATGAAACAGTGGTGAGAGATAAAAACTATAAATTAATGATATTTTGCAATTAAAAAACAAATTAAACAAACAATATTTCACATACAAAAGTTTCTATCCAGTAAAAAGTATTTATTATTTTATTTTAAAGGGCTATAACGTGATGGATTTACACCACTGTTGAAATAAATATGCAAAAACTATCTTTCACAAGGAAGATGCTCTGAGATGAGCAAGTATACAACAACTACAACAACACTCCCCCGACTTATTTTTTAAGTCAACAAATAACAAACTAATCATAAACAAGCCGATTGCTAGGGTATCAGGTAATGACGGCTAATCGCAACTTGTATTTGTTAATCATTGGGAATTATTTATTTGTTTATTTATTAATTTCTTAGTATCCAGGCAAAAAAAGAAAAGAAACAGGCGTATATATAATTACGAAAATAACAGTTCACTTTAGCGCAACACAACTTTACCCTTGCTCACATCTCAACACAGCATTAAAAAATAAGAATGTTAACTAAAACATAAATAATCAAACAGACCATCAGATGCGTTAGTATTATGAAATTAATTATTGAAGATCTCTTTTAAAATGATGAGTCTAAAATATTTGCATTTGCTATTTTGTTTATAAACCGCACCTGTAATGCGCAAGGTTAAAACTTACATTTATGTGTAATGATAGTTGTTGTTTTTTAATCATAAATAAATCATTAGTCAAATATACCAGTGAAAACATGGGGGGGAAAAATCCACAGAAAATTTACATTCAGAAGTACATTTAAATACAGTCAAACAAGAATAATAATAAAAAAAACTATTATGCATATATTCATTATTTATAATATATTCTTTTGCTTATTTAAAAAGGGCTACTCTTACTTCGAATTGCTGTTTATAATCAAGTGAATTTTCATAGAAAAATGAATATTTTAAAATTTATTAAATAATTATAAACTCGCTTACCATATGTGCATACGTACTCTGCACTTAGTTTTATGACGAATATATTTTTTGGCAAATGTAATAAGGCGAAATTAATAAAAAGACTGCTCAAATGCTGAGGTAATTTCTTTTAGAAAGTAAATATCAATTGACAAATACATCACCTTAATCCAAAGTCTGTCAGACCCTGAATGCACAAGTTTATAAGTACCCAAATGTAGATGTATACATGCCTCTAAAGAACGAAAAATGTAGAGTTATTTGAACCCTTTGCAACACATTGGCAAGACAGAAACCTAAAATGCACGCTTATACAGAAACAAGAGTAGCCTCTAAAGCATGCTTTAAGAAGAAATATATATACACACAATACACACAAATATAATGTATATATTTCATATTTCATAATATGAAAGAGGCTAACAGGTAAGAGGGACATGAAACAACATTTCATTAGATGCATAAGAGATGAGAGTTTCACATACATAAATGTATGAAAACAAGCACATAAACGAACAAATGCACGGATACAAACAACAAAGACTAAAGGGAAAAACGTAACAGCAAATCAGAATACAAGCTTGAACATCAGAGCATGCAAAACTCTGTCACAACTACCATGCATATAGTAAAGAAGAAATCGTAGAACAGAACAAAGAGCGCACAACAAACGGAAAACAGGTTGGATGGTACGGCGGTGAGTATTTTGGGAAAAATACTACTAATCCGAACATCTAATGAAACTAACAGCATTTACATTGATAAATAGTCTAAGTATTTCCACAGCACTGCACGCAGTTTTCACAGCGAAGTACATAGGTAAATACGTCTGCAACGTGCCCCTTATTCTGTCATTTATCATTAAATTTCCATTTAACTGTCCTCAGATATGCTCAATGACTGTAGTCAGTACTTTCTGAAGTCTTCCAATTTAGTCATCATTTGCGAATCAGATTAGCAGAGTCATTATAAAATAAAGGAATTAATGAAATAAATAGATGTTTTTGAATCATTAAAGATCTGCATGTTTTTAATATTATATATTATTTTATAGTTTATCGTTTATAATTGGGGAAGGGCTTACGATTTTTATCCTACAAGCTTTCAGAGACCTCAATGCGCCGTATATTGCTACTGGAATAACTGCATGCGAACACACACACACACACACACACACACACACACACACACACACACACACACACACACACACACACATACACGCATACACACCGCAAAACGGATAATTTTTGCAGTATTATTAAAAATTATCTGATGCACAAAGGCATTTTCTTACTCCATCGTTTATGTAATATTGAAACTCATTCGAGGAGAACAAAATAGTGTGTCAAGGACAGGCTAAGTTGCATTTTATTAAATACTTTTTCAATTTACTTAAGAGCCTCTTTATGTTCTAATTATTTAACAAAGACTCTGTACAAATATGTTTAAAATTTAGTACTCAGTATTTTACTAACTATGCCCTGTTCATTTTGAAGTAAAAGCCTAATACTTTTAAGCCAAAAGTGGTTTTAAAAAGTGCTGAATGGACTGCATTGGTTATACAAATGAAACAAACACACATTGCATTTTATACAAAATACAAACTGTCACAGTTAATACAAAATGCTGCTTTCAAAACATGCGTAAGTAGAACAGCCAAGGATGGAAAATGGTTCACTGCCAAATTACTAATGAAGTGGCATGAACCGTAGGGCTCACACTTATATTTATCAAACTCAAAACAAGTCGTTAAGCTTTAATACAAATGATAAAACAATAGGTATAATAAAGTTCATGCTACTAAAATTCAAATGCAAGAAAATCTAAAATGTGAATTTTCCAAACCAGCATTCCCATTCTTTCAGTTACCAGAATGTTCATCTGAAAAAGCAATTAAAGAAAAAAATAAAAAAATAAAATCACTGTTACTTTTCCGACGATGAACATTCAATACAAAATACTGATAATATATCAAAAGATCCCCCACCACCATCTTCATCCACAATGTCGTGAAACTGTAAAGATATGTATTTAACAACAAATTTAGTGATATAAAAAATTAATTATACATTTTAAAATTAACATTTGAATCTTCAACATTTTAACGACTCTTTAGTGCTATTTACAAACATCTAGTATGATTGAAAATTTACACGTCCCATTTCTAGGCTGCTCTACATCATATGGTGGTTAGAAATTCTACAATAGTCACTCGGCACCATTATTTATTAAAAGCTGCAGTGAAACATTTAAAGCAAGATCAAAACTATACAGGGAAACAAAAATGAAATTTATTAACAAAGCAACAAAAGAAAAGGATGACGAATAAATGACATTAATGTCTGAAGAGACAAGACTTTGCTGCTACAACATCATTACGACATTAATATATGACAGCAAGCATTATCCTAGCGAGTTGTAGTTGGTAGAAATTGTGCTACATATATTTCTAATGTTATTTAAGGGAAATAAGGAACATACAGCATAAACGTAAACTAAATTATCTTGGGTTTTGTACCGAGAAATTAATGAGATATCTTAGTCAAACAAAGTTATTTTCTTTCTTTTACCAACTTAATTCTGTACAAATTCTGCCGATTATAATAAACTTCACGGTACACCTGAACTGGGAAACGCAGGGAGTGGGGGTGGAGGAAGAGGACAAAAAGAAGATAATGAAAGAGATGTATTGAAAGAAAACACACAATATACACGCTATTACGCTTCTCAAGCCCATGCAGAAGCAGCAAGAACTCACAGTTACCAGGGTTGGGGGTTACTATGCTACCGTTGTCTGCAGGGCCTTTCCCGTCAGCGTTCACGGCCGAGAGCGAAAAGTGATACAGTTGCGAAGACTGGCACTGACTGAATGTCCAGCTAGTGGCATTGGCTGGTACCTCCTTAAGGGTAATATTCAGTTCCGGGTGTCCTACAGGATCAATTTCGATCAAGTACCCGAGAAGCAGCCCGTTCGTGTATGTAGGTGCTTCCCAAGACAACGAAATGACTGTAGGAGAGGGCGCAGAGAGCCTTAAAAGTTTGGGCGCCGTCGAAGGAACTGCAAACAGACATTTCAGTAAGAATCGAAGAAGCAAATTTCACTTAAAGTTTATTTTGGTACTTTTGTGCGGACAAGCGTGTATATATATATATATATATATAAAGAGAAAGAGAGAGACAAAACACATGCGTGCGTGTGCATTTTAAGACGTAGGCCATACATCTGAAAAGAATGAAGGGGTTAAATCAAACTCACTTATATAGAGAAAATACATTAGGCTAGACATCTGCCTTTGATACACACATTACAAAGTCACATATGTAGAGAAAGTAGGGTAGAAAACTACCTTTTTTTTTGTTATGTACAATAATAATTTAATTTAGTATGTGATTATGTACTTCTATTTATATGATCTTGTGAGACAGACGAGAGAGCGAGAGCAAAGAGATGCTACAAATAAATACATGTGTGTGTGTGTGTGTGTGTGTGTGTGTGTGTGTGTGTGTGTGTGTGTGTGTGTGTGTGTGTGTGTGTGTTGTGTGTTTGTTTGTGTGTTTGTGTGTGTGTGTGTGTATGTATGTGTGTGTGTGTGTGTGTGTGTGTGTGTGTGTGTGTGTGTGTGTGTGTGTGTGTGTGTGTGTGTGTGTGTGTGTGTGTGTGTACATTCATACAAAGATATTCTCAGCAATTATCAAACAAATATTTTTGTGTTACTTTATTTCTTATCTTCTGACTGTAACGAGATTACTATGATACATTAACACATGTCTTGACTGATTAACAGAAATACTCTTTGATTATAGAATATGCTAATCTGAAGTGTGTAACTGATTGAAATGACTAAAAATTAGGACGGGGTTTCTGCCAAACGGTCTCTTCTCATCACTTAAGAAACCTTGGCATGCTTCATCAGTGTCAATAATAAAATCACAAGATTATTTTTAGAATCGTAATTCGCTAATAGCACTACATCGACCATAGAAGAGACTAGCCGAATGTTAACTGGATTCAAATCTTATCAATGGCACGAACGCCAATTGCACATAATCGATGAAGGGAGGTGATTCCAAAGGCGTCGGTCTTTCTCTATGCAGAGCAATCAGTACAAGAGTACAAGCGTGTGTGTATATGTGTGTGCGCGTGTAGTGTGTGTTTTGATATATATATAGGGCGGCAGAAATTATCAGATATGTAGATAGTTAGAGAGATCCTTATTTCAAATACATATAATGACGATTATAATTTTAATTCGTTCAACTTCCGCTGATTTCGCGGAAGAGTGTTAAGTGTATTAAAATGGGAAAAAAAATAGTTTATAAATCTGGGGGAAATGATAGAACTGTTAAGAAGATGGTTTCTGATGGAGTACAGTTGGAGGGTGGGGGCTTAATTTCTTCGTGCTGTTGCCGACGTTTTCCATGTACTAAATTTCGAGGGATTTTGAGCGTGCACAGTCTGCCGCACACACACAATCTTTTTTTGTCCCATTCAATGGTTTAGTTATTATGTGTTTACCTTTATAAATTTAGGAAGCTCTAAGATCGAACCTGTATCATTTAGCGCCTCTTCAGAAAACAACAAGTGTTATTATGTTATACCTTTGATCTAAATAAACAGTAATGCCGTACACTGTCTACTTAAGAATCACAGATTAAGGGAGCATAGAGGTAGAAACGTGGGTGGAGAGTCGTTAATATAAATAAAGATGGATTTTTTTTTTATCACTCCTTTAGTAAGAAGATTCCACCCGCAAAAACATTATGCGACAGTATAACGTCTATCTTATTATTGTGTAAAGAGTAAAGTTTTACGACACCATAATAAACTGCCAAGAGACATGTTATTATTTTTAATAACCATAATTATATTAAGATTTTCGATCACTTGTAATTAATTATATGTTGTTAATTAATAAATAATAATCTTAACCAGTGTTATTTTTGCTGATGAAACAGAAGTATCTTGAGAGCAAAGTTCCCTCTAATATTTTTCCTGTGTGCGCAGAACTGGCGGTTGTAAGCTTGCTACCAAAACTTGTGCGCGGTTATTTTGAAACTGCTGTGCGGCATTTTCTAATGAGCCGCGCGGCCGCGCACCTTTAAAGGAAACATTGCTTGAGAGCCACCCCACCCTTAAAAATGACCAATATTTCTTTATATATCAGCTCCTAATGTAGCCATTTGCAGTTTATGGACCCTGAAAAACAAATTAATAAGGGCCACACGACTTATTTCTTGCTTTTGGTATACTAAAGATTTGTGTGTATGTGTGTGTGTGTCTCTGATGGCGAATAAAAGCGTCTAACAGATACAGTGAAACACTATCATATCGAGATTTACATTTGTTCGTCCAAAGTCTTTAAATTCGTCAAATATATGCTGAAACAAATGAGTACTTATCCGATTTTATTACACAAAAAGCCTCGTAGTTTTATAAATAATTCAACAACCAATCAAACTATTTAATTTATCTTTGGATAGTGAAAACAAAAAATTAAAATCCAACAAATACGCATCATACATTCCTTCTGTAAAAATGTCAGATTAAATATCCGTCTAATTTAAATTTAAAATTCTCATCTCTGAACTTCTCAAAACTTAACACACGTTGTTCGAAATAAATTTGCTCATCTGAGACACAAAATACTCTTCGCACTCAGCAGTGATCTCCCTTTCCCAACATGAGGCGGCGGGGGAGCAGCGTTTGAGTATTTGCGTACAGAGATTTGTATGCCTGACGTTGAATGCATTATCCGTTACGTGCATGCTTCATTAGCAAATTGATAACCACTTTGTGTTAAACGATAGCATCAAGAGAAGATGCTGATAAAACCATCACCTGGGAAAGCATGCTGCGGGAAATGTAATGCGGAGCTTTTGAAAATTCTGGCATGAGTCCCTTAGACGCGGCTTATAACAGAGAGACAGAGGGGTGGGGTGGGGGGTGGGGAGAGATGGTCTGGAGTTAAACTGTGTTTCAGACATAAACAAACTGCATTAATTTAAACATCTATCCTCAACAGCCACCATTCTGCTGAATCTTATGATGTGCATTTAAATGAATCTGGAATCAAATCTGACTTGAACAAAATGCAGATTCTGTTAGCGTTTGTTTGGGCGTTTGATTACAACTGTTTACTAAACTAAGATTTGAACTAAATATTTTAAAACGTCTTTATTACAGTTAAATGATTAAAGGTGAAGACTCATTTTGGTGAAAATTATATTTCTTTCAATTAAATCAGAACACAAATGATATAACAAGTGCAGCACTGTTAACTGTGTAATGGTTATGATATGATAATGATATAACAAGTGCAGCACTGTAACTGTGTATTGATTATGAAATGATAATGATATAAATGTATACTCTTTCAAATTGTAACACTGAAAAATTTTCGTATACTTCAGTGAAACACAAGAACGCATACAAATGCATAACAATCAATGTCAAATCCTAGAAAATTATAATATATATCGAAATCAACTGACTGTAAAGTTTCCACAGTTGTCCACAATCACATAACAACCTCCTAGAAGGGAAGATCCGAGCTAGCTAGGAACTCTAGCTGGTTCGATAAGGACATTCAGTTAGCTGTACGTGTCAGTAAGGCAAGATTGTATCCCAAAGTTATTAATTTGTCAAACACAATATAGGTACAGTGCTATCGAGAACTCAGTGGGGGCACTCATAAATAAGATCACATTTGACCTATAGTACAACGCCTACCGCTAAAGGAATAAATTATAATTTATTAACCGTTTTCAAGAGTGAACGAACTTATACCTCCATGAGCCAGAGTAGTTATCGGCACCGTCTCTTGAGATTCAAACACGTGTCTAGGCAATGGAGACACTTCGGCCAACACTTTGAACTGCACACATAACAAAAACAATTATTACATAACATTTTCCAGTACTAAATTATGCATAAAGTAGGAAACTACTCTCATATTATTAATGTATCCCTATTAATATAATACTGAGACGACAACAGTTAAAGAATGCGCTATTTTCATGAGATTTGTTTTCTTATTAAGAACTTTCGTATTTTCCTGAAATCATTCTTTGTCAGTGATTGCATAATTAACATACTTATTTTTGTTTTTTTAAGATAGGCTACTTAAGAAGATGATTTCCACACACCCTAGACGAGTGGCTAGCCTGTAAGTCTGGGATTACTGTTATTCATTGAATATTATCGATTAATTTCATTTCCTTACACGCCGGGATGCCGAACGGTGCTAGTACCACCACCCATTCGTCCGTCCGTCCATCCATCCATCCATCCATCTAGCTAGTTAGGTAGCTGTCAGTCTGTCTATCTAGTCTGTCGACCTCTCTATCTAAAGAGTTCATACAAATGTAGCTTTAACTCCAATGGGTCACTAAAATAAAATAAAAAAGAATTTACATTCAACCGAAAGACCAATGTGACCAACAGAACCGCGGAATGATATTCGGAAGAGAAGCAGATATTTAAAATATTCCATTATTCCTTGCAGCATTACTTAAAGGCTTCGTAAACTCTTGCAGTGCAAATTTCTGCTGAATTAGAAGTTTCTAATTCAAAGACGGCTTAGAAATAGAAGACACGTGAAAAGATCTCACACTTTTGGATATTGTCTTAAAGCGTGAGATAAATAAGCGATGAATACTTACTTGATACGTCACATAAGGAACAAGCTTCCATATAGAAATCTGACCATTTGAGTTGAATTTACACTCATCATGCAGTTGCCAGCTGCTGTTGGTATCTATCGTTTTCTTATGGATGCGATACGTTACGTTTTCTATCTGTTTATCAAGCCATTGCAGTACAATTGATGAATAGCTTTTGGAATCTCTGATAAGGGTGGGCTGACTCATAGGCTTCAAAGAGTCTGTAATAGATTATTTGAAGAAAACAGTAATCAATAAATCCAACTGAACTCCTATGAAGGATTTAAGGTTTCGGAAGGACCCATTTTCAGGTCGATTATAAAGTTCGTTTACTAAGTGATCAAAGTTTTATTTACAAATAAAGGAAGCAAATTTTAAACATTGCAATTTTTCAGTGTACTGAGAAATTCCTGTAATTTTCCTTCTACATTAAATTCGGTGTGATTAAAAAGTACCCGTGCAATGCATTCTTGAAAGAAAAGATATTCATTTCAGCTTAAAAACAATTTGTTGAAGCTTTTTAAAAAAGATTTTTTATTTCAATCGCCATCGTAAATACCATTTAATTTTTAACAGTCTAATTCTTATAATTTGTTAAAATGAATTATTTAGTTACTGTTACCTAGTTTTATAGGGAACATATGATACCACAGCTTAGTTTTGCTTTATAAGGAGGAAAACATTTACACAGAGAGAGAGAGAGAGAGAGAGAGAGAGAGAGAGAGAGAGAGAGAGAGAGAGAGAGAGAGAGAGAGAGAGAGAGAGAGAGAGAGAGAGAGAGAGAGAGAGAGAGAGAGAGAGAGAATATACAATAAGCATTTTTACAATGCAAACTGCAATACAGCTGCTGATGTTAACACTTTTTTATTAAGGCGTTTTTAAATTAATTTGAATATAATATACATGTCTCTTTGAAATACAATTATTGCTAATTCGAAGCCTGTATCCTTCATGGTGTGCTACTAAAATTAAAATAATTTGAACTTTTAATTTGAAGACAAACTGAATTAAATGTTCTGGTAAGTTACCTGCAACGATTGATGTGTACTCGTCTAACGCAAAAATGCAGCCCTGAACACAGTTCTTCATCTGAAATTTAAAGAATCCACAAATATCATAAATTATATTGGTTAGACATTTCTAATTTCTTGTTCTCCAAAAAAACAAAGACAGCTTAATACATTTCAGTGTAATTAAATTACTCAAATTCCGAAAATTATCAAATCAAACAAAGTGGAGCGTATTAATAATTTTAGAAGAAATCAACGTTCAACTAAAAGAAAATTAAACATTCACTATATGTGCATGTAAATAATCATTTTAAATTTTTAAAGAACTAAAAACCTGAATTATCAGTGTCGTCTTACGGTTCTTAACCGTCGTCACTCAGGACTTTAATTATGGATATTCGCCTATATAGAAACCCCTCCTTTTTTTCTTTTGTTTAAAAGAAGACTGACAATCAAAACAAGTTTTAAAAAAAAAAAAACAGATGTCTCTATACAAAAGTCTTTGCTGTAAAATGGTTAGAATAAATGATGGCATTTAGATTTTGAAGCTAAGGAATACCGGAGGGGATTGGTGTTTGCGGACATCGTAATAAAGAAGTTTTGAGAGACGCAAAGAATGGGAGCAAAACGTCTTCATATGTGTGTGTGTGTGTGTGTGTGTGTGTGTGTGTGTGTGTGTGTGCGTGCGCGTGCGTGCGTGTGTGTGTGTGTGTGTGTGTGCGTGCGTTATAGAGAGAAATAATTGCGCCAGCCTAACTACGCTAAAAGCACTTCTCCGATTACTTTGCACAACAAAATACAAAAA
Source organism: Sinotaia quadrata (assembly GCA_028829895.1). Taxonomy (NCBI): domain Eukaryota; kingdom Metazoa; phylum Mollusca; class Gastropoda; order Architaenioglossa; family Viviparidae; genus Sinotaia; species Sinotaia quadrata. Next base: position 26,553,142 of record CM054181.1, read on the forward strand.
AAAATGTTAGGAGGACACCGAGAGCTGGATTCAACAACTGCCTTGACCATTCTTGCGAAAAATTTACGGTTTTCAAGATAGCACACACAGTTCGATTGCTTAAAAGTCACTGCGATGACAGATGCTGCTTTATTCATTCAACCACCCACACACCCAAACACACACACACCAAATTAGTATTTATATTTTTGCGGTTTCAATTTCTTCAGTTCCGAACAGTGAGGTTATTATCCAGAATTTAAAGACATACTAAATACAGAAACGCGGTTGAAGAGTTTCTAGCTAAATTAGGTAATAATACCAAAATAAAATTGAAGAACAAATCTTTCAGCTCTATCTATATTTGCAGTTTCTTTAAAACGTATCAGTGCAAACAACTACAACTGAACTGCTGTGAAATAAATGGAGAGATCAGAATCATACCATTCACCTCTTTTATCGATTTATTTTTTCGAAGTGCAATACAAAATGTATTCAATTAAATTCAATGGAACATCTCCAAGTTGGGATGCAATTTCTTTCGAATTCGAATTACAATTTATATTTGATAAGAGCAGAGCAATGCATAAACACAGAACTTCTGGGAAATGCCAGTAAATGTATATCAAAATTCTCCGGTTTATTAAACTATATTGCTTATGTATATTACTAATGTTCAACGAGCAAATGCAATAAAATTCTACTTCGTTAATGTTATTTGTGGGGAATTTGTCTTATTATTTGTTTTAAAGAAACGAATAAACAATACTATAAAGCTTAGGCACTCGGAGACTTTGTTCCATTCTACAAAATAAACTAGTCTAGACGGGTTTTTCTTAAAAAAAAACAAATAAAAGATTACTGGGTCGGTAGAAGAAGCGATTCATTTTAGATAAAGAGAAAATCTGATGACCATTTTTTTCCCTCAGTCAAATACTCAATACTTGGATACTAAAGTTGTGATCGACGACATTATTTTGTTTAAAATGTATCTTGTCTTTCTCAGATATAGCTGATTAGTAATTTTGTAATGTTATTACCAGTGTAGAATCATGCTTTAGGCATAAATGCTGTGCAAACTGTTTTAGTATTTTCAATGTTTACTAAGACCGAGGAAACTGTTCGTAACATTCAGTCTTCAATTCATTATATAATTATCAACTTATAAAAGTTCATCTGATCCAGCATGTCAATCATTTTATTGTAGACAAAATTATAAGAACATTTAATACGAAAAAGTGCCATAGAATTTCCAGAGTTTATCAGACATACGCACCTGTACAAATTCATATTGTATGATTCAGCAGTGATCAGCGCAATCTGCTAACTACGGTGACCTGATTGATGAGTCCATCGAGTAGCTAGATATTTTTTATTAACTATACACATTTTTGATAGTATAAAATTTTAAAGTGGTCAAGATAGTTTCTAGCAGTATCAGTGGGTGAAAAAATATTCGTAAGTTAGACTCAATATGTTGAATGTAAATCATATGTCTATATAATCCAAAGTGTGTGTGAGTGTGTGACATATGGCTTCTTTCTGGATAAAATACCGCTTCGTACTTGTTGAGATTTAAATGTAGGTTAAGTAAAATTGCCAGCTCCACTTTCACCTGACAAAAGACCATAATTAAAAAAAATATTACTCTTAGAAAAGGAAGTGGGAAGGGTCATTTTTGGATTATATTTTAATTTAAGAGGTTCTTCTTTATATTATAGAAACCTAGGAAAACGTCAATTTTTCCTGCTGTTAAAAGTAGTTCAGCGGAATCATCTCAACACGATTAAAAATTATTTTAAAAAACAACAACGATGTTCTAATTAATCGGTAAATGCGCAATGCAACAAGGTGAAATAATAAATGTGACGAAAGTGCATGTTTATGTGTGTAAACCAATAACAATTTCTGACTACTTTTTATGAAGTATCAATTATATGTGGACTGGATATATTTAGAATATATATATTTTAAAGCATTTACAAGTTGAAAAAACATGAAATCAAAGAAAATCGACCTTCTGCCAATGTCATCTCGAGGGCCGAATTAAATTTAATTCCGTTGAAAGAAATAACTGTTGTGTCTAAATGTAAGCCCTATGTGCTCAGGGTAGACTTCTGTCTTTGCTTATTTGTTGAAAGGTGATATTTCGTGAACATACACAAATATTACAAATATTGTAAAAGTCATTCAACTCTTTCGTAATAAATTCTTAATAATCGTCTTTACTTTCTACTTATCAAATGAGAATTGCGTAGAAATTAAATTATAGTTCACTGCTATGCACGTCTTCATCTATTGTTTTGTCGATCTTCATGTTCTGTTTATTAGTATCCATCTTTCTTTGAAAATGCTGCGACTGTGATGTACACAATAATTTCATTCGATTAAAATGTGGGAGATCATGTAAAACGCAAGTGTACATTAAATCTCATAAAATGTGGTTTTAAAAAATACAAATTATTTAAACGTTAGCATTGTGACAGAATCATCCACATACCACAATTTACTTAATGTATTCATAAAATCAAACTTTTAATTACTTAAAAGCTACATTTATTATTATTACTATCAACTTCCCTTTGATTCAGTTACATGATCTATTCAAAAGACGCCCCTGCTCTTGCTGATGGACCAACTTCTTTGCCAGAGCCACCAGCCATGCTTATCTGTTCAACTTCAAAAGTTAACCAGGTCAGTCCATTGACTCCAAAACCTTTAATTCGATTATTTGACCTTTAGTCTTCGGCCAATCAGAATGAATCATAGAGAGAGTGTGCAAATCCTTTAATTCTTATCAATTAGTTTGCCCAGACTCTTGCCCTCCTGCTTCCCGCTATGGATGATTGCCTCTCTCTCTCTCTCCCCACAAACACAAACACACACGCAAGCACGCACGCACGCACGCACACAATATAATTCTATATTATTAAAATTATCTACCTGCATTGTCATAACTGATTTTGAATTGCTCTTTAGCTAATAATAGCATTTTGCACTTAACTTCTACATGCGCGAGAGGTGAATGCAGACATGTCCGTCTGCCAATTGTTAATTGTTACGTCACATCAGTATGAATTATACAACGTATGCGAAGGTTGACATGATGCAAGAAATATCTAATTTACGTGACCAGGCACGCCTTTTGCAGATCATGTTATCTTCGCTATCTCGTCACCTTCGCTCTTGCGATCACTTTCGCTATCACACATTCATTATCAGTATCATTATCACTGATGTAAACAGCTGGCATCGCTACAGCCAAGTGCACTTAACCGCGTTGGTTGTTACCTTGAGAGGTCTCCTTAAAAAAATAATGCTTATTGCAATGGCAATCTTTCAAATAAAATCTTCACAGCCCTTCCATAGTTCACTGCTATGCACGTCTTCATCTCTTCATGTTCTGTTTATGAGTGATATGTTCTAGTTAAGTTAGGGTAACGACTCCTGTCAAATTTTGTATTATTAAATTACTGTCAGCAGACTGTTTAAAGGTTCATTTTTGTGCTTAGTGCATAAGAGCTCTTGTGGATGAGTGACCATTCACTAGAGGTTACAAGGGTGGTTTTCTGGGTGCAGAATATTATAATTACGTGAAATTAATTTATCATGAGCACCAAAAGATCACTTGGACTTCACCCAAAGTGCTTGAAGTATTGTTCTTTATAGAAAAAATATTATATTTTTATTTGTGTGTGTGTGTGTGTGTGTGTGTGTGTGTGTGTGTGTGTGTGTGTGTGTGTGTGTGTGTGTGTGTGTGTGTGTGTGTGATGGTGTTTGACACGTTGCAACCAATGTAGTGGCTCAAACACGTCTTCTTCAAAAATAGGAATGGTATTGATGAAGAGTGGAATTGCAACTATAAAGACTTATTTAAGGGTCTTCAGTAAACCCCTTTCAGTTACTATCATGGAAGTATAAAAACAGAACTAGCAACCAATACCGATAACTTGCAGACAAAGTTGCATCGGTATAGTACTTTCAATTTTTTGCCCGACTCACTGGGTATGAAGTTATACGAGGATAATTAAATCAAGAGAGTAACATTTCGTTCTTGAATTGGGAGCGGGGAAGCAAAAAAAAAATGTGGGAACGGGCTTTTTGGAAATTAAAATAAAATCTAAATTTCACTGTATTTGTCATATGTATATTTGATTGTTGATTTAATAAATTTATTGTTAAGTTTATTGACCTTCTAACACAAACTGATAACCTTATGTTGGAGAAGAAAGAGAGATTTGTCTTCCCCTTTAGTAAGAAGTTTTCCACCTGCAGAATATTTGTGACGGTAAATATTTATTTTTAAAGCGCTCTTGTATCCGCCAAGTGCGAGAGACGAATGGTGACTGCTGGAGGATCATTAATAAAACAAATTAAGATTCTCATCACTTGTAATTAGTTTTGGATGAATAATTAATTATTAATAATAATATCCATTAATTAAGTGGCGTTTGCGTCACAGCAACTAACAAAATAATTGTGCAGGCTGAGTGCAAGGTTCTTCAACATAAAGAAAATATCCAGATAAGTGATAAAATCCGCTGCTATAATTTTTTTATAATAATATAATAATTATTTAAAGAGTACGTTAATTATCCGTGACCCTTCCGTTTAAGTGAATAAATAAGTTTAACAAAGATATTACGTAAATTTATCACTACAAAAATGTGGCAGTTTATTATTAAGTAATAAATACATTCATAACTCACAGTAATATCCTACTCAATAGTTTTAGGTGGCAGGTCACAACAAAAGCCACACTCAATAGAAGTGTCCTTAAAGACAAGAAAATGGGCAGACAATCCTACTAAAGCCGTAGCTGGAAGGAAGTGTGGGAAGTGTGTGTGTGTGTGTGTGTGTGTGTGTGTGTGTGTGTGTGTGTGTGTGTGTGTGTGTGTGTGTGTGTGTGTGTTGGAGGAGAAGAAAAAAGCATGTTTTTCCATTTACATAATATCGCATTGCATAAGGCTGCAAAGAGGTAAAATGGAAAAAATAAAAACGACAGACGAGAATGCTCTAATTAAATTTAGTTTTTGTGTCTTTCATCAGAGCGTAGCTAAATCAAAACTGGCACAGGTGTAGAACATTTGTATATGTCCTCTACATTTCCGGACTTTTCTAGATCAATGCGTATATTTTCAGTGCGATATGACTGAAGGAAAGGGATGAGATAACCGAAACTTTTGAGACTTTCAACCAGATTCATTAGTAACCCAAACCTGGGTGAAAGGGCTTTGGCTCTCTGATACAAATGCACCACCTGCGCACATCGAACCTATGTTACTGTCTATCAAAAGTATCACAGTATACATACCTCATCCTGCACCAGTGCTTGTCCTGAAGTATTCATTTTCTGAAAGAGAAAAAATATAACAAAAATAAGAAATTTAAATCTGTTTGTATATATTGCTTCTTTCAAATGTATAATAATTTTATACACAAAGTACGTTTTAGAAAAATAACATTTCAAAAAAACGAACACAGAAAAACCGACAACAAATTAACAAAATTAACAGAAAGAACTGAGTCAAAATGACAACAAAAAGCGACAGCTAAGCTAGAGCAATATTGAATGTTTAGGACACTTTATCGAATTATTTTGCTCATTTCACTCGTCACATACCCTATATCCGCATTCAATCTGCACAATCTCTCTCTCTCTCTCTCTCTCTCTCTCTCTCTCTCTCTCTCATTCATATACACACACACACACACACACACTCACATACACACACACACTCACTCACACACACACATACACACACTCACTCGCACACAAACATATATGTGCACATGTGTGTGTATTTAATAAAACCCATCTTTTTATTAATGGGTTAATGAATTTGTATTTAAAAATAAGAAGTTTATTTTAATATTCATATATTATTTAAAAATTGAATATTATGGCTAATGTGTATTTGATAGGTTGATCAACTCGATCGAAGCATACGTGCGAAAGGCTTAGCGGTTATGCAAAATATTATCTCACTAATGAAGAGTCTGACCAACAGGTATATGACTAGTGGGACAGATGATTGTAAAAGAGGGATTCTCTTAGATATAAAACATGACCGAGTTGGGTGCTGAAAGAGAGTATTGCACATAATAACTTGATCAGGACTTATTCTATTTCTTCCAAGCCAACGCCATGTTTAATCCTTGGCCGGAAGGAGAGATACATTTACACCCAACAGTCAAGCTTAGAGTTCAATAGTCTAAATGCATTGCTTTAGGCAGGATCTATTCCCCAGAGATTGTACGCAGAAACCATATAAAGTTAAGATTTTAGAATGAGTGGATATTTTGATTTGTTTTATTATTAGATTTTATTTCAGAGAGAGGGAATATATAATTATATACTGAATAAACGAATGAGTTTTTGCTTTGTCTAAACTAAAAATTTAGTGCTATCTCTTTCTAATGTTGCAGGAAATAGTCAGTAGTTTTTAAGATTTTCTGGAATATTATGTATTAAATAGTCTTTGTTTTACATTTAAGATGAGGAGTGTTCAGAGTACGTAAGGATGTGTTATCAAAGTGGAAATTAAAAATAATTATCACGAGTTCAAGTGCTGGCGATAAATTGATAAATTTTTTTTCTTGCTGCATACAAATTTAGGCAGATGTTGCCAAGTGCATACCAGATAGTTATGAACTTCGTGAAAGTTGCTTGTATATACTAAGAGCGTTAACTGAATGTAATACACATCTATTTGCAGATAGATGCAAACAGAATTCTCATAAGAACAATGCTGAGCATTTGAACACAGAAAATTTCTACATTGAATCATGTATCTAGTTCTTTTAAAACTAAGCAGAGTATATTTTCTTGCAAATAACTTTCTTGCTGAATTGAAGATGGTTAATCTGTTCAGTTCTTGTAAGAAGAATGTGGAAGTTTTTTCGTTCAATATAGGTAATTTCTATCCTTAAATAAAACATTGAATCGAAGTGTTTTACGTACTTAGTGAATGATGAGTTTGTTTTTATGGAAGTATTTTATGCTGATTCAAGACTGAGTACTTATGTTGAATGAATGTCTTCGTATAAAAAGGTTGATTAGTGTGACCTTAGGTCGCTTCTAAGCCTTAGGAGAACAAGTCTAGAAAGGTCAGCTTTCATTCTTCAGGCAATCCGACCTGGTGGAAACAGTAGCGCTCGCTCAGGAACAGGAGAAAACAACTCCACTACTTAAAAAAAAAGTAAATTTGTTTTGCTACCATTAACTATCTCTCTGTTCTGCGTCTCCTTAACTCAGATTAATTAGATAAGATTAGAGTGCCCTGGAATGTTAACAGAGCGAATCTGGAGGACATATATTTGAACTTAGTCCCTGAACTTTGCTAACAAAACTATTCTAGTGGCCTTGGCATAATTAGCCAGGAGTTACTGTTTTAGGTTGGCGGGTTTTTTCTTTCTGTTTGGCGGGCTTTTTTCTTAAATAAATAGTGAATTATTTATCTGCCAAATCTTGCATTAATAAAGCGCGGGTCATTAAACGTTTTGAGTGATAACCTAGAATAATGGTGGTATTAATGGGACTGTAACACTAACAGAAGGTTATCCCAAAACATAGGCAAGGTAATCGTAATTCCAGGGTACAGTGATAACATTAGTGTGTCGTTGGAATTCGCTATAATGGAGGGATTTAAATCATAAAAGGAACGTCAGCATACACATATATCAGACGGAAATGAGATAATAACGAAGATACAATTCTGAAAAAATGGAATGAATGTCAAAGGAAGAAGGTGTGCGTTTGAGTGAGTAAAGAAACAGAAGAAAAAATCAGAGAGAATGAGAGAGTGAGAGATGGGATGACGAGACCAAGTAATAACTAAAAACCCCTCATCTAAATAAGATCGTACTGGCAATTACTAAAGACGCCACAGAGTATCAAAAAGTCTGACTGAATCCTTTCAGCTGAAAATAATAGCATGTGACCACTGCCTTTTTGATCTGTGATGAAAAATAAAATATCTAGTGAAGAAGGTTAGTGGGCGATAAGATTTGAAATCGTTCCCAGCAATAACTTCAACGATTATCATATTTGTTCTCTATTTATTTATAATGTATGAATCGGAAATTAATTTTAAAGGTAATGCATGTTTATTTATAATACACTGATGTTTCTTGATAGTACATATTTTAATTTATGAATTTGGGCTAAAAAATACAGTGTACTGATAAAAGAAAACTATATACTGCAGTAAAGGTGTATTATACAGGGTGCTGATGAAGTCAATATAACTTCTTTTTTTACTTTTAAAGCACTGTCATGCGAAAAGAAATGTACAGGGTGCTAATGAAGTCAATATAACTTCTTTTTTTAACTTTTAAGGCACTGTCATGCGAAAAGAAATGTTAAATATAAATAGAATAAGTTTGCGTGGACTTAAAGATAACTCACTAAATAAATGATACACAAGTGATATGCTATTTCTTTTCTCTGTATAGCACATTGCAGTATCCTAAAATCATCAGTGCCGCTGTTCCAAGTGATAGAAATATTAAAACAAAAAAAAAAGAAGAAAATATAGAAAAAATAGAAAAATAGCAAGATATCTGATTAGAAATCCAGTCTTTGGAATGTAAAAGAAGTAATATATGTAGTCATAAGAGCCTTGGGGGAAATAGCATCTGGGTTGGAAGGTTATCTGAATAAACTACCTGGAAACCACAGACTCACCCCACTATTAAAAGCAGCGAACCTCGGAAGTGCCCACATCATCCGTAAAACCCTTGGTTCACAACCGTCAGTCAATAGAAGTCGTTAAAAAAAAGGCTAAATAATGTTGTTGTGGTGGTGGTGGTGTTTAACTGAACAGGTATTTAACTGAACATTTATACTAAAAAATGCTCCAAACCTTTATTTACACATAAAATGTATAACAGAAGTCTTATACAAAGTGCTTAATGCAATTGAGGAGAGTAAATATATAGAACAAAACATAAGTGATGAATCATATGGCAAAATTACAGTTAAACAAATAAAGGTAATTACAAAAGGAACAATGCATAAAATAGATTTACAAATGTTCAGTCCAATCAAGGACACATACGAGATAGTGTTGTTCTTGCTGGCTAAGAGAAACGTATTGAGAGTCCTCTTCAAAAAATGATCATGGGCACTTTGTGTATCGGCATGAAAGGCATTTGAAATTTCTGATTGAAAGACCCTTGATCAACACATGAAGGCTACACTATACCGCTATTTATGCTTTGCTTTTGGTATGTTGATAAAACATATGTCTGTTGATGAGCGTAAACTTCTTGCAGAAAGTGTGCACGCATAAGATCAGACAGGTATAAAGGTTATATAGGAAAGCATAATGAAGAAAAGAAGATATAGTGTGTGGAATTCTATTGTGAACAGTAGCCATTGGAGGCTGTACAGAACTGGAGTAACGTGATCAGTTCTTGGTATCTAATCAATCGAAAATTTATGAATTGGTCCTCAATCCTTGCTTTAAATGTATTCACTAAAAAAAATATGTATAGTTTTATCTAAAGTCGGTCCATTGAATTTAACCCAATTTGTTGAACCATGCATCTCTCCAAACGTTATTAACTTATTTTAAGCACAAATCGTGAATTAAATTTACACCACCACCACTCCAAAACAAAAGGTTTTTCAAAATAAAAATATTTTGTTTAATTTCTCATTTGGTAATTGACGATAGAGTAATCCAGGTGAAACGGACAAAAAATTAAAAACATTTGGACCCATTAATCTGCATGAAAAACAACTGTTCTGCAAATTTATATAAGCCACATCCTCTCTAGGCCTCTACTTAATATTTTCTAGAGGTATGAAATTCATATAAATATAAAAGTGCGGATGTTAAGAAAAGAAGATCTAAATATTTGTGACATAATCATTTATGTCTGTGAACTACTTGTTATATGTACATACATGCATGTGTGTATGTACTGTGTGTATGCATTCTATGTATATATTGTGTTTATTTTGTATGGGTACATTGATTTATGAACTATCTACGTTTTACATACAATGTGTGTGTGTGTGTGTGTGTGTGTGTGTGTGTGTTGTAAAGTGTGTAGGTATTATAAGAATATACCATATTGGTTGTATGTATTGTGCAGGTGTATGCATTTTTATATAGACTGTATACCAAATGCATGTATGCATTTACTATTTAGTGTATGTGTACGTCCATGTATGGTTTAAATTAGTGTGTGGGTGTGTCTGGGTGTCTATATATCTGTGCATGTGTATGATGTGGAATGTAAAGAAAAATACAACAGCTACGCACTTAATTACAAATTTAATTTTAATCTTGATCTTTATAGCCAAAGTCGCTTGCACAGTCCATATCTAACAACTTAAAAATTATGTGAAATACAGTGGGTTGATCAAAATGACCACATGACTGCTTAAAACACATCTTCAACCTATAAAAATGAAATGTGAGTTCCGATCAATGCAAGCGACTCTAATGACAGTAACATTTGAACATTTATTTTAAAAGTAGCAAACTTTCGTTTTCTAACAACTAATTTCATAGAAATCCTCAAAATCATGACGGCATATTATGCTTTCGACCTTTCCTCATGATGTCACTGTCACGTGTGCAGTTTCAAAAGCAAATACCATTCAGTGGATCATAGTGAATGAGTTACTAAATCCTGGCTAGACTATCGGCACTGAATAGACTTAATAGGATGTAAGGCAGGATAATGCACGGCTAAAAAGGGTTTCTTTGTGCAGAGTTAATGCACACAAAAAAGTAACTCTTCTTCCCTTCTGATTCACGTTATATTATCAATAAATCATAATCATAGCTTAGGCGCGAACGCAATAACTAATATACATATACATAGTTTTATTTATTTATTTATGCATTACATCAAGAAGATCATATTAAAAAGAACGGGATGTCGTGGCACATTAACGGAAGATTAATTTGCTTATAGAATTCGATTTTATTTTTGGTCCGCACAAAAAAGAGATTTTATCAACAAAGAGTGCGTACACACTTAGACATTTGTGAAACATACATCAAAATAGTTAGTTAATGTATTTTCTATTTTAAAATATAACTTAAACATGTCCGCTATTTCTCAAGTACAAAATGGACACTATTCATTTAGAAAACGGAGGGTTAAGATTTTATGAGTGTTAACGTAAATTAATGTTAAGAAACGTACTTCAACTCAATTCTTTGCTTTTACTCTGATGAAAGACGAATAAGGAATTTTGAAATTATAAACACATAGAATTTCATTTCCTAGCTACGATTTACTTAATTAAATGATTTGTTTAATAAGGACAAAAAAAAACCAAAAAAAAAAAAGCACGCCCACACACAAAAGAAAAACAAAACCGCAATTAAGCAAGGCTCGATTAAGAATCGAGGAAATAACGGTGTGTTGGTATTCATAGTGCATATGTTTCAATAACGTAAAAGATCTACGATTAACGACACTACAATTGTTCTGGATCAAAAAAACAAGGCAGATACGTGTTGTAGAATCTAAGTGGACTATTTCGCACAAGTGATGATGTTTGTAAGAGAGAAAGGAGTTTTTGAGATGAAATATGCCTGAAATTTAGTGCTGCCTTAATTTGACTTTTACAAAGCAGAGCAAGCCTTTTTGGTTGTCACTTCATGCTACATTGACTACTGTACTTGAATACATTGACGTGTGCATCTAGCGTTGTTGTCAACTAATCAGTAAATCGTGTTGCTGTAAGTTGATTCCCACGAATTCTGTTCGAGAAGCATTATGGCAGAGATTTTGGCTTGAGTTTGGTCTCGAGAATTCACAAAGATTATTGGGAACATAGTGTGTTGAGTAAACCGCACATGAATCTTCAAGTACATTACTCCTGATGTGCTTGATAGAGCATATTTCAGGATGATTTTCTAAGGCGTGCTTGGAGAGTGCGACAAAGATTCTGGAACAGTTGTGTAACATGCCTTTGGAAAGGACGTGTGGGACCTCGCCTAAATATGAAAGGCAGTAATATAATTGTGAAACACGTGCCAGCGACAACACCATCTTTGAACAGGTTATGTGCATTTCCTTTAACTATTTCTCTAAAACTCCACTCTCATTTCCATGATGATATCCATGAACTTGATTATATATTTATGATATTGACTGTTTATGTCTATGCTAGGATAAACTGACTGATTGTCCAGCATTACTAGAACAGTGTCATGAAGTGATGTAAATGTCAACGCTTTTTTTAAATGTATTTGTTATATGTATATTTGATTGTTAATTTAATAAATTTATTGACCTTCTTACACATATTGATAACCATATGTTGGAAAGATAGTGGGTGGATGGCAGTCGCTAAATATAGATTAAAGATGGATTTGTCTTCTCCTTTAGTAAGAAGTTTCCCCCTATGGAAATATTGTGTGATGGTAAATGTTTGTTTTTTTAGCTGCTGAGGAAGAGAGAACACGTTTTAATCGCCCGCATATCCGCCAAGTGAGAGAGACAAGTAGTATATTCTGGAAAATTATTTAATAACATAAATTAAGATATTCTCATCACTTGTAATTAGTTATGGATGGTTAATTAATAATAATAATCACAATCATTAAATAGGTAGCGTTGGCGTCACAGATAGATAGATAGATAGATAGATAGATAGATAGATAGATAGATAGATAGATAGATAGATAGATAGATAGATAGATAGATAGATAGATAGATAGATAGAAGGATGGATGGATGAATGAATGGATGGATGGACGGACGGACGGGCGGACATATAGATAGATAGATAGATAGATAGATATGTGGAGTTTAGAAAGGCATTAATTAACATAAACTAATTTTCAAACTTCATATAAAGAATTAAATATTTTTTTTCTTTTTCAAGCTATCGATGTAAAAAATATATATATACCTGTTGAACTTCTGTTGCACATGCTTGGGTACATGAACTAGATAAAACATCGGGAAACAAAATGCATCCATTGTGGCACTGCAAGACAAATAATTTTCATTACTAAGCTATGAAGTGAGTTAAAAACCTTATTAGAAAATCCTTTATACGCTAAGAACATGAAACAAAAAATAATATTATTAATACAAATTCTATTTTTTTAAATCGCCATGTAAATCATTATATACGAGAGCGAACAAAGCATTTCATTACAAACTTAGTATTTAAGTAAATTTCACATTCTATTTCTCAAACGTGTTTAAGTTAAACATATAAATAAACCAATCGTATAAAGATTTTGTATAATGTCGACATATTTATAATTTAACTGGGGTCTTTTGTATGGTTATGTTTATGTTTAATATTAAAGTAAAGAAAATGTGATAAATGCGATATGTTGAATAAACCTTCAAATATCAATATTTTGTTAATCCATTTCAAGAGAAAAGGACCAGAAATACAAGTCGATATGAATAAGAAATCTTTACTATTTTGGTGTGCAAGTCTAATTTCTTCTTGTAACTTCTCTTGGAAAATGCACAATGTATTAAACAGAATTACGATTACAGACACAAAACATTTAGTAATAGTACAGTTAATTACAATTCCGGATTTAAACAAAGTACATACACACTCAAATCTGTGTAAACAATTTGTTAATTAATAAAAATGAACTAATAGTGATCTTGGAGAGGATAGGGAAGGGAAGGAGATACAATAAAAATGTTTGTAAAAAGCAATTAGAGAGTAAATTAACTTTAAATGCCACTGGAATAGAAGAAATCATCCGATTCTAACTTTATGTTTTCTTGGATGCATATGTATTACTTCATTTATAATGTGGCTGATGGATATGCTGTAAGGGTGTATGTAATAAAGTTGTCATTACTTCCATTTTAAAATAAAATATATTATATACAATCACACATATAACTTGGACATTCTTTCCCGTTAAGAATATGCCTATTAATATCTTTCAAAATATCAACTTTCCTCTAACTTTGATCTATTAATTACATATTACACACTTCATTTGCTCACGGGTTCCACTGAAAATGCTTTCAATTAATAATGTTGTTACATAACAAACAAAATCCACACTTTTACAGATTAAGTTCATTATTTCAATTTTAACTTCGCAATAAACTATTTCTATTCCCTTTTAGTAAAGTATTACTCAGCTCAGAGCATTCCTCAAATAACTATCTACAAATTACGCAATATGCTCATCAAAACAGTGATACACTATGTAACAGAGCAGAAGTTGCCTGCACATATTTATGAAATAATTATTATATTTATGCTGCAATTATTTTATTTATATTGCTAATGTTTAATGTATTGAGAAATGAAAACAAACTTCGTGCACTGCACCTTAAGAAATATATAAGAAGGTCAGAATTCTCCAGAACCATAAATAAACGATAGCCTAAAGCAAGGTTACCATGTCATCATTTGTGGAATTTTTTCATGGTCGAAATTTCTTGAAGTCAGAAAACCAAGCTGAGTAATAACCAACTCACCCAGTGACGTAACCGGTTCTAGGCGGTTGGCTAGTTTAAACGATCAATGATCTGATATTGGTCAGTAACAAATCTGAAGAAAGTGAACTTTTAGAAAAATCTTTGTTCTTATCATTTTGATTTTGTCTATGGTCAAGTCCGGTCATGAGCTGATGAGTTATTTGACTGAGAAAGAAAGAATGGACTTTATATTTTCTTGCACTTTGAACTATTGATTTATGGTGTGTTATTTGACTCGTTTAAAATGTTGACTTTTTTTTTTAAATGAGTACTTCGTGAGCGTGACAAAACAACATAAAGCTGGCCATGTGAAAAAAAATCCCCATGCTCGAAAGTCAAGGACGCTTTAGTATCGCTCATAAAACTCCAACGTGATCGAAGGAATGCATTTCGCACAAACGGACAAAACTGGAAAACTTATCTCACAAAATAAATTCGACCCATTAAAATTAATAATTCAATTATTTATCTTTTCTTAACTGTGAAAATATTTTGTTTTAAATCCTTCATAATATAATTAAGTTTGACCTAAATTTTCATGCAACTTGAAAACTTTTTTGAAGTATAAACATTCTTCTGCTGTACCCTTTACAGATATATTTTAAAACTTTATAAAACTTTATTCGTTTCAACATTAGTTTAGTACTTTTTGATAAACTTTGAAACATTGTTCCCTTGAACACAGCTTTTGGGTAATTCTTTCATAAATATATAACGTGTCCCTTTGAACATCGTTCAGTTTGCTCCGCTGTTAAAAGGATAAGACAATTGGGTTTTCGACAGTCTATCCGAGAAACCGACAACTAAATGCATTAAGGCATTAACTGAAAAGTTATGCGCGAGACTTCTAAGGACAGCTAGTCTGTATACCTTATCTAAAGTGATAATTAAAAATATTGACCGCTAATGATGACGTAAGTGATACAGCCAAAATCGGGATTCATCATTAATCCCTATGACGTATTTTTTAAAAAACGATAGGTGATCTAGCGTACAATGATAAAAGATGGGTAGTCTAGAGTATAGTGATAGAAGACGAGTGATCTGGCTTATAGTGATAAAAGATGGGTTATCTAGCTTATTGTTATAGAAGATAAGTGATGTACTCATTTAGCGTATTGTTACAAAAGAGAGGTGATCTGCGTATTGTTATATAAGATAGGTGATCGGTGAATCGTGTCACTGCGTGCCAATATGTTATTGTCTAGAAAATCCCATGAACAGTGCCCTAATAAAACTTAATCCAGGAGAAAAGATGCGTTTAATGTAAAGTTTCATACCAATGGATATTAAAAGTATGGCCACAGGACAATAAGATTTTTTTTTTTAGCATACCATAGGAAGGGTTGGAGATGCAAATTCATTTCCATGAAAGCCAGCATTTCAAGGTAGATATCAAAGGTTGCATTTGGTGAATGAATGGAAATAATGAATTTTCTCTTAGTCTCAAAATTTTCTGATAGTTTGTATTCATTAAATTAACATATTTTAGCTTTCTTCATTGTACAATATGCAGAAGAAACAATATTCTTATATAACTTTACGAGAAGGAGAAAACAAGAGAATATATTTACTTGTAATAATGATTTAATTTCAAGAAAGCCAAACAAGATCGTATCGGTTTATCAATAGTCAGCCCAGAAAACAAATGTTTATAGACTTTAGCCAACAATAAATTCCATCCAATGTTTTTAATGGACTCGTTCGAAGCTGCTTCATTTATTGCGTCATTTATTATAAATTCATGAAGCAGGAACGAACCCTTGTTAATTTAAATTAATGCCTTGGGTTAGTGTTAGACAAGCTTGCGAGTGCGCTTTATCAGTCAAAATCCTTTCTTAAGTCGTTGAAGAGCATTCCCGCCATCTGCAGAAAATCTATGTGTCAAGACTGAAAGAGCTTCCACCTTCCTGCAGATGCTATTTATCTTTTATGCTTACTCAGAACTTACAACACAGGAAACGTTGCAATAAACTGCAATGTTCTAGCTGTTGTAGTACAATGCATTTCTCTGTCTTAGCTCCTCAGTATACATTAATTTAAATCTTTACTAACTTTTAAAAATATTGTTTCCTGTTCTTAAAACATCGTTTCCGTCATAATCCTTGATGAATGCGTTTACTAACATGTTCATGTGTGCCCTAATGATGGTCCCATTTTCGGCTGAATCACCTACATTCAAGTACGCGCGCACTTTCTAAAATTTAAACTGCCAAACAGCCGACGGGCACATGGGTTGGGTTGACCTCTATGCGAGGTGCCAGCCGCACCAAACAGACGACGGCAGCGTCTTTGTATTGCCACCACTAAAACACAGTAGAAAGGAGGCCGTGGGAAAGTAATGGCATGCTTCCCAGCCAGTGAAGAGAACGTTGTGATTTTTTCTTTCTTTTTAATAAGGAGAAGACAGAGTGGGGTAAGACATACACAGACAGAAAGACAGGGAAGGAGAAAGAGAGACGGGGGAGTTCAAATTGAGGGGGGGGGGAGCAAGACCTTCCATGAAACACTTTTCTTACAGAAAATTTCACCTCCACCATGCAGACCACTTGTCTTGGATGCGACCTACAACAACTCCATAACCTTTAAGATACTCTGGGTGGTTGGAATAAAATAAAGTGCAGGTGTTCCTTACTGATATGTATAACAATATGTACGGGACTTCATGTTAAAGCACAGCTGACATAATGTGCCACTTTTTTGACACTATGCCGCTCTTCGTTCGCTCTCTGGCATCTAGACATTTTAGGTTCTGGAGTTTTTTTCTTCTGTGACATGGATATTAATGAACCTGGTAGTCACAGATCAGGCACAGCAGTAAGCATGTGTTATGAGTTTTCTGACTGCCAGAAGAACAAATTCCATGGTGGTTTCTGAACACCGTGGAACCTGTCACGCTAAGTCAAGATCTTGTTTTAATAACAGATTATCCTTGTTTAATTTCAAGAACATTTACTAACGTTTGGTAGAGTGAGAAACTCTTATAAGTAATCATTTCGACAGTTCAAGAGGAATTAACAAATTGTCTTTAAAAAGGAACGAATTGAACTCTTTGCCAGAGGTTCGGATAGCTCTTAACAATAGAAAACGGATTTCATGCTCACATGGACTGTATGTCATTTGTTTAAATGAATATAATTACACAGAGCCCATCACGGTGTTTTTCATCCTTTAATCATTCTGAAGTAAAATTAAACACTGTAAACTGTTTTATATTCATTTATAACTTGTAGGGTTAACAAATGCAGATCTTTGGCTGTGTCAGCCACAGTGAAACATGATAACCCCTCAACCCACCACACTCGATGAAAAAGTCTTGAAAAAAACTGGGGCACGACACTGGCCACTTCCATCTGTTTTACCCCGCACACACCTCAGTAAGAATGTTAGAAGAAAAAGACAAGAGAGAAAGAAAAATGGTGCAAGCATTTGGGCAAAAGTCACGTGAGATCACTGCCATTCAGCGTAACAGATCACTGAAAGTCAAAGGTCATACAATGTTTTGTAGGGTTTTTAAATTTTTTTATTTTAGTGTGTTTGTGTGCACGTATGTAGAAGTGCAATAACTTTCATACTGTAAACGTGGCCCCAATCTTTTTAAACCATGTGGTGTTTTATATGATTTATTTCAAAACCAAACCGTGCCTGTAGTTGTTTGGCTTTAAATCTTTAGTTACTTAATAGTTAATTAGCTACTAGTGAGACCAAATGCCGAATTATCAAGTATTCATAAATAGTTAAGATATCTATATCAAAGGGCATTATGGTTTAAAACTCCAATGAAACAAACACCCACCCCAACAATATATATGGTATGTATGACATACGGTAAAAACACTTGCTCAGTCTGAGACTGATGACCAACTTGGAAAATACGGTCATCCATAAAAGTATGACGTCTACAATTTATGATACTTTACTCAATCATGACGCATTCAGGCAAAGAAGGCCTGAATATCAGTACTTTCACCTTGCATGTTGGAACCACTATATAAATCTGTTTACGTACAAGCTCTTTAGCATTCGTTTTTAGCCGGGTGTCTACTCTCACTACCATCTGCCAGTACACAGTGAAACAACGCTTGTCCCGCCCGCATATTTCAGAAGGCAATGCTGGCTGCTCACAAAACTCCAGGGTGGCTCTTGCTCCTGTACAGACCCGACCCGACTCTAGAACTACTGTTTGTTTGCATCAGTGTTTACTTGTAAAATAATGTAAAGAATGTCAAATAAAGACATGCTCCGTTTGGCAAAAAGATGTTCAGAGATATAAAACTCTGAACACTTATAACATTTCCTTTCTCTTGAAGAGATTATAATAGTTTAAAGACAAGTAATCCATCGACTTTTAAATCATATGCTAACACTGATTACGGCTTATCGTTTGGGCGGGCATGAAATCACGTAAGTGGTGTGGTGCCCTTAAACATGATTATATTTTAAATAGCATTGAAAGAAGTGTTTAATTTATTTATGTGAGAAAGACTTAAACATTTGTACATCCTAGTTGGAAGATTAAATATATATAAACAATAAGTTCCCCGGACAATATCTGATGCATACATTCTCAATATTTAAAGGTAAATACATGTAATAAATCGTCTAAAAGAATGAAGATGCACTCTATACAAACCCCTGATATATATTAAATTCCACGATCAATATCCAATACATACATTCTCAACATTCCATAGGTTAATACTAAGTCCTACAGATAACACCTGAAACATATATATATTCTCTATATTCCCAAGGTACATGATAACTCCTTTTCCATACATCCCCAAGGTAAATACCAAACCAATAGACAACATCTGATATATACATTCACCAAACACATAATGAAAACACTAGCCAGATTATTTTATTCAGTGAATGGAATTAAAAATACCGTCAGAGAAAATAACAGATAATTATTATTAATAGGAATGTGAATTATACTTATGGGGCAAATCGAATTTGCTCTGATGATTTTAAAAATGCATTCTAAAGTTAACAAATAAGCACTCTGCACTGCTTATTCCCTTGTAGACAAAGTTAAGATCAAGAGACTTCTGCAGCAATAAAACAAAATAATAGCAGGAATTAATATGTAAAAGTTATAAAATATTGCCTAGCTCTAAGCGAACAAAAGCAACATTCTTTCTTAAAAGCTACGTGGGTTTCTAGAAGCTAACATTGGCTTTACTTCACACACACACACACACACACACACACACACACACACACACACACACACACACACACACACACACACACACACACACGCACACACGCACGCACGCACATACACAGAAGAACTTCATGCCTTCAGGTCAAATACTATTGACAGCTAAAGCAAATTAAACCAGCAGCTATCAATATAGTTGTTTTAAGAAAGGAAAACCATGGCTTACGTTTACGTGATCTTATCGCGCGCAATTCAAATGATGTGGAGGGAAAAAATTGAGCATCAAACTCATCCTAGTATAAATCACAGTAACTTCAAAATCCTGGCTTCGAAGTTTAGTCACGGTAAACGATGCAAGAGCATCGCCTGCAAGTCTCGAAGCAATGGCAGCGATGTGAATGGCCATCACCAATTTGGATGTATCGTGAATGACTAAAGCTGGGATCACTCAAACGGCCGTTCTGCCTTATGTAATCTAATGTTTACAATGTGCGTATTTTCCCAAACGTTATTCTGATTCGGAGAGTATTTATTTTAAATTCGTCTCCTGTACGTAATTTGTTTCAAAACTTCACATAAATTCCACGTGCCATGATTACAAATAAAATAACAAAATTAAAAATAAATAAATAGTAAAAGATCATGCACAATAATTACAAAAAACCCAAACAAATTGAAAAAAAAACATTATTTGCCCAACAACAAAGGCGCTTTGCATGCACGAAACAATTACTGACAAAAAGAAAGCGATGACAATATTTGTCTTTAAGATACCATCTTCACAAGTAGAACCCTAAAAGCAATATCTACAGGAAGTAAATGTATTTCTACTTGTTTTACCGGGAAACTTAACATCACCTCTACTAACACAACAACTAATTGGCTTGTCCTACAGAGATTGACATTGCCGCCGATTGTGCTTGCCGACAGATTAAGACAAATTAATGTCAATCCCATCGTAGTCTATGCGGTCTGGCATTTGCAATGACTGCCCAGTGCGCATGAATTGTGTGATTTTGCTTTATTGATTTTGAGGGTTTATTTTTTTAAAACAAACCTGGTGCAACAGTTAAATTAGGTTTGACTGGTTTTCTATTGAACAGAATTAAAATTCATGCTTAATCATGCGTAGCAAATTATGGGTGAGTACTTTTGTAACGAGTATGCATTTTCTTTACACACATTCTTTGTAAGGGGCCTCGGCATCAGATGTTATACATTTATGAATATTTAAATACAGTATTCCTAAAGGAATAGGTATTTTAGAGATATTCAAAAAAAGAGTATGATCTGTTGATTTAGCAATAAAGGTAACGTTCGAGAATTTCTTAAGTTGAGGAAATTGAGCATTCTAAAATACTGAAAAGAACGGATAATAATTAAACGCGTTAATTTGAGTATACTTTTGTGTTTAATGATACTTTATGATTTCGTTGGATGTATAATTATAACTTTCTGATGCAAATATAAATGCTACAATGTAATGTATGTATGGATTTCTTCTACATCAATGAAAGGCTGTTGAGCTATATTTAGCTCTATGTTTTACCAAATAACACAGCACAATATTGTATTTACAGTTCAGTGAAAGGAAATAATAAATCAGTGCTTCTGTTACCGAAAATAAAACCTCACCAAAAAAACAAATCAAAACAAAATGTGACAATACACATGCATTTCTTCAGCAAATCGATAAACTACCTATCGTTTGAACATCACCGTCATACGCTAACTTCAAAATCAATCTTAATAAAGTAGAAATTGATACACGGAACTTGATAAGAAAACAAACTACTTTAGACGTGCTGATAATACAGTTTTAAAACATCTACATAATATTTAACAACAGCAGTTTATCAGTCTATAATTTTGATGAGAACAGCAATCTATCAACCTGTTAGTCCTGAGTTTTCTTATACCAAAGCAACAAAATTTCACATTACATTGTATAAAGGTCCTTGACGAGCATAAAAAAAAAATCATATTTACTATAAAACGGTACTGTTGAATTTTGTTACTCATAATCGATGAAATACCAAAACCAGTCGGTTTTTTTTTTTACTCTTACATTTCTCTTCAGAGGCCGCAGTAAAAAATCGTGAGTTGTTCTCGGTCTTGGTTGCTTCTGAGAGGACTTCTTATCACTGTTTTCTGGAGAGGGGAGTCGGATTGATGTTGAGTTGGTATTGGTATTTTGTCGCATATCGTTGTGGATGTGAAGTCTTTGAGTTGTGTTTTTGTTGAAAGATGTATTCTCTGTTTCTCATGTCTTGTGTGTGTAATGTTGAGAGTTGTATAGAGTTGTATCTTTTGTTCCCGTAGAAGTATGTAGCGTTGAAAGTTGTTTTACTTTTCCATTAAGTATTTATAGTCGAGTGAGTGCACTGGTTTCCAATGACTGATCCCATCATTATTCATGCCAGTAAGTACATGCATTTCTCTCCCTATGTCTTCTTCATCAAAGTCATATTCATCTTCAGTGTATATTCTTCATCAGAATCTGAACTGTCATGAGAATTTTCTTTCTTCTTTGGCTCTGCTTGCTCTATTAAGGACAAAAGGGTAGCAAGAGCTGAAGCTGAGACATTGATTGTTCTTTTTTTCACTAAAAATTTGTGTTCTTCCTATTTTGAAAAGGGCTTGGGGTGGCTGCATGATGTAAGCCATCCTAATTTTCCCACCCTGAAGAGAGCTTGGGGGTATGCATTAGCTGATGTTCAGGTGTTTCATTTCTCCAAAGCTGCTTTAAAGGTAATCTGAAGGATGAGCTCATTAAGAGCATATCTGATCTGCTCAGTTGCTCGGATTCGAATGACAATACTAGTCAAATTCAATAACCTATTTCATAGATATATATGCACGCTGTTACATAATAGCTTATATAGCCCACATCCACCACTCCAAAATAGGTTACATGTAAACCTACCTTATAGAAAGGCTGACCCTTATCCTCAGGCTGGAAACATACTTGAATATTCCAGACACTCAATCTAGGTGGAATGGATATTGTTGCATGATGCATGCATTTGAGTGTTTAGCTCTGGATAAATAAATGAGCAAATTGTTCATGTTTGCAGTGCAAACTTGTGACCATACAAATAGGATTGAAATTTCTCTATGGCCCAAACTCTAATTGTAATGTGTCAAACTATTTACTATATGTAACCATGCTGTCTTATGTCATTTCTAGACCACTCATGTTAGCGTGACTCACATATTATATGTTGTAGCCTGTCTCCTCATTTCTTACTCTCCTGGCTTTATGTATCAGGGGGCTCGAACTATTTCTAGAATTATCACTCTTCTAATTCTATTCTAAATTTTCTATCATTCTTCTTTCTAATACTCTGTTCAGCCTGAAGGTGTGTTCGGGGGATTAGCCTAAGGTTACGCGCAGCCCGGGGTGTTGGAGAATTAACATCTTGCCAATCTCCCAGCACAACGTCACACATGCTTATACACATGCACTCCATATACAAGATGACCTATTTCGCTCGTATCTTTTATTAAATTATATCCTTTCCAATACACTATTATTTCACAATTGTAAATTAATTTATATTAAGTAAAAGGTCAACCCTTTCCATATAATACTCATTTTAATAAAAATTAGACCTATCAATAAAAGTGCATGGATTTATGGACCAATCTTAAAGTTCAGCGAAAAATACAGTATCTTTCATAGTGACAAAACGCTTTAGCTTTTTTGTAAAAGCAAAAATTATGAAAAGAGAAGATTGTTACTATGCCTTGAAAATGAAGAACAGCTAAGCTTGGAAGCAAAAAAGTATATTTCATGTCCTTCAGTCCCATAGCAGCAACACAGTTTCCATATAAAACGAAAAAAGTCGAGTGCATGCATCTCTTGGGAGAAACAATCACCCTAAAGGCAATATCCACGAATGACATTATCTCAGGCTAATGTTGTTATGGATTCGTTCGTATTCATCACGTAAGACGTCATTGTTTGTGTGATCAAACAAGTTGGGTTTTTTCATTACTTTACAACAAATAAGATTAGTAAAAATATAAACAAGAAAACGAAAAAGAACAATGAAATGTTATTTAACAAAGCAATGATGTTGGGTTATAAGAGTATTAGGATATAAAATAAATTAAAATACTGATGCGACCATGAGTGAGTGAGTGTGTGTGAGAGAGAGAGAGAGAGAGAGAGAGAGAGAGAGAGAGAGAGAGAGAATGACTGACTGAGTATAAAGGGGACAAAATGAAGAAAGATTAAGAGCAGATATTTATTTTAAGCACTTAAGACTGTTTCTGAGTAAATTTTAATATGTAAATTAAAAACTTTAAATAAAATATGACGTTATCTATTTGGAGATTTTAATTTTGCACAATAATTTTTTCTCTTTAAATATAAATCAGGATAAATGTGCTACAAAAAAATGTGCAACCTATGTAATTATTGCTGTAGTTTATATCAATCATTCAGTGGATATGTCCCGAAAATGTATGTTTCTGTTTACATCTAAATCTATTTACATTTACTATTAGTCAGATATGTAGTATACTTGTACATACTCACTCTCTCTTCCCAAGAAGAAAAGATTACACCGAAATGTTATTACAACTGTGAGAATTTCCCTCCCCGCCCCCCCCCCCCCCCTCAAAACCTCCCCCCACACTCACTCTCTCTCTCTCTAAAACCCACATTTAATAGTCCAAGTTCATAGAAATCCCTAATGTGTTAACAAAAGCTTATACAACATTACAAGTTGATAAAAGAGAAATTGTCGACGAGATTCTACGTTTTAGACTTTCACTTTATAGAATAGCCTTTACATTAATACCAGACCACAATATCTATAAGGAAACATTTACAAGTTAATAAAATAACAAGTCTCCATTTTTAAATTACACTTTTCTATACTCTGATAGAAAATACGGGGATAAAATTAACATTTCAATACATTTTAAAGAGAATTATCTGTGATAGATAGAATATCTCACTTTCACTTAAGTAAGCAATTTAAACAAGGAACTTGTTGAATAAATGTTTGTATTATTTACAAATAATGAAGAAGCAGAGAACGAATGAATATCAGACCACTAACATTCAAACAGAAAGAATCAATAAGAATATATCCTTTTTTTAAATATAACATTCAGATTTCAATGCAAATAAAACCTTAATGGGAAAACATTATGATTTAAGGAAGGTAGAGGAAAAGTTAATATAGGCGATTAAGACAAATTTCTGAAGAATCCGACATCACGTCACCAGCAGGACATCGAGTGGTGCATCTAAACCTGCGAACAATGTACAGCTCTCGCTCAATCGCGTTTACTGTGAGATACCGTCTGGCGTTTTGGAATTCCATCTAAATTTTCCCAGGGTGAAACTTTACACTGTGTGCCTGCTGGTGACAGCCCTGAGGTGCCAAACCCAGGCAGTCTTCCAGGAGGACTCGACTTACAGCTGGCATAAACGCCATTACAGCTAGTAGCGGTGGAGTCTAAAAGAACCAGACCAAACAGCTTTTAAAACTAATAGGAAGCGCGTTTCGGTGTACAAGGAGGAGCGTGTCCAAGTCATACAGAATCCTACTTCTCGTCAGCTGTTAGTGTACAGGACGACAGTGACCAAGACATACAGTTTCCGACTCACGTGGTCAATAGATTTTAGTGTACAAAAGACAACAGTGGCGATAATATAAATGTCTATACGTTGTCGTCATTAGTAGTATAAAGAGTCGATTGAAATGAAGAATCTTGCTTTGTTGCCATTAGATGTTAGTGTGTAAGGACAGAGATTGGCCAAGGCATAAAGATCTGCTATGTATTATTAGCTGTTAATGTACAAAAAGAGAGCGACCAAAATTTGAGGGTTTGTGCTTTATCGTCATAATAAGACGTGCATATAACGTGCATGATATTACTGTCGCAGATCAAATATATATTGACAGTAGTGCATAAGATTGTTGACAACTTCAGACATATAGGTAAATAGTCACTATATCAAAATTTAATTACAAATAAAGTCCACTGTAAATTAATAAAAACGAGGTGGTAGTGGACACATTATGCAGTTATTATTTTTAAATAATATATATACATATGTATTTTTAATAACATATATATATATATATATACACGTGTTCATTAAACAGCCATCTTATCAATTTTTTACTACAACGCTGCCTTAGTATAATCTTCTTCCCTTCCAACTTATTCAGATTTTTAATTAATGCGATAAAATTCACAGGCACCAATTATATCACAATCAAAAATACCCGAGCCAAAGAAAGCAATGTCAAAATACTGAATAATCTTAGTATTTCATTTAGCTTAAGGCAGCACATATATATATCATGAAGTATTATAACTTAATGTCATCAATCAACTGCATACATGTATAATGGCACAATCGGTAGCTCAGTGTTACTTGTAGATGTAACGTTGCCAAAAGCTTCGGCCTCCAATGTCAGTTGTCACAGAGGACGATAATGCGAGAAACAGCTTGCAGTAAGGCACAGCATTAATACGTTAACGTAATTCCATTACTATGAATAGCTAACTAGGGTCCAATTAAAAGAAAATATATAACCATTTTGGGTTTTTCAACACTTTATAATTTGAAGATGAGATAATGGTCAAGTCATTAACCATTGTTGAGGAATGGCAAATCCTGTAGTGTACAATAAGTGTATGACTATAATGTTAAAAGTAATTATTAGTTTTACATTCTTGACGTTGACAGAAAGACCTAAAAGAAAACGAAAACATACAATATATTGTCTTTCTTTTTTTTTTTTTGTTTCAATTCAGCAGTCTTTATAAATAACATTTGGCTGTAGCAAGAATTCACGATCTCATTTAGTTAAATATTTTTATTCATGTTCTTCTTTTTAAACCGCATAATCAACACATACTGACAGATCACACATGTATTGGTTTCAAAAAGGTTTGCAAACAGGACAGTCGGTTAATAAATATTTCCACTTTTGTGAGATATGGAAGTCATTTCGTTAGCCATTTAATCCCTGAATGTATGCAAATGTAAAATAATTGGAAATGTTCTTAAATATCTTTTTGCGTTCAGAGAGAACAAACACGCACAAAGAACTCAAACAGATAAGACAAGCACGAATCTGATAACACAACAGTAAAGACATTATGATGTAATAGATTGTAACGGTGACCCTCTATCAAGATAACCGGATAATGGGTTCGAGAGGATAGTAGAAAGCCAACGTGTGAGCCACAAATGACCGTTACCATTTCTACTTTTGTTAGGAAAGACTAACGAGACTTGGACAATGGAGAAACTGTCAGGCTGGAATGTCCTCTGTGGTTTGGTCTTAGCTGGCTTGCTTTAGCAGCTCGTTGTACGGGTGGGAACGGATGCCACTATAGCAGCCACAGAACCATTATTCTCTTTGGGATGGCATTTTCTTCAGCAGCATTTGATTCTCATCTACAACTTTTTGATACTATCTCATGAGTCCGAAGGGTACTGTGTTCTTCTGTTACAGAAGAGAAGCACTGTTTTTCCGCGACCAGAGTTCTATATAGCAAAAACCACTACAGGCTGTCATCGTACTTAAGTTTCAAAACAGAATCAAAATTATACATAGGTAGAAAATATAACTGCAATGATCATTCAGACATGAATATAAGCATTTATATATATATGTAGATAGGTAGGTGAGTATGTATTTCTAGACACACACACACACACATGTGTGTGTGTGTGTGTGTGTGTGTGTACTGAAAAGATATGAGTAGATATAAGCTGTTTTATCAATAAGAAACACGTTTAATTTCAAATCTATTTCTCAACAAACATTGTCTATGCTATCTATAATAACAAACACATAACATTACAATGAGAAATATTACTAAATCAATATGTTTACAAATAAATGTGCATTCAAACTATGAAGGGCATCTGATTTAATAAAACTTTTCACGACACATTACTACAACAGGTGTTCTTTAGGCAACGGTCTAATCAATCTTACGCATTAACATGCTTGTTAAATAATTATTAAAGCAGTAATATTTGATGACAAGCTGTTGAATCAACCTAATTTTGTGAAATGATAATCGATATGACAGCAAGTACTGAGATTGGCATGCGACAAGCGAGAGACAACGTGAATGCATTATTCTCGTTCTATTGCTTCAACCGGCCTATTTTCACACTGTTCAAACAAGCAGAATACGCTTACAACAAGTGCAACTCTATGTTTTAACCCATGACACTGTTGTGCATGTAATTAAATTTAAAATAACAACATTCCGCATGCATTATACTTTTCACTGACTGATGTTTCTTCTTTTGTCAGTCTCCCATTGATTCTACTGACATGTACTTTAGATTCAGTGACATGCTATTCATGTGTTTCACTTGTACCTTGATTGATTGCTAGGCCAGTTAATCAGTTGATTGTTTCTTGTACAATCAATCAGTCATTTGTTTCTTGTGCGTCTTAGCCATTCCATCGCAGAGCTCTTTCCTAATATTGCTTCAGTATTTCTTATATCTCCACTCTCTATTTTGTTTTTGTTTTTTTAAATCAGATGAGCCGATTACATAATATGTTGTTTTGTTGAATGTGGAATTATTAATTATTATCAAAAGAAAATTTCTGTTATTTATTTCATACGTAACGTAATAATAATAATTTGTATGCATCGCTCATATACTTTTTCAGTACGAGATTGTATCGAGTTCAATTTATTTTCAGTACAATTATTCAGTGTTTCCATTATTTGATTCCTTCAAACAAACAAACACCCATTATCTAAACAAAACAGTGGTTTCGTTCAGTAATTAAACTATTTTGTTGATTCCGAGTATTCAGTCTTGATCTTCATAAAACATCAAAATATCAGTTAATGTAACAGTTGTAATCAGTTGTAATCACAGTTTTGTACTGATAAGATGAATTAAGCAGCAGCTGATCTATAGATACACAACTTTTTCCTTTAGAATAACTAGTTTTTCCACCCCTCCACTTTTCTTAACTCATTAACTTAAGCCCAGTTATTCTAAGTTATTTGACATCTGTATCCGGCTTGTCACAAGAGATAAAAACATCCAAAAATAACAGCTCGGAACACATACAATAAAATATTGAGAAAGCAACGTAGGATTGCGCCGAGTAATTCCACTACTGAATATGATTAAAATGCTAATTATTAAAAATATTTTTAGGAATAATTAAATGTGTTGTTATCAAATCAATCTGATTATTTTTATTTAGGTACAAAGAAAAGATGACACGGTTGCTCCACAGTAGAGTGATGTCTTTTATTCATCCAATATTATAAACTGAGATTAGCTTGATACAAATGAATTTTATTTACAGTATGCCCTTAGCTTAGCAATCGAATGAATTTTACTTATAGTATGCCCTTAGCTTAGCAATCGAATGAATTTTACTTACAGTATGCCGCGGAAAGAATGTTTAAATTTGCATACAAAACAGTAGTGTTCAGCTGAACCAAGAAAAATATTGAGATAAATAAACCCATTTTCACTGCTTTCACTGGCAGAACACAGTAACAGAACTGTGACTGTTGCAATGCACTTGCTATAGTATTAACATAATAGTTATACACATTATTTTCACAAAATATGAACAAGCATCTTGGATTTTGTATTTTATAGCATCGTGTAAAAAGTGTGAAACATAACAGTTTCCATATGTGCCGACAATTAACTTTTACGCTGTTAAAACAGCATTTCCGGAGAGTGATAGAAAAGTCAGCGCTGTTTACTTTGACGGTAAATCGAGCAAGCATATACTTATTTGTTGTTGGTATCATTCGCTCCATCTACTTGTTACTAGATTAGAGTCAACAGTCGCGCTATGTTCATCAGTCAAGGGCTGTCAAGCGCCAATTATTCGGCCGCCACTTTTGCAGGACAGACAGTCTCTATAACAGGAAAGGCCCATCACGCTCGAAGCCTCGATAGCAGCTGCCAATCTCGCGCATTGTCTTTTTGATTACACGGTGCTCAAACAGTTCAGCAATGCATGAGAAGTCACAAAAAAGCAGACAAAAAAGCCCCTAAAAAGTATAATGAGAATTTACACCCCAAGAAACATGTTTCTATGTTTTAGTAATTTATTGGCGCTCAACAGTCCAGAAAGGGTAAGTTTACAACACAAAATTAAAACAACAAAGAGAAACAGATTTACATGTCTTTTGGGTTACTTTGTACTCAAATTGTCCATCGTTAAGATATCCATAAACACAACAGCAACAACAAGAGCAACAAGGAAGCCTCAGGAAACAGACTGTCGAGTCTTTCTCAATACTTGGAGCACAGCTCAGTCCAACAAACTAAAAAAAGCACACAAACAGAAAACTTCAAGTTAACAACAGCTTACAACATACAACCCAACAGAAGAAGTTATACTTCAATGTCTTTTAGACTTGGGCTACAAACAATCAACGCACGCATATAAAACAAGAAAAATAACTTCACAGGAGATATTAACTTGAGACATGAGTTCATGACCTAATTACTTAATGTTCAAACATCGAAAGAAAAAATCCCTAAGAAGCCTGGATAAACTCATACGAAAATTTTATTTAAAAGAATCTAATTTGAAGCCTTAAATCAAGACAATGGTTGGTGTTGTGTGCTCTTGTTTTTTATTCTTAAGGCTCGATGCTAAAAATTATATGGACACTAGAATATTCAACAATTTTCACAATAACCGTACTTTATGATTTGGGTAAGTGCCTTTGAGTGATGAATGAAACTTAACACTTTTTAATCGTTTCTGCCTGAGGGGAGAAGTTGTGTTTTCTTCAATTTGCTGTTGCAATTTCCTTCCACGTAGGTTTCTACTCTTAAGATTTATACAAATTGAAAGTAATGAGTCATACGTATTCATTTCAAATGTAAATTCTCGCAATATTAAAAATACTGTACCTGATGAATACTGCATTCAGAATCACAAAATAGACCACTACTCCTCTGGGAATATAACTGGAACAAAAAGAAGAAAATAAAATTGAGATAATCATACATTTATTGACTAGTTATTGGTTGTGATTATTATTATTATCAATCATCCATAACAAGAGAGATGAGAATCTTAATTTAAGTTATTAATAATTCTTCTCGTCTCTCTCACTTGGTGGATAAGCGGGTGCTGTAAACATTTTCTCTCTTCCACAACATTAAAGACAAACATTCACTGTCACACAGTATTTAGTTAGGTGGAAAACTTCTTAACAAAGGAGAAGATAAATCCATCTTCAATCTATATTTAATGAGCCCCCACCCACCCCTATCTCTCCAACATATGGTTATCAATATGTGTAAGGTCAATAAATTTATTAAATCAAGAATCAAATATACATATAGCAAATACAATGGAAAGTTTATTTGACATCAATATTTCCACAAACCACATTCAAATAGTTTCAATGTTTATACAGTTTTATATCTTAACACATAATTCAACAGATAAGTGTCAATGTAAATAACAGGATAATTCTTATCAGAGAACAGAAATGGAGTTATAAGAGATTATAATGATAATAGTTTTTACACAATCTAGTCAAGATGATGCTGCAATAGTCTTTTGTGAGCTTTGTAATAAAGTCACAATTTTAGTGTTCACAATAAAATTGTCAGTTTCAAGTGTTTCTCTTACAATTGTAGAACACTGATGAGCCGCTATTCTCTTGAGACTTATCTGCCTGCTCCTTTGACGTATTAGTTCCCTCAAGCAGAACAACAATATAGCAATTTCCAGTAACTTCCTTGACCAAAATTTTAAGCTTACTTTGCCACCATACATCAACAGAGCACAGTATATCCTTAGAGACTTCTCGAATCTACCAGGGTCGTAGAAGTTTATAAATCAGTAAACTGGTAAAACAAAAAGGCTGCTGCTTCTTCACTGTTAAAAATGTCAAGTGTTTAGCATCATAGTTCACAATTTGTAAAAATAATAGTTTACTTACATAATACATCTCTATGTAAAACACAAGTATAACACATCAATAGCAAAAATACATGAAATATTTCTAAGTCCATTCTGTCTTAATCAGTCATTAACTCAACATTAACAGCCACCTTTTATGACCAGACTTCTTCCACTACAAATTCAAAGTGATTAGAAATTAAATTCTTTTCAACAGGTAAACTCTGAACTCAGCCCATTGGCTGATCTCGTTCTTGTAAAATGGATACTAAAAAACAACTCATCCACCTAAAACTGGTATAGATTATATCAGCAAATTTCTAGTATATTATCCACCTGTGTTGTTTATTCTAAAAATATCATAAGCAGTGCCCATGGTCGGGTTACGATAACATTGGCAATAAAGATATAATTATAATTATTAAGTATAGAAATAGTCATAGGCAAATTTACTCCACCACACATTTATGCAAATTTGTTTTTATAGGAATATTTCTTTCAAAGTGATTATGAGAAATAAGGCAAGGTTTAAACAATACACACTCTTTGGAAGTGTTGTGATGTTTAAATTAAATTCCCTTATAAATCGCAACTTATAAACACATGTAAACATAGCTGTTTCTCTGTTCTATATAATAAAATTATATCAATGCAAATACAAGAAACACACCAGATACGGAGTGTAACATAATTATTCTTAATTCTCATCCACCCTATATACTAATCCAATCCACTTTTGGAGCGAAATCGGCACAAGATTGAAAACACCCCTAACATACTCATTAAAATCGAAAAGAAACTTCAGTGTTTTAGATAAATATGAACCTAATCGTTACTTAAGTAATGCTAATTGTTAATCCGACGATAGCAATTCTACTGATCAATGACTTCAAGAATGGAAATAGCTCATAAAGACTATTTTGACCATAATACTGAAAATGCATTCGAAATCGTTTATTGTAAGTAAACTAAAATATACCTGTACGATTGAGTATTGTTATAGAGAGCTAGGTAATATTCTTGGAGGGGTATCTTGTCTGTTTCATTTCAGTTTTTTTTTATTGTTTATTATATTGTAGATATAAAAGACTATAATCTTGATGAAAGAAAAAATCATGATTCTGAACATAACCCTAATGCATTAATCACACCAGACAGGCTCATATAATCCTGAACTTCTTGATAAAGGAATTTGAGATCCAATTCTTTTTATTTAAATGTACTAAAGCGCATGTTGCCCTTAAAAATTATGCTGGTTCCAGAATGTGCAAGCCTACTGTTTGCGAATGTATATCTATACGTGTACGTGAGTGTATGTGTTTTTATGCGTATATGCTTTATGTATGCTTATAAAATTATAATTATCCCTATTATCTTGTTACTGATAAATTTAATATGGAATTAAAACTTTTATCACTTATCGAAATTGCACGAATATACACAAGTTAGATAACTAAAATTAATGAATTCGTAATTATTTATATACATTACTCAATAATACTTAATTATAAATACTTTAAAAACCAGCTAACAAACATGAATACGCGAACACAACAACATACCTAAGAATTTTGCTAAAGACGAGTGTTTATTTAAATTACGCGCAGGCACATGTAAATTTCATACCACTCGGTGCAAGCAGAATCGCGCTGATTACTGGGTCTTGACGTCATTGTGAACAATCTGGCTGTACAGTGGAGGTATGTTTTTGTTCTTATGTCGGGAATTCCGATTACTGACTGAGCAATCGGAGAAAACTTTCAAATGAACTAATGAAAATGGTCCCAACACATTTATTTTTGCTCTAGCTGTACCCGGTAAGGCTTCAGGTATAATAGATTTTAATTTTAAATTATTCTCTCTTTCAGATGCTGGGTGTGCCTTACTAGTCTAGACATGAGAAACACGACAGAAATAAAGCATGAACAAACTACTAGCGGCACAATGTACAAAGATAAAATGCCAAGAAGCAAACTGTTGTACAGTTTGCAGCTGTGACCTGGTGCTGAGAAAATGACTCGTTAAATTTCGAAATCTGACTTTCGTCACTAAGACAGTACCCAGCTATATTTAGGATAGATACCCTTATTTAACAGGGTACAATTGTCTTTTCTGCTTCGGTTTTGGTCCAAGGGAAAATACTTTAGTTAGAAATGTTCTGGGTAAACCGTAAGAACCCAGCTGGGAGACAGCCAGCCATAATGTGTGGAAAAGATGCTTCCCTAGTTATCTTACCCAGGCAACATTCTTCCCAACCTTTTTCTTTATCTTTCATAACCAAGAAAGCACAATAGGTCTTCCCTTCATACTGAGTTGGCGATATTTGAAACTGACTCAAGTCAAACTATGCAAAAAGCAAATCATCTGGCCAATCGCAGCATAGCACCGAGGACGAAAATCTGCTCGCTGTTTAAATAGACGATATTGCAAATATGACGCCAGTAATACCAACACACGAAACTAGCAAAAGAAACATATCATACTTAAACTCTCTTGGTGATATCTCAAATTATTGCTGTTAAGCTGTATGCAGTTAAATCACATATTTTCAAACTTTTCTTAAATGTAAACAAGATCCAAATAAAACATCAAATTGTCTTCTATGACAACACACGCAGATCGATGAGGAGATACGTTATTCTCGTGATTGTAGATCATTCTCTGCTAGTCAAATATGCTAATCAATACAGTATCTAGACATATTGGATTAATCAAGTGCAAGTTCAGTGTTTCATCTATTTACAGATTAAGCCCACAATGTACAGTTTATCTGAGACAAGGAAAATATTTTCTAAATCTTTCATTATTTAAAACTGCTTACTTAAAACGATATAAATAAAATTAATATTTTATTAAATCTTTCCTATTTGTTACAATATTTTTTCTTTCAGTTTATTTTTATCAGTGACGCACTTTTTAAATAACGTTATAAATGCGGCTTCTAGTTTATTCTTTATTTTAAATGCATCTATTAGATAGGTAGCTGTTTTCATTTACTGATCTAATGTTTGACTAGAGCTACACAGTTACTTAACCGATTCTTTTTCTGTCTTTCTATTTTGCAGATTAACAAATCATATATCATTTACACTGAGTGTGCATGCATAAATATCTTGCACATATTACTTCAGACTAATATGCTAAATATATTAAATGATGGTGAGTGGTTTCTACTTTTGGGTTTGGTATACCTGATTAGGTTTCAGGCCTAGTACTGGTTCAATGCTAAGAACTACAGAACTACAGCTAGTGATCTCATCCAATCCTTTTAGTAATCTGATCATTTATCACAATCTCTATCTATTCATTTCACTGTCTAAGTCTACCCTGGCGTGATTGAATGTGATGTGCAGGCATGCTATATTTGTCTATTTTTGTCTCTGTCAGTGTAATCTACGACCCATCACATTTGTGATCCTTAAACTGTGCTAAAGCTACGAAAAGAGTGATTGTTGCTTACGGAAAAAGAAATCGTTGTTGTATTCATCCATAGGTAGGTCACAACGATATTCCTTTACCAATGTCATCCCTGACATTTTGACAAGAGAATCATATAAGCCCACCAATGAAGGCATATCAGCAGGTTCTGTGTAGACTTAGTGAAGTTAACTACTACAAGGAGTCATACAATCTTGATCAGAAAACGACTGAAATAAATTTCCGCCGCCAACCTCCTTCGCTTTCTGTGTCTCTAAGGTTTTCTTTAACACATTTCTGTCATTTTCTTTAGATGTAGAGGCAGCAGCAGCAGCAACAACAAAAAATCAATGCTTAAAACACCACATACTCCCAACTATCCCATTCCCTGAACTTCTAAGTCACGTCCAGTAAACAGGGAGTGCTTTCCCCTAGGCATCTTTATCGTCTTGACCGTCACCCTAGGCGCCTTAACCAGGGCATGCTGTAATGAATACATGTACATGTAGGTATTTAAAGATTCTGTAGTCTGTCTGAGCGCAGAGCGTTACAATACGACGGAAGAAAGGTACACGCACACAAAAGCTGATTCAGTCTGTTTCTGCTTTATTCTGTCTTCTCCTATCTACATGTCTGCACTTTATCGAGATCCATGTCAAATAGAAATATCTTTACATTTTGCACATTAATTTCAAACGGGGTGAAAATAAAAACCGTTACTGTAAAACTGATTTAAGTTTTACACTGAATGTTTTGATTTAGTTTCCACACACAAAAGCGAGTGGAATCCAGGTGAGTAAACTAACATATACATGACCATAACTGAATCAACTGGCCTAAATTAAAATCCGCTTGTCCCATTGTTGCACAATAGTAGTAATCGACTTTGACACTATGCATAGAAACTTAGAAGTCAAACCAATCCTACACACACACACAAAAAGAACTGTTACTACAGCATCATCAACAAAGTCTGGTTGTTTGTTTCGCGAGATCAGAGTATGCAATTTAAATTATTGTGATTCTATACACGAAACACACACTCTCTCTCTCTCTCTCTCTCTCTCTCTCTCTCTCTCTCTCTCTCTCTCTCTCTCTCTCTCTCTCTCTCTCTCTCTCTCTCTCTCTCTCTCACTGTATTTATGACAATTTTCTCCCTTTTTTTTAAAAAAAAGGAACATATCGATTTTTAAAGGACTAGAAGTTAGCCACACATTTACGGTGTTTGAATTTCTCCGAACCAAAGAAGAAATGCTCCATGAATTGAAAGAGAAGTGCATGAAATGCCCAGAAAAGGTTTTTACTGAAATTAGTAAGATCTAAAAACTTCAACTAAAAAAAAAATCAAACACATAGACATATTATTTGGATAATTTTCTCTTTAAGAAAAAGAATAATTAAGTGTTGGTAATTCGTTTCCATCAAATTCTACTTATGTGTGTCGCGTTTGTTTGTTTGGTCTAGCATTTTGAATGTAACATTAGTTACATTAATGAATACATTAACAAACGAATATATTTTTAAATAGTGAATTATATTTGCAGATGAATCGATCTATAGCTAGCTAGGTCTCAAAATGCAAGATTAGATATATGTACAGTAAAATTAATGTTTATGGCTGAGTAAATTTGCCTTATCTCTATATCAAACTTAATTGTATAAATTGTTAAATGTCGAAGTGACACGACCTTGGGCACTCCTTATGATGGTAATTTTTGTAAATGTAAAGGTTGGAAGCAAACAAATCAGGTGGATAATGTGCTAGAAAAATTCTGATGCAATCCAAACCAGTTCCAAGTGGATAAGAGTAGTTTGTTTGTTTTTTTTTTACTAATAGTCTCATACTTACTAATAACTTCATCCAAAGGGGATAGACCGAAAGTTATTTGTTGAAGAAAGTTCTATGTTCTAATCACTTTGATTTTGACATAACTCAAGTCCGGTCATAAAGGCGATCGTTAGCTTATGATAAATTAACTGACAGATAATGAAAGAATGCACTTTGAAATATTTCGCTCATGTTTGCTATTGATCTATGATTTGAAATGGAGAATGCTTTATGTAACTGAACCATATTTCTATGTTTACCAATTTGATTACGTTGAAAATTATACTTGTGAATTTTGACTGATGCTATATTTCTTATGCTGTGTGTATCAGCTAATGAATTTGCTACAGGATTTGTAAGCTGAGAATGTAAGAGAGAAAAGAGTTATAGAGATGAATAATACCTAAAATTTAGTGCTGCCTTAATTTGAATTTTGCAGAAAAAAGTGCACCACTTTTGCTTCAGGCTACAGTGATTACTATACCCTACCTAATAATGTTGGTGTGTGCATCAAGCATTATCATCAAACTTATCAGTAACGTGTTGCTCTAAGTTAATTCCTGTGAATTCCATTCAAGATCCAATACAGCAAAAATTGAGGCTCGAGAATTCATGAAGATTATTTTGAACATTCCTCGTTGTGTGCTGAGTAGCATGCATGAAGATTTCAGAACATTCCCCCTGATATGCTTGATAGCGCAATGAAAATTCTGGACGATTCTCCACTGTGTGCTTTGTAAGCACAATGAAGATTCTGGAAAAGTTTTCTAACGTGCCTAGAAAGGTTCCTGAGGCCATCATCTAAGACAATGAAGACAATGACTTGTTGCAAACCACGTGTTTGTGAATATGTGCTAGTAACAGTGGCCATATTTGAAAATTTTATTTACTATTTACACTGACTATAATAATTTCTCTAAAACTCCACTCACATATCTATTATAAATTATGCCTATGAATTTGGTTATATATATATGATCATTTGAGTGCTGATGTCTATGCTAGGATAAATTGAATGATTGTCTAGCGTTAATAGGGCATTGTTGTAAAGCGCTGTAAATAGCAATGTTTTTATTTTACTGTTGTTATTGATTTAATAAATTTATTGACCTTATTATACACATTGATAACCAAATGTTGGAGAGATAGTGGGTAAATGGAGAGCTTGCCAAATACGGATTAAAAGATGGATGTATCTCTTTTAGTAAGAAGTCTTCCACCCACGGAAATAATGTGTGACGGTAAATGTTTGATTTAATGTTGTGGAAGAGAGAAAACATTTACAGAGCCCGCATATCCACCAAGTGAGAGACACGAGTGATGTTTTCTGGAGAATTATTAATAACATTATTAAGATTCTTATCACTTGTAATTAGTTATGGATAATTAAATAATAATCATCATCATAACCAATAATTAGGATGGTGCGGTGTCACAATGTTACATCAATAATTTAATCGTAATATACAATGCAACCGTAATGTAAGTTTTAATGTGAATTGTGATGATTAAATATGTTCAAATATTTGTTATACCTCTAATAGCCTATTAAGAGGTAGACTCAGTGAATGGGTATCTTTTCATGTCATAAACATAGCATACTGAAGCATTACAGAATGCACACAAACTACACAAAAATTCCATGCATACTGTGATACATAACTGATAACACATGTATAATTCCACATGACTGTATGAATTACACATTATTTGCGTTGTACGTAAACTGACTTGTACACAATGATAGCGACAGGAGACCGGAAGAAAAGAATGCTATCACGTGCAAGAGATCAGACAAAAGCTGGAAGCAAAATGTCAGCGCAATGGGGTCACCTAACGGCGGTTAGGGACATCGACTCCGTCACATCCTGTCCCAAAGGTCTTGTTGCAAGATAAGCGCTGGAACTTCCCCGTACCAGCAGTCAATTACGAGAACATATTGCCATTGCATGGACTTGTCAAAGCGCCTAAACTTTGTTTAATTAGCGCACGGTTTCTGCGCCTGTTACTGAAGCTGTAAATTACTGTCTGTCTTCCAGGCCCAAAGAATCCCCTATTATAATCGACTGGGCAAACAGGCCTCCTACTAATGTGCACATTTTCTTTAATGCAAATAGAATTGAATATTTGCTTTTGGTTGTCTCTAAATGTCATGCTAACTACTCTTTACTTATAATATATGTCAAGCCAACTATCTGTAACTAGTATACAAGTTAATCTTGATTGGTGTACACTTTAATCAAGATTAACTTTCAAGCAATATCAGTTACTTCAATAATTCATCGTAAAAAAATATATAGGTGTGAGTTCGTGTATATCTATATGAATTTGTTATGAATGAATATATAGATTTTTTAACTAGAGATTTTCCAGCAATTTAATAATTTTATTACTCTGACAGGAAAAAAATCAAGCGTGGATGTACAATATATATATATATATTTACTTTTCAAAACTGAAAACCTAAACTTCAAAATGGGAAATGAGAGCACAGCAAATATACCATTGTCACAAAACTATTTCTATCCAAGACTGTTCAGCACAGAGCGTACATGTACAAAGATAATTACCTCTACATTTCCGCAAAGAGTTATATTTTCCTTTTGATTACTTTTGGGAGGCCGATTTTACTGGCTTCGATCATGTCCAGTACCATGAAAGTCAGTTGCCAGAGATATAATTATGCGCATACATACAACGGAGCTACAATTTGTGCTCGTGTACTCAAGGGGAGTGCAAGGAATCGACACTTCCGCTTGCATTGTTTACTATGGCATGAATGCGTGATACGACAGCCAGAAAACCGTAAAGTTCTAATAAACTGCTTGCAAATTATGTTGGATTCTGGTTTGTTTGTTTCTGATGTTGTTGTACTGTCGATGAGAAGAGAGGTACGAGTTTAAAATTCCACTGTAAAAGACTGGAGGAAAAAAACTAACTGCGATCGTCAGCGGGTATGACTAGAGTGTTAGTTCACAAATAGTATGTCTGTGTCTGAAGTTAATTTAATTTGTTACATATAATATACATTTACAGTATATTTATGTAATTGCATTGATCTATTTCCATTCTATTTACATAGCTAAATTAAATGAAGCAAGACTTAAATTTGAGATACCGTAGTAAAATATAAAGTTCAGAAGATTAATTTTGGCAGGTCAATACATTTTTGAACTTCAATTTCATTTTTATTCGTATGTACAGAGAAAGAAAGATTGAAAGTTAAAACAAGTTTCGGTTAAGAATGGGTTAACCATCGTATTTATTTATAAAATTAAGAGCAAGAAAAAGGATCTACTTCTTCAAACTTTTGCGTGGTCTCTTGGTTACAACTTTAACGGTATAACATTCATAAATATTGATTATGATAAATATTCAAAATAACTTTGCATTGGTAAAATAAAAGCATCGCTAATAAAATTATTATAATTATATTCACTAGAATTCGGCAATGGGAAATATTTCTTTAAAAATAGATTTCAAATCTGTTGGCTTAAAACTGTGAAATCTTATGGAAATAATTATTCGAAAACTAATAAATTGAGCACTTAGTATAACTAATGGTCGTCAGTAAAAAAAATTTAAATGCTACTAAAACTGAAGCAGCTCTTTGTGGCTGTATTTATGAGACATATTATAAATACGATATATCTGTATCTACTTATGTGTGTAACTGGGTAAATTAACTTGCAAGAATGACGACCATCTCTTTCCTTTATGTAGTCTTATCTAGTTATGACCTAAATTATATGTTTACAAAGATAACAGATAACTTTATGAATTGACATGCTTGTCAAAAACACTTGTAAGCATATTTAAAATGTATAGACTGTCTTGCTCTATTCACAGACTAATCAGAGAAACCACTAAGTTCTGTTTCCCGGATTTTAAAAAATATTGATTTGCAGACTGGTGCTTGGAAGGAAAACTCTTGAGATATGACTAGAACTTAGGGCCTCTTTCTCCTTTTTTGTAAACCATTCAC
The DNA here is from genome assembly GCA_028829895.1 of Sinotaia quadrata. Lineage (NCBI taxonomy): Eukaryota > Metazoa > Mollusca > Gastropoda > Architaenioglossa > Viviparidae > Sinotaia > Sinotaia quadrata. Next base: position 26,593,896 of record CM054181.1, read on the forward strand.
TCCATGTGGCTTCTGTCAGGCAATGGATAGAATTCTCACCAACATCTGGGCAAGCCCGGAGAAACCCAATACTGACTGCTGTGACCTGACTTTTCGGAGACACCAGCAGAAAGAGGAGGGATGCACACTAGCTGCTAGACCCATTTTAATCCGTCTTACCGTCAGCCCGTACACTTCATTTCACGTGATCTACATCAATAAAATAATAGTTTATGAATTCAAACAAGTGAATTATATAACCTTTAATTGGTTGAATTATTGAATCACATATTGCATGAACATATATATTTACCTAAAGGATTGTGTTCAAAAGAAAATATGTCTTCAGTAAAACAATAGTCTGTCTTTAGACTGAAATAAAGCAATTTGTCGGACAAAAAATAGACACTGTTTATATAAATATTATAAGAATCTAAGCTATAATTTATTTTTTCGAAGAAGTACATTCATCGTTAACTTGTACTTCACATACACTGATCGACCGTGCTCCATCCACCTCATCATTTCTCAGATGTAAGATTGAAGTAATTGTTAAAAGAGAATTTGTCTTTCCCCACTGGAGGCTGGTGTGGAATAAGGCAATCTTACTATTGATGCACGGATCATATGCTAGATGTTTTGCCGTGGATGCTGAAGAAAAGGGAAAAAAACCGAGAGGCGGTACAGGTTGTGGCACTTGTTTGAGCTCGCTTCAATACACTTGACAAGCTGTCGTGTTTCTTACCATGGATCGCTGCTTGGTGACTTGTTTACTGTCAGCCTAAAAATGTGGATTTATCATCGGGAGTATAACAGTGCATATTCTTTTCATGCGAGTGTTGTGACCAGAGATATATTTAATTAACGGATTCGCAACTCTGAAAAACAGGTCCAAGTCGCAGTTTTGCACATTACGGGGCCGCGAAGAATCGATACTTCCGCTTGCACTGCATACACTGACATAGATGCATATGACACGACAGAATGAAGACAGTAAAGTTTTATAAAATGCTTATAAATTATTCGTGCTGGTTCTATTGTCGATGCAAAGAGATATAAGTTTGGCATTCCCCTGTACTCCCAAAGGAAATTTTAAAAAAGAATAGAAGTAGATAATTATGGCGAAGTTCAACAGGTATGATAAAATTTTAGCCCAAAATATGCTTGTTTTAGATCAGTGGTTCTTCACCTGGGTTCGATCGAACAATAGGGATTCGGTGAGTCAGTCTCAACGACACGCACCCGACTCACATGATTCGTGATGACAATAAAGAAGGGTCCGGTAAATGTGCATATGAAACTGGTAGGGTTCAGTACCTCCAACAAGGTTAAGAACCACTGTGTTAGATGTTAATTTAATTTATTAAAGACTACAAAGATTTTAAATAATTGCACAATATATTTCATTTCATTAAAAAAAAAACTAGATCAAACGCAGCAAAACTTTATTCCATTAAGGAAACTAGTTATTGCAATCTGACGGATTTATATAAAGTTAGAGATAGTTAAAAGGATTAATGATATATTAGTAAGTTTTCATAATCTTTTTCAATAACTGTGCAGAAAATTTCCAGAAAAGCCGTAGAATTATTATTATTTATATGACGAAGAACAAGGATATTACTTTTATGGATTCCTGGCCTCTCTGCTGCAACTTTAGCAAAATAACAGAATATATTTATAGTGATATAAACTAAACATGTTTTGCATTGATAAAATAAAGGCACTTCTAAACATACTATGACTGGATTGTAGCGAGATATAGTTTTAAAAAACAATTCTAGTTTGCTGTTGACGTTTATAAAATCGTTAGGAAATAAATGGTTCCATACTTAATAGATCTCTGTAATAATATATTATTACATCTCAGTACATGTTTTGTGCACGTTGCAAAATTAAACATCATTCCAAAAAGAGTCTTCTAATATATATATATATATATATCGAGAGAGAGAGAGAGAGAGAGAGAGAGAGAGAGAGAGAGAGAGAAGCTGGGGAAAGATATAGGAAAGAAAGGTGAGGGTTAGGTAGAGCAGGTGGAACACTTAACTATAGATCAGAGAAATTAAATATTATTGTGTTGATTTTTAAAGGGAATGACTGACTTCGACCTATGTGCATTTGATGTGTGTGCACTGATTAAAAGCATTTGGACTTGCTCTTTTATCTTCTGTTGTTCCCCGATTCTGTCTGCCTATTGACAACAAAATAAACGATCGCTAACATCGCTATACACATGTATCTATCTTTATTTTTTATTATCGCCTTATTTACATTATCATCCACATCATCATACAAACAAACACACAAACACTACTAATATTACGATCAATGAACCCTATTAAAAGACACTCATTTTCTTTCTATAATCTTTTAGTTTCCATCCTCTATTATTTTTCTCTCTAAACACACACACACACACACACACACACAAACGCGCGCGCGTGTGCACATGCACACACACACAACCACACACACAATGAGCACAATTAAATTTTAATATAAAAGTTTTTCTCTCTCACACCCACAGTCAACCCTATAGTCTATGCTATTTTGTTTATATCTGTATTCATGTTATGTGTGTGTGTTTATATATATATATATATATATATGCGCTTGTCTGGATATGTATTTTGACACACAGGATGACTCATAATCATAAAACTTACCCTGACCTAGTCTTGAAAATGAGACAGGCATTACCAGACAAAAAAAAAAAAAAAAAAAAAAAGGAGACAATATGTAATCAGTATTGTCTAATGTATCAAATAGGCTACTTGCTATTTTTAACAACTGAAAATATATAATTCGATGGAACTTTTGTTTGTTTCCTCCACCACCAACATTTTTACAAAAATAATCTGAACTTTTTAAATTGTGTTTGTACATTTATAAGCCAGAGTCCACTTTAAATAATCTTTAATGCAAAGTTTAATGGTAACAGGAAAAAAACCCAGAGAGACTTATCAGGGCGTAGATCTTGTGAAGATGAACGTGAAATCAACGTTTAAAATAAGTTTTATCACCTGGCAAAATAATTTCACAACTCATATTTGTTTGGAATTTCAATTTTACAAACTAACTGAATTAATTCGATAGTAGCTTACGATTGAACGAACACACCCGACAAACTGTCCATGTTTAGAATAAACTATAATACGCGAAATTTCTTGCCCATTTTACTGTGCTCAATCGATGATGTCTTATGATTATAAAGAGATCTTGAAATAACGAAATGTGCAATCTAATGTTCACTTTTCCCCAAAATTTAAAATACATGCTTAGCCCCAAGTACCAGCGTTAGATCTTATGGGTGATGCATAATACCTGTGTTTATGTACATGTGTGACTGGTGCTTGCATGAGGGTGTTCGTATGCAGACTTATGTTCTGTATTAATTTCTAACAAAGTTACACATGCTCATCTACTATTTTTTAGGAATTAATTTATCTTCTGTCTTGTAACTCTTGAAATCCATTACGTTTCCCCGACGATGGATCGCTATGTACCACACAGTGGGAAACACCGGTCTTGTGTAACTACTGTCTACAAGTTTATGTCTGCGCACGAGCACAGCACGAGCAATGACTGTAACGCAGAGGGTTTGTCTTTACTAGCGCTGAATGTAGCGCAAACGGTTTTCTTTACTAACGCTATCAACAACAGCAAAGTTTAGGCGCGAAAGATTCTTTTGCTCTTTCTCCCCTCACTCTCTCACTCACTCTCTCACACACACAATGGTTATAGTCGTCTCTACTTCGTCTACATGTCTACATATTTCTTTGAATAAAATATTGTTTTGCTAGTTCGTCAAAACCAGTTAATAAAATTGATGGTTTTTAAAAATATATAGTTGCTGCTGCTAAATAGGCCTATATTATTTTACAGAAACTTTTTAAACATCTAAAATACCTCATTTCTTTCCATAGGTCTCCGACGTTGCTATATACACGTACTTTTGTATAATGACATAAACAACCACACAAGCAAATCAATGTTGTTCATTTATTAACTTTTCGTATCTGTTGCCTTTAAAAAAAAATATTGTACAAACACCCAGTATTATTATGAACTTACAGAGAAATGGATGAAAATCCTAATCAATACACTAAAAATGAGATGAAAGGGTTGAAATACATGAGAAAGTGTGTTTGTGTGGGGGTAAATTATGTATGTTGTAAATGTTGTAAAAAATATACGTACTAACGTAATATCACATTTGCTTACTACTGGTATCAAGCTGAAATATAACTAACTTACCTCAAATGCGCGTGTGTATATGTGTGTGCGCACACGTTAGTATTGTTTTATTTTATTTGTGCATACAATTACGAGATAGTTAAGTATTTGGTAGACAAGTAACTATAGAATATAGATAGACACGTGAATTTTTGGATGGATAGATATTGCAAGCATTATCTTCTAAATGTATATAATGTAATTCACGAATATATTTTTAAAACTCAGTTATAAAACTTTATATTTTACCTAATAATACTTATTATTTATAATACCTACCTGATTCCGTGATTGGCTGTTCGATAAAATTAATCACGCATTGTTCATAAAGTAGCAAAACAAGCATAAATCTTCAGAATAGATTGCCAGTTCTTTAATTAATCAAACATTAATATTATTAAACAAATGTACAAGTAATCTGAAGTGAATAAGCTGGTACAATTAATTCTGGCAATGCAGTTTTAGAACGTATTTATCTTGGTACTCTGATAATTCTGACATTTATACATGCTGCAGTCATCTACCTATTTAAAAATAAATGCGTAAAATAAAACTTTATCAAAAAGTACTCACAAGACTTGATTCACATTTTCTATTGCATATATTCCGTATGTTTTCTACATCTGGAAATGTATACCCAAAAGACAAAAGCTGCAAAAACAGAACAATTCGGCGAACTGAAGCCATCGTGCGTATTATCAGCTCCCCATGATGCGACTGTGGGAAAGAGTAGCAGACGGCACAGTTTCACGCGTTCCTCCTTTCTGATTGGTAGTTTGTATACAGGTTGTCGTCTGCTATCAGTTGTTGCATTTTATAGACTTTCGATAAATCATTAAACAAATAATAATAAGAATTGAAAGCTTTATTTTGACAAATAATCAAACCTAAATGTTATTAGTTGCTAGTAATTTAAATATTTTACAAAAAATGAAATTTCTAACGAAAATTTGAAATAGTTGTGCTTAGTCTGGGACTCGCGTATTAATTTAATACTGAGTTGGCTGACTTTTTTAAGCTTTATTTTTATATTTCTAGTAAACTGTGCACAGTTATTTGCTAAAAATAGACATTGACATGTTTGCGAAATATTATAATTTTCTTTGTATTATTTAGTAGTTAGTACTTTTTTTTTAATACGAAAATAAAAAATATTCAACTTAGTACAATATGAGCAGACGTCTTCAAACATGGCTGCCACACTGTCTTTTCGATGGCTAGAGTTACTGGAAAAAGAATTTGACAAGGCATTTGTTGATTTAGATCTTTTGTTAGGAGAGATTGACCCTGAGCAGTGTGAATTAACTTTTGAAGGACGGCAAAAGATGACTGCTTTGAGTGCGGCATTTGCTCAGCTTAGTCACAAAGCACAGACTATTTTCCAGTGCAACGCAAAACTTGAGGTGAGGCCATTTGTATACCATTTTATTCATGCCTAGATAATAGCTGTAATTGTAATAATTTGTATTTTATTTATCCTTCAATAATTAATCTGAATTATTTAATGATTTATCTCGTCGTATTTGTGAAATATTATTTTTATAGTTTGTTAAATTGTCAACAGATTTCCTTTATCTTTTTTGCTGTATTTACTTTTTATTTGTATCTCTGTATTGTGGCTTGTACAAGTTGTAGTTGTAAGTTGTTCGTTGAATCCAAACGTGGCACTTCGGATACATTACTAAACCTGGAACTTGCAAGTGATATCAGCGCTGGGTATGTGAGGACTGTAAAAAGTGTAATTTGATATAGCGAAGCCTTGATAATCCTTTGGCTTGTTTCTGATAACAAGGTTTATTATTTCTGCAAATAAGTTAATAACTTAGATACTGATTACTATACTCAGAATACGAATGTTGAACTCAAATATATCTTCAGAGAACAACTAATTAAATAATAATAACATACAGTGTATAATTATAATGTAGGAATTAGAAAATTCATATTCTGTTTCTGTTCATTATGACCATGCTTTTAGTTGGTGTTTCAATAATTTCTTACCCACGAGTGGATATACCAATAAAAATAATATGTATTATTTTATTTTTCTTATGTCTTATGAGTGGATATACCAATAAAAATAATATGTATTATTTTATTTTTCTTATGTCTAGTGTACAAATGAGCCAGCTATCAAACTCCAGAATGTGCTAGTTTGGTACATTAAAATCTACTTTGAGGGCATTCATTGTGTTTGCTTATTTGCTTTTTAAGATTTCTGTTTAAAAATTGGAAATTTATAATAGTCAGATCTTCAGGTGCTACTAACCAGTAATCCTTCAGATAATTATTTCAAGATATTTATACCAACTTAATTTTAAAAAGAAAGAAATACTGATACAGTGATAGTTAAAGGACTTTTGTGATTTTAAGACATGTTCATCCTTGTGATGCATGGATGGGTAAATGCAGCCATACTGGCTTTGTAATTTGTATGCTGCATTTGACTTTGTGTGCTGCATTCACTCACTCACACTCACAGTCACACCCACAACTTAGGCACATATAGATATACAATCACAAAATGATTTGAATGATTTGATTCCCAAATAGATTGTTTCCCCAATCACATTCAATCATGCCCAGACAGATGTAACATAAACAGAAATAAGCAGAAGAGTTAAATGAACTGGTGGCAAATAATAAACAAAAGAATGGATTGAAACCCTTGGCTACTTATAAAGTGTATAGAATTTTTAACAAAGACAAAATAATTGGCACTAGACCTGAAAAGTCTGTGTTAAAGATTCCATAACTTGTTTGTAGTATATGAGTGTTCACTCTTTTAAGTGAGGAAAGGTTGACAGGCAATAAGTTTATACTCTCCAGATATAATATACAGTGTTTTATCTTCACTGGATAGAATGGTTCTGTTGTATGCAGTATAAACCTCAGGGGAGATACTTCTAAGTCCACTTTATTTTATAAAGGATGCCTTCATAGACAAGGAATGATGATTGAGGGTGAATGTCAGTTCTAGGATGAGGTAGACTGATTGTCAAAATAACAACATAGATCTGGTGTAGCCTTTCTCCAGAACTGAGCTAAACAGAAGTTTAACTGTATACATATGAATAAGAATGTTTCAAAAGATCTCCAGTTCAAAAACTGCTCTTGGTGGTTAAAATTAGTTACTTAGGGCAATTAGCAGCTCAAGCATTCAGCCATCTTCTGTGAAGTGGCACAGTCTGACTATTCACATTTGGAGATATATATATATATATATAAGAGCAGTTCAATCTTGCAAATATTGACGTCTTGGTCTAGTATGAGTAGATTGAGACTATTGATAGCCAGCTTAGTAGTAAATTAGTAGTAGTAGTATACATTTGCGATAGTAGCACAAAGCCTTCAGCTAGAAATGGACCAAGTATTACTTTTTAGTCAAAATTTCTAATTTCTATATTCACTTAAATAGTTATATAGGAAGTGTTCTAGCATAAGCAATTCCAGTAGCCAGAAACCCACTTTTGAACATATATAGTCCTAAATTTTTAATTTAAATTTCTACTAGTTTCACCGTATCTGAGAGCATACCAACATTTTGATTTAACTTTTTTCATGCATTTGTTTTACTCCATTTCATTCGTTGTGGTTTTATTTACTGGTACACCGCATAATCAGTATTATTACATGTAATTTTATTTAGGAGATAGTCTGGCACATGTTGATATAACACCATAATTTGATTTTAAAAACACATTCATTATATTTAATAAACACTATAATAATTAGCTGAAAAATTGAAATATACTCTCCAAAGCTATAGCTGATTAAAGTTATAATACAAGATGAAAAAATATGTTCATATAGATGCTTACTGGATGAAGACAAGTATTAAAAGGACTGCAAGTTTTTCCTTCACTTTTAAAATAAAATGATGCATATATGAGGTATGATTAAAAAGTTCTAAGTCTTCACTTTTATCCTGGAGAATAATGTACATACGTCAGTATTATATGTTGTCCACTTCAAAGTAATCTCTCCCAGCTGATATACGCTTGTTCCAAGGTTCCTGCTGTTTTCAAAAGCAATGTTCAAAGTATTCAACTGTTAAGTAACTAAGTTCACCTTATACATCATTATGAATGGTTGGGATGTCATCAGACAGGTTTTAACCTTCAACTAAATTATGATTTTGGGGAAAAGAAGAAGGTATGCCACTATTTTAACCATTTTTATTACAATGCATTGCAATTTGACCAGTTCACAAAAGTTGTGAGTTGATGTTTACTCTACAATTGCTAATCACTTTTGAGGAAACGTATCTTTTTTAAATCATAATAATTGCACTCACAAAAATTAATTTGTAACAAATATTTTCTCAAGTAGTCCTTCAAAAATTAGAAATATACTGGAAGATTATCATGGCTGCTCTTCCTTAAATGTGTTGTCTTTCTTCATCCGTCAGATGACTGCCTTTAATTGAATTATTAATTAATCCAGTAGCGGTTTAATATTCCTTAGATGATTTAATAGATTTTGTAACATCATTTGTTTGGTATAATTTTTCCAACAGACTATTTTGCAACCTCTTTTTCATCAGCAGAAAAGATGCAGTTGTTTAGTAACACCCCTACATTTCTACTCTTATGATTATTAAAAGTTATAGCTGTAATAATAAAATTAATACCAAATATTCAGGTGGAGAAGCAGTAATATTGCTTATTACTTATTCTTAGATAATTACCAAACTTAATTCCACTTAACTGATCTTAACATACCATAATTAGTTCACTTTCACTTTACTATACATAGTTATTTACTTAGTATTTACTATTAACACTTAGTCTGCTAGTGCTACAGAGGAATTCTAATCTGCAAAATTATAATTGATCTGTCTAATTTAAGACTTCTGTATTTCCCAACTCTCTTTAATTATTTACATTTCAAATAATTATGTGTTTAAATGAGTTATATAAGAACAACAATAAGATTTAATCGGCTGCCTAATGTTTATAAAACTGGTGGTACATTTTAACAAAAAAACCCTGACAGAGTACATAATTATATTCTTCTCAGCAATCACCTGTCAAGAATCATGATCACTGAAATCAGTATCTGAGATTAACACTAGATTCAGATGGTAAAATTCCTGTTATAGAAAGAAAATAGAGTAAGACAAATTTGCAATGAAGAGTTATAAACTGGTGTTATTTATACTGCAATTCACATTGATGATGTTCACAGCAGTTCAGTTTAATGTTCATGGATAGATTTCTAAAATAAAAATTGTTGCTCTTATGCATACATAATGTGTTAAAGTGTACTGTTCATAGTTTTTTTATAGTCATGATGAAGGAATGTTATTTTCACATACCTAGAATTAGTAGAAATGATATAGTCCAAAATTACATACTTCCTACTGTCTTTCTTTTTTTGTAAGATTAACATAGTTAATTCTAAAAGTTGACTATAACAATAATCAGACTCAAGTACAAGACACTCTGTTAATGACAATATTTGAAATTTCATAACATACACATTAAAGTGTGTCTTCTCATTAAAAAGGTTTGGGGGGGGGGGGTGTTATTAAAACAGTGCAGGCACTGTAATTTATAAACATTTTCTCTCTTCCACAACATTAAAGACAAACATTTACCGTCACACAATATTTCTGTAGGTGGAAAATTTCTTACTAAAGGAGAAGATAAATCTATCTTTTAATCTGTATTTAGTGAGCCTCCATCCACCCACTTTCTTTCTCCAGTATAAGGTTATCAATATTAAATGTAAGAAGGTTAATAAATTTTATAAATCAGCAATCAAATATACATAAAACAAGTACAATGGAAAAGATTGCTTGATAAAAGTATTTCCACAAAACCATATTCAAAAAATGTTAATACATGTACTTATACAGTCTTATATCCTAAAATACAATTCAATAGATTAGTGTCAATACAAATTACAGGATAGTTCTTATCAGAGAACAGAAATGGAGCTACATTGTATTAGAGATAAGTAATAATAATTTCTACACAACCTTGTTTAAGTGAAGCCGTAGTAGTCTCTCCACGTGCTTTTCGTAATAAAGCCACAAGTTTGTTTGTTTATGTTAATTGTTATTTCTGTCAATTCCACGTGTTTCCCTTCTCATGTTGTAGAGCACTGATTAGCAGCTGTTCTCTCGAGGCTAGCCTGGATGCTCCTTCGTCATATTAGCTCCCTCAAGCAGAACAACAATGGTAGCAATTTCCAGTGACTTCCTTGTACTAGAAATATCATGATGTAGTCAGCATACTTTGTCACCATACATCAACAGTACAGTGTATTCCTTACAATTACACACTACGGTAGATACTCCTTGCATCAACCAGTCTTAGTGGTTTATAAACAGTAAACCAGGAGATTCAGGTAAACAAGGAAAGGCTGCTTATTCCCTGTAAAATATAATCAGGGAATAAATGCTAAGTTTCCAGTTTATTCAACTTTAATTCCATTTTCTCTTACATTCTGATTCAAGTCTCAACTTACAGTTTCCTGCACAGTATTTATTAGCCCTATATACACAAACACCATAATAAATATCGCTTATCAGTTTTTTTTTAACCCATTCACTAGAAACAATGTCAAGTATTTAGCATACTATATACAATTACAAGCATCTTAGTTCAAAAATTTGTAGAAATAATAGTCTACTAACATAATATATCTCTACATAAAACACAAGTATAACATCAATAGCAAAATGCATGAAATATTTTTAAGTCCATTCTCTCTCAATCAGTCTCTTAACCATTAAGCTAACAACCTCTTTTCATGACCAGACTTCTTGCCACTCCAAATTCCAGTGATTAGACAATAGAATTCTCTACAGCAAGTAAATGTTTGCTCTCAGCCCTTTGGCTGGTCTCATTCTTTTAAATCTTTAACCATTGGATAATAAATCTACTCATCCAGTTGGAACTGGTTTGGATTGCATCTGCAATTTCTGGCATATTCTCAACTCAAGTTGTTTACTCCAACTCTGACACTTACAAAAATACCATCATAAGGAGTGCCCAAGTTCGGGTCACTTCGACAATTTAACAATTTATATGACAATTAACTTATTAAGTCAACAATAGGGATAGGCAAATTTACTCCGACACACACACACAACACAAAATCATGCACAGACATAATTTAACTCGTGTTATATTTTGTAACTTTTGAAAACATAAAACCATCATTAACATTTTATTCACTAATAGTAATAGTTATGGTGAAATATTTGACCCATTATATATAATAGTTAATAGTATAATAATAACAACAAAGGAGGCTTGACAAAATGCTTAACCTTATAAAACTTTTATACATTTTAAAACAATTTTACTAAACTCTCAAGATCTTAATATGCAAATTACATAAATGCATAAGAAAACAGAAAATAACAACAAAATAGAAGACAAAGATCCATATACAAAATGATGGTATATGATAAACAACTGTATTTCAGCAGAAAAACATAAATAAAATTGAATTTACAGTTATTGTTAGAACACTTATTGATACAAAAGAGAGAGTGCTACTCTTCCTGACGAAAACATGAGAGCATTCTTGGCCTCTTTTATGTTTCAGCTCAAAAGACAGTGGACTCCTTGTACTGTTGTAGATTACTCTGATAAGCAAGGTTGATTGTATAACTTATATTTTGCTTTCAGAATGTTAAAAATATATGTCTGATGGTGGGCACAGGCAGGAATGTACACCTGAGTGATCCAACACTGAACAGGTAATTAAGTGCTGGAACCAGGTAGTGAAACATAAAAAAATTGTATTCTGTTGTGGACAGGCAACCGGTAAAGATTGCTGATAAATGGGGTGGGTTGATTAGTTTTGGGAGCTCTGAGATAATCCTAGCTGAAGCATTTGAACCTTTTGAAGTTCCTTCGTACTACACAGAGAGAAGAGAATTGCAAAGAAACCACAGAATGTCAGTGAACATAACAAGGATTTTTTTTAGCATCAACATTGTGAAAATTGTGAATAGTACTGATTTATCTCATAGAAACTTTTTAGGTGTAACAACTAACATGCTATTCACATTACATGTATTCATTTTAACTTATTACTCATCATCCAAGACTTAGCATTAGAAACAGTAAAATTTTTAAATGTTTAATTCTGCAAGTACATTAAACAGAACCATAATTAATTCATCTTAATAGTTAATGACTATTAAAGTATTAAAATAAATTATCTGATCTATATACAGGCAAGATCAGACTTAGATCTTGCATGCATCATTATCAAAATATTACAAGATTCTGAATTGTCACTATGTAGAAATGTCACACACCACTCCTCCCATCTGTGGGATCTCCAATTCAAAGATTTTGTGCCTTTGTTGAGTTGTTACAAATGTCTAATCCATAATTGCATTATCTATTGTCCGTAGTAATTAGATTTATGAGAAATTTAACAAAATAACTATCAGAGATTTAGTAAATCACTAAATGAAAAAATTCATGTCAGAAATACCCAAAAGTTAGTCACTGACTGATGCCTTTCTCATGTAAGTATATCACCTGAATTATATTTCTCTTTACGATAGTATGACTTCAGCTTTAAAACTTATGAAATCAACATTTGTCAATAATTTGAATCAGCAATGCACACTAACATAATTCTGTTCATTCAGAATTTATCAGACTAAGAGTTCAGCAAATCAATCTTGACCACTTGTCACAGTCTGTGATGTTCTTTTCATAAATTTATCTAATAAATAAGTAAGAAGGTAAAAGGTATAAAGAGCAATTTTCATTCTTTTTTTCCTAAAAAAAAATTATTATATATTTATTTATGTCATGGTTCATTGTTTGTTTTCATTTACAAATAACAACAAAATAGCATGCCTTCTTCAAGTGAAGCAAGAAAGAAGTGTTTGATAAACAGTAAATTATGTGACTGACTCAAGATAGTGAATCTGCTATTTCATATGGTTAGTTCTTTAGATTTTCATATAGGTTCCTTGCCAAAACTTATTTGGACCTGTGTCATCAGAAGAATGGTAGCATGTTGCTATCTATTTCTGTCTTATAACAGTCTCACTCTTACATTCCAGTCTACAAAACTCAATAGTAAGATTACTTAGTACTTGATGTTCAGTCTCTCACTGTATAGACATAATTCTCATTCACAGGTTGATACTTGGAGAAAATAGCCGGTCCATCTTTCAAGCTTGACTGGTTTTGATGACCTATACTGTAGATATGCAAAGGCACACGATAAAATGAATCATTGATTCGTCTATAGCCAAATGATGCCCAGATATGAATGTAGCAGCATATATAGTTGCCAGTATTCATCATTCCTTTCACTTTGTATAAGTAGTCAAAGATTGGGTTGCTCTGGTTGGCTCTGCCCATCTGTCAGTGGCATGATGATATGAAGTCAGGCTAATGAAATTATTTCTGGCAAAGACTGATTTTATGCTAACATTGCTTACTGGTAGAGATCACTCTCTGGTAACTGAAACATCCCATCAAAATATTGCATGCAGCATATGCTTTCATCTCTGCTAGTGTTGTATGCTCAAAGTTGGCACATCTATCTACTTGCCAAAATACAGTGTACCTGTTATGGACCATGTCTTTCAATAATGCTTCAGGAAAATAATTCAATGCTGTTGCTGTCGTTACATCAAATCCATCAGAAAACACAGCTCTTGTACCAAATGCATTAAAATCATTGACAATAAATGGTGTATGATGTGCAATCCATTATCAGTGGACCTGGATCCTCTCGGTGTCTGAGTCAAACTGACTACTATCGCTGTCCTGATTAAACAAATATCAATCTTACTGTTATCTGCATTCCATCCATGATCTACCTTTATCTCAAATCTATAAAATAATCCTTTTTTGCTGGATTGAAGAAAAATTGATGGGACTGAAAGTTAATATTACTTGACTCAGAACTGCTTCGAAATCTTGCTGCCATTTTGTGATAAGCACATGGTGCTAATGAAGTCAGTAGGTAAAAGTGCTTTTTAAAAAATAATGTAACAACACATGTTTTAAAATGATTGAAGTTCTGGTTGGCTTCAAAATCAACCTCAATTTGGCATTTTGTAAAAATTTGTCTGCTTTTGAAAACATGCTTTCAGATGCACTTGTGTAAGTGAGAAAGCATGGCAGAAAAAAAAAGCACTTACATCAGGGAATGATTTAATGCATACTTCATTTAGACTAATGTTGTTACCTATTCATAGAAAACTTTCTGTCACACTATTCCTTTATATTATAATTAACATTCAACACTGTATCCACTTAATAGCATTCTTTCACATCACTAAGTTAGGAGAGTGAATTCTCAATATTCATGGATGTTATATTCTGGAAATGATTATAGAAATGGGATCCACAAATAATACCTTATATAAAAGTAGATTCCAGCAATTTTATGATTAAGAGGAATGAGCAAAGAATGTATTTGTAATGTTGGATTTGTATTATTATTAAAAGATGTACTTGTAATATTATTAAAAGAGAAATATAAATATACAGAATTATAAATAGTTTATGCGTGTGTGTAATTCTTTGTCCCTCTCTGCTATGATTTCTGCTTAAAGCACATGCATAATCATAGTACAGCATCAGGACAAATAGCAGTCTTTTAATAAAGTATATATAAAGAGATTACTTATATTAAATAATTACTGCTGATCGGCTGGAGCTTGAGAAATATTCAAAGCTTCCTTGGAAGCTCTATTGTCCTTATACTCAAGATTATTCTCTGTATAAATCATTAGGATCGAAGCCTCTGCTAGTGAGGATTCCTACTGTATAATGATCTGAATTGTAATTAACTTAGCTCCAGCGCTATATACTAAGAATCACACATATAGCTTAAAACAAAACAGAATAATTGTGCTGAAGAACTTGAAAACAATTTTTATAACATAAAGAAATACTAGATCTAACTTTCTCCGCCTAAATAGCCATAGAATATAAGATTGTCCAAGTGCGTCAAGTAAACAAAACAGACAATTAATTTGTCTTTACAATTGTAAAAGTTCAGTATGATGTATTTATTATGATTATTGTTTAATAATAATACAGTTATAATCATCAGTACTATCAAGCAAAGGTGAAATTGAAAATAAAATTAACATGGCCTGAGGTAATACCAACAGCTGAAGCATGTCTTGAATCACAAGACAAAGGTGTTCAGTCCAGATGGAATCCTTTACAGTCCTGGTGATTTTTTTTTTTTTTTAGAGAAGAAATACGCTCTGATATAGCTGCAGTTTGCTGCAAACAAATAGGAAATTGACCTATCGATTTCTGATCACCCGCTCACATATAGTAGACATACGTAAGGATATCCACTCTTACGAAATCCATAAACTAGTAGTATCGCTGAAATTATAAGTGAGCAAACTCGACATTTTCTACCACTAAATTTAATCTTATTTTCACGCAATTCAGATTTACTCTTCCTGTCATAAATATTCTTGCAATCTTGATATTACCTAATTTGAGATGTTATTTAACAGTGGCTTGTTTGTTTGTTTTTTATAAATCCCACCATGCCTATAACATCTACCTTAAAGTACGTTACTTGTATGCGCCAGCCCACAGAGAAGAATTTAATTTACATCTGCTGAACTTTGCAAAATACTTCTAAACCCTGCTAAAAATTATATTTTTTATCCACTGGCCAGATCTTATGTTCACTAGTATATAACTTTAAAATTAAATACACACTTTCTTCTCACCTCACAAACAAGTCTTCGCATCGGATCGCCGATAGAGATACTCAACCGACAGCACTTGTTCTTACCTTAAATCGGTCTATCGACAAACCCACGCACATAAGCAGCAGCGCAGTACCCTCAACGCCCACCATCAGAAAATGGACGTCGATCGTTTTCAATCCAACCTCACTCACCTACAACAATGCACCAGACAAAAGTATTAATTCTGCGATTGGCAGAAAGCAACACGAATATACGAAGATTTATGCATCTACACCACACCTAAAGACCTTTACACCTGCTTGACCAGATTTTTGGACTCGATAAAAGGCACCAGAACCAACAAGACAACGACAGCACTCTATGCAAAATCCGCAACACTCGACCTTATAGATGCCTGTAGACTCAAAACCACCACCACCAACATGACGCAGAAATACAGACAGGAGAATCACTAACTACAAACCTCAGCCACAACACAGTATGATCCACCACAGAACGCAACGACCAGCATGCAGTATAATATCTCAGCTACAAACAACCAAGAAACAGACAGCTTGGAAAAATAAAACTAAAACAACAGTGAATATCTATCTATCCCTTAGTCTTGTTGACCGTTGGGGAACCACTGATGACCTGACAACCAGTTTCCTCCATTCCATTCTGTTCTCTGATAATCTTACCATATTGTCCACTCTGAGATGCTATCCTCCTATCTTTTCCTCTGCCTTCCTCTCTTTCCCCTGCTTGCACAGTACCTTGCATGATTGTCTTGGCAAACTCCGTTGATCATGTGAAATGCCCAGACCATTTCATTTTGCGATTCTCACAAAGTCTCTTGTACGTTTCCCAAGTATGAAGAAAATTATATGTGACAGTGAGTTTAACCCTTTACTACTGGTTATCCACATTCAAAAACCTTTGGAGCAATTTGAAAAGTAATTTCAACAGTTCATCATCATTGAATCATTGCCTTGTGAATCCTTGTACTTGCCAACTAAATGTAACTAAATGTAACAAAATGGCTACTTCGATTACAAGTATCATTCAAGTAAAACGAAAAGAAGTGAAACTAGAGGTTATGGACCTTCAAAATAATACTGTTCTAATATCGTGCGCAACAGTTGATATTTTTTTATAATCTGATCGGCCGAAAAAGGTTTCTTGCTTTAAAAAATGTAGCGTACAAAATAAAATCCTATTTCGATTCCTCTTATATATGTGAACCCTGTTTTCAACATGAACTTAATAAAGTCAAAATACAGATCTTGACCTACAAATGCTCATCTTGATGATTGCTTACGAACTGGAATAACATTTTTCTCTCCCAGCTGCGAAAAACTGGCTGATGAAACGCAGTGCAAAAAATTACACTGACTTAGTACAGAAAGCACCTGAATTAATTAATTCCTTTCATTGTTGATGGGTGCTTATGCATGAAACCGGCTTTTAACTTATTTCATATCTGTTTGTTTATTGAAATCCGGATACAAGTAACAGTTCAAAGAACATTTTCAGTTAACCATAACTGGCTATCATCTCTGTTAAAGTAAGAATTATAAATATATTTCTACCTTTAGTTCAACCTCATTATACTTTTGAAAAATAATTAAGATAAAAACTGATTATGATATATTATTTTGTAAAAATTCTTAATTTATCTTTTAGGTAGATTCAAAAAGAACAAATTCACTATGTAATAGTGAAAGAGTAATTGCCGAATAATTTTAATGAACACTTTTTACATGTAAAATTATTTCTTTATTGTTATAGATTTATATGTTATGTCTTATGATATTTTGCCTATTATTTAATGGCCTATAAAAATGACAAAATAAGCTTTGAAAATTTGTTGGCACCCGAGACTGTTTTCTGAAAATTTGAATGCGCTCTTGGCCACAAAAAGGGTTGGGGACCAGTGGTTTAGTGTCATATTGCCATATTTTGCAATCATGGTAACATCGAAAAACTGCTAGTTCAATCGCTTGTACAAGTAATTTATTAAAATAGAAGTTATGAGAACCAAATAATATTAAATGATTAATTTATTTTCCAAGGTTGGCTTGATTTCTCACAATTAAATCTTTGAAGAAGGGTTTCCAGGTCAGTAGTTTGTTTGTGGGATTCCGTAGTTTGGTGCAGTCGGAGAACCTGGTAGTATTACTTGATTTAATTTATTTTCACGATTAACCTAGTCTCCATCATTCATTCTTTGAAAACAAAGCTTCTAGTTTTAATAGTTCTATGGAAAGTTAAACTTGATGCTTTATTTTTATTAGAATATACATATAGTAATAAAGATATGATTTGTTCGTGTGGTTTAGGGTTTTATGTTTTGACGCTTTATGTTTTTCAACTGTTCATTAAAATTGTCATATTTTCGCCACGAACTTGGATCAAACCACTGCAACCCGAATCTCTTGAGCGAGTCTGTTGTCCTCCGTGAACCGTTTCGGAGAATTATGCATGCATGTGACTTTATGGGTCATGGAGGTCAGATTATTTCCTGTTCATTTGCTTGACGCTTTGTGAAGATCACATTTAATCTTCTGATGATGTCTCGACATAAAAGTAATTGTCATCGCGCATGCAGTGTTCCTGATTGTGGTGTTGTACGCTTCAAGTGTCCAGCTTTATCATTACATACGTTTCCCCAGAACGAACAACTGAGAAAACTGGACTATAAAAATTTACAGAGACGAACGGTGAAAGGAAAATTAAAACAAACACTTTTATTACTATTTAAATTTAACTGTATTATTATCAGTTATTTGAGATGTGGTTTTATAATTATATAGTGTATGACTAGTAAATAAAGTGTTATTTAATATTTGTCTTTGATAATATTTTTATCAATAAATCAATAAAAATTCTCAAATTTAAAAGTATATTCTTAATCGTGAGCATTACATTTTTTTAAAATCAGCATTAATATTTCAATGATCATTACATCTTTTATTATATACTTATGCTATAGTTTCTTTATATTACAAATTTGTGATCGATGTGGTCAAGGATAAATACTCGTTCAAGGCTAACATTCATGTATTATGTCTTTATTATACAGAGTAATAAGTCAATATGTATTTGAAGTAACTCATACAATGGAAACAACAAATCGTGTATAATAATGTTTGAGACCCTTATGATCATTACCAATGATTTATGAGAATTGTAGAGATAATAACAAGAATGCAATTAGTAGTTGCTCTAGGCGTTGATTGTTACACACACACACTCACACACTAATGTAATAATTTTAAGAACTGCCCGTGTATACATGCATTTAAATGACTATATATCTGATAAAATGTAGCTCAAGATCACCTATAAAATTACGCTTTTTTGATATCTTCTAAACGGTTCTACGTTTTCTCTACAAACATTACAATAATCAAACATAATATTACAATGCAATATACGGCACATTCACATTTAATCATTAATGTCAGTGCTTTTTAAAAATAAAAATAAAAACATCAGGAGCATTTAAAAGAATTATACAGAACAATTTTAATTAATTGGAAGCAGTCTGACAGTACGATGCAAATGCTTTATATAGACACAGGAAGTCAGCCCACCTTTATAACGACCGCGCACCTATTTCTCGCACTTAATTAGTCTGCCTCAGTAGACTAGAACAAATCATAATATAAATTAAAATTAAATATATATAAATTAAATTAAGAAATAGTATCCTCACACCAAAGACTATTTTTGAACTTTTAATTTCACCTCCTCTGTTCAAGTACGCATATAAAAAATTCAGTGACACTTATAAGCAAATAGATATTCATTTTAATATATTATTGATTACATTAAAAGAAATGGAAAGCTATTTTGATCTTTCTCGGTACCTTGGCAGAGATGGCTAGCGGCCTTGATCATTGGAAAAGATTCCGTGAAATGTGTGATATTCATCATTTCAATTCAGTTTACTCTTTCGCTTGTAGTTGTACGCATCTTAACTAATGAGTACAAGTGCTGTATCTTGGCAGAGTGTACGTAGATATGAAGCTTTCAGATATGGCTATTACAGTTAAATACCTTCACATTTCTTACGCGTTTCTTCACTATTTTTTATAGTGGACACTGAAGTCTGTGAGCAGCAACGTTTATTCACAAAGCCCATTGCTGCATAAATACACTCACCAGATTTCACCAGGTCTCTTTACAACAGCTGTATGGCAGTTTCATACATTTATTTACGTTTCTCTTTAATTTATTATTTTTAAATATGAATATTAAAAATGAACGATTAATAGTTATGTATGATTTTTTTTAACCCATACATGTCCCGATATTTTGTTTTTCTTTTCTTTTTCTTTGTATTGTTTTCATGCAATTCATTATGTAGGTCAGTAGTTCTTTCTCATATTTCTGGTGAATTCTTCTTGTTTAATTCACATATTAAGATTTATATTATTGTTTGAAAAATTGAAATAATATTTTCATATTATGCCAATATATAAATGAATTAGGAGGTCTATGCAAACCGCACAACAACACTTAGGAATTTTATTGGAAAGAAAATAAAACTATTTGCCAATTTTTTTTCCTTTGAAAATAAGACCTACGACATTTGTACGACTGACTGAGACATTAACATCAATAATATTCCTTTACACCATCTCCAGCTCCCATTTGTGCCACTCACCCTGCAGTGTTGCGAATTGCTTCTTGAGCTTATGATAGGATAAAGTGCTTAAACTAGCTCGTCTTCACAGAGTTGGCTGCAGTCTCATCATGGCTGTTCCACCAGGTATTGATCATGCAGTAGTTCTTTGGATTTGCACTCATAACCGCCACTCTCTATGCAGGGTGGTGGTCGGCCCGGCCTCGTGACATTTGCAAGGGCTGGTCGGCTCTGAATATAGTACTGATTAAAAGACGTTTCACAAGCATGTCTGTGTTATTAGTCGAACTTTCTATTCCTAACTTTAGTGACCCTGTGAGATGCTGTTTCAATGCTGAACACGTTTCATCAGGGAATAGAGGTTTCTGAGAGGCTTCTCTTCCCTATAACGAATGAAAGTGTTTGTGTAATTTCCGTGCTCGAAATGGAAAATCTAGGCGACAATCAGTGGACCAGACATGACAGTATAGTGTGTGTGCATGCAAGTGTGTCTGTTTTTTGTTGTTGTTTGTTTTCAGCCGTTGTATAGTTTTGTGTTTAAATATTTAAATTTAATATATCCATAGTTCAGTCTTTTATGTTTAACGATTTGTGATACAAGACAGATTTTCGAAGCATGTACATGCGCCCGCGACGAGGTGTGAATAGTGCAAATGTGGGTTGTTCCATCCAACCTCATGTCATTCATTTTAGGTTATGTAAAATCCTTGAAAGCAGAACTGATCTTGTGGAAGTCACATATGAAGACGAAGCCTCTTTAACATTTTCCAAGTTTGAGGAAAATGGTAAATGGCAGTTATTTTAACTCTTCACTACATTCAAAGACCTAAGGAGCAGTTTGAAAAGATATTTCAAAAGTTCATCATCATTGAGTCTATGATTGCTTGCTTGCCTTACTTGTGAATCTTTTTACTTGCTAACTAGATGTAACAAAAATGGCTACATCGATTGCATATCTTATTCAAGTAAGAAGAGAAGTGGAACTAGAGATTTTGGACCTTCAAAATGACATCGTTCTCAAATCGACCGCAACAAATGATAATTTTTGGAAATCCTTAGCGTGCGCAATAAAATCTTAATTCGATTCCATTTATCTAGGTGAACTGTTGTTAACGACGAGCATAATAAAGTCACTATTTAGAACTTGACTTACAGATGCGCATCTTGATGATTGCTTACAAACTGGAATATTATTTTACTCTCTCAACTGCTAAAAACTGCCTGTACCAAAAATCATACTAATTTATTACAATAAAAGTACGTGAATCAATAATACCTTTTTTCTAATCAGTTCTGGTGAGCGCTTATGAATGTTATTCATATTTATGTGTTTAAAGAAATCAGGATACACGTAACAATAAAACAGTGCTTTTTTATATTTGTATGTTTGTTGTTGCAATCCAGACACATGTAAAAATAGAAAGAATATTTTTAATTAACCATAACTGCATCTAGCTTAAACTGAGAATAATAAATATATTTTGACCACTTGTTCAACAATATTGTACTTTTAAAGATAAATAAATAAGTGCTTATGATATTTTTGTAAACAGTACTTCATTCATCTTCCAGATTCAAAAAGAGCAAAATTCACATAGTAATAGTGAAAAGATTTTTAAAACCCTATTTATACAAAGAGGAATTACACACTCTTTTCATCATTACAGTTTATGGCGACATGCTTTCAGAAGTCAAATGTGCAACCTCATCTTGGGAATGAAACAACAAAAAAAAAAACACATACAGTTCTGTATTCGCACTGAACACTTGAAATTCAAGATATTTTTTTTTATATAGTGTCACTTCACTAATTCAAGCTCCACGGGATTCACATATGATTTGAAGGACAAATCGTCGAGAGTCTATGATAACACAATGACGATTAAATAGATTTGTGGAAGGCTTGGGGGTGATGATGGTTGCGTTGACTTCCTTTGCGTGGGGTCTTTCCTCTTAGACGTTCTCGGCTCCGGGTTTCCTTCGTAACTTTCCGACTTCACAGACCACGCTACATACCCTCTGCTGTTTTTTTGTAGGCAAAAGGAAATCAAACCACAGGGAAAGCTTTATCATTTAGAATCAGTTCAACAATACAGTTTAAATATGGTAACAAGCTGTTGTGCGTCTAATTGTGCAAAATGTTTTAGGAAAGGTTATTATATTCGATTCTTTCGATTACCGATGGAAAGCAATAGGAAAAAGAGGCGGATATTTGCTTGAAAAACTAATAACTTGTTCAATGATCTACTTATCGATGGCAGACATGTTCATTTTAAACTGCAAACTCAAAACAGTAGAAGAGTTGTAATAGGTTCAACCAGTCATGAATACCTTGAAATACTTCTTTATAGTAATTATTTTTCTAAATCATTACTTCTATATGTAGTACTAAATTGGATCAGTAATAAGGAAGTAAAAAGATATTGTATGTAGCTTCATTCCTCCGAGAAATAACTCAACACAAAATAAACAACTTTGTACCATTGTTAATTACTATTGTTTGTATTAGGTCAGTACATTTAAAATATATATTTCTCAGTGGGTCTAAATATAAGTGTTTAATAGTATAGTATATAGTGGTGGAATACTAGCACTGTAAGAAACAGAATTAGCAAATTGTTTATAGTACACTGTATTAGAATAATATAGTAGCGATAATTTCCTTTATTTAATACTTATTGTTTATGAGACAATTAAAGCTGAGTTAAAATTAATTACCATAACAAATAGTGCATTGACTTCTTTTCTATTTTTTAAAAACACCAACAAAACTTGTTAGCATCTTCATTCCACTCTAAAGCCTACATTCCGTGTGGATCAGGTAGTTATTTTATTACCATCGAGTTCTAATGTACGTTTCTCCTCATAGCGTAATTTTGATCTAGCATCAAGATGCTCAGTGTAAATTATGTTGGAAGCTGGATAAGATTCACTGCTCATTCTGATATCAAAAGTGTCAGACGCTTTTTGCCTACCACTCAACTGCCCATATGCTGAAAGACCCGGATGATAATAGAAACAAATTACGTCCCTAATTCCGGGTCCTGACCACCACGAGAACCTTTCAGTATCGAAGTGTTCTCTTCCCTCTCTACGCTCCCCTCCCCCCCAAAAAAAAAAAAAAATGTTGGCAGGGGAAGAGTAGCAAGTCTTCTCATAATGACTGACAGATGGCAAAGGTCGTGATAGTAATGCTCCTGTATGCAGTAGAATGTTTGTTTCAATCCTAAGGACAAAAAATGTATAAAAACCATCTTAAATCTGAGCGGTTGTCAGTAATGCGACAAATATAAAGGTACATATAATTTTCACTTAAAAGACACATTTGAACACATCACTTCTATGCTTAGTCTGTTCTAAAGAGAACTAACTTAAATGTTAAAACTTTAATTAAAACTGAGGTAACTATAATTATACATGAAACTGAAACATTAAATTAATTAAAGATAAAATTTTAAGCAATTTAAATTAAAAGCAACAAAATCAAAATATAAAGTCAGAGTAATGAACGGTTCCGACAGTTACTTTTGAGTAATAGTAACGCTTGATGGATTGCGGCTGTCAATTTGGGAACCACTGCAGGGAAGACTATAATCGGTTCGACCGGAAACGGAATTACAAGTCTAACTCCATAAACGCGCTCATGCATATAGAAGGATGCATTCTACAGTTGCGAGGGACGCTGAAATACCATAGTAGTGTGTGGACGATTTATTTATTTCCCTCCATTTTCCACCACCTATCCCAGCGTATATTGACTTCCATCGGACGCGTTTCCTCCTCTCCTCAATTCCCCTCCCCCCCAAACACACACACACACACACACACACACACACACACACACACACACACACACACACACACACACACCTCACCAAGTTACTGACAATAATCTCAACGAGATTGATACCGACTGACTATTTAATTGAAGGAATCTTTCCTGGAAATACTTTACCGTAAATAGTCATTAAATTTATAATGGCTTGCAATTTTGTCGAATACCGAAAAGAAATTAGCGGGTTAGAATTTAGTGAGAGAAAAGTTTGTAAAGAGTTGGGATTTTATCCCATTAACGAGTAACCCACATTATTTAGTTGTATATTATGGTATGACACGTCAGGACACGCATTGAAAGTATATTAGACTTTACTTGCTGATGATGACATGAGGAAGCATAGGTTAGATTTCAAAGGTATTGCCACACTGTTCCAGGGAAAGATAATTACGAATAAAATTCGCGAAATCGGCGCAAGCTGGAAGCACTACCCAAATTCATCATCATAGACGGTAAACTTGACATAAAGGTCTAGAAACAAATAAAAACGAAAGATTTTTTGGTTTAATACTTTAGTAAATGCTTTGAGAAGAGGTAAAGAATAGAACACACGCTTTTGCAGTGAGTTGGAATAATGATACTATACATGTACAAAATTGATCGTTTCCGAATTAAAATACTTGAATTGCATAATATATCGCTCCCAATCATTATAATAATCTACAACTGAAGATATACTTGAAACAGTTGTCGATATCAGTAATTTTTTTTTTGCAAGGCAAAATAAGAGATCGGGATTTTTTAATATGTATTTTTAAAGGAAGAGTGTTAAGAAGACTTTGGATTGACATTAATTTTGTGTGTATATGTCTTATTGGCAAAGACTTATTTAGAGAGGTTTAAAGGCCATGTTATGATGGTTTCGTTAAACCGAACTTTTTTAGCTTGTGACATGTTTATATGTTATGTTTATACTATTTTAGACCGCAAATTCTGAACAACATTGGTATAATAGTCGATTGGTTATCTCAAACGTAGAGTTAAATGCGAAATTAGAAGCAATACTCGACATTAATGAGTAAGTATATAGAAATATGTCCATATGTGTGCACCTATAGGTGCGCTGATATAGATAATAACACAGGGCAGATCAGTGATCTTAACATATTTTTAAAAAAAATAATCTATCAAAGACAAAGGGTATATATTGCTTTAATAGCAAGAAAATAATAAAAACATTTAAATTATATATGCATATGTACATACAAAAGTGTAAGACTATATGGTATGCAGTTTAAAAAATTAGCATCCCCCGTAAAAGCATTGTTTAGATCAATTAAAAAATCTTCTATGATTATAAATCAACGGAACTTTAACGATAAGTGCATTCTCTCTTCAAAATAAGTCCAAAAATCTATAAATTTATATAACAGTACCATATAAGTGCTTACTAAAATTCTGGTCGCTAAAATGGGCACAGTATATTGTAGAGTCTTCTAAATATCTTTTATCTCTTTGTTATGTCGTGTTGGTGAGATGATTTTATCCTTGGTTATACTATATTCTTTTGTCAAACTTGTGGAACACTTTTTGTTTGGGTGGGTGGTGGGACATTATTTTATTATTTTTATTAATCTTCAGTTTCAAATAAGTGGGTAGGATCCTTCTGCTGACATAAAGGAACGTTTTATTAGAAATTTTATAGTCATCTCCATTTGGTTAAAAAGAATAAAAGCATTTAAAAACCACACAAATATAAGATACAAAGTAAAATTTTAAAAATATATATTCCTTCAACTGACACTGAATTAGAGTGCACATAAATATTCCTTATGAACAATATTATGATAGTGGCTATGGTTAAATATTGGCTATCTATTTACTATAATGCACTTGCGTGAGCTATAATTTTTTATTCCGGACTCTTGCAGCATTATTATAGAACTGTACAGTGTGTGTTCAGTTTACTTCTGTTTCGTCTCCGTTAATCAAATTGTCACAGGTTTGCACTGACCTAGTTGATAGCTTGTGTGCGTCAAGCCGTCTTCAATTTATACAGCGGGCCATTATGGTGTGTGTATGTGTGTGGTGTGTGAGCTCCCGAGGGTGGTATTTATGGGTGGTGGATGCTTGGTTGTTTCTATTGATAGTCTTTTTTTTTCCAGACGTTTAGACATATGCATTTTCATAGCTAAACCGTAGGTTTTTAATTTATTTTTTTTTAAGTTTCATGTTTTTCTCCATTCTGTTTACAAGAAATGTCTGTGATATAATTATCTCAGAAGTGATGGTTTGAGGCTTCATATATGTTCTTAATAGAATTTATATGTTTGTTATAATTTATTTCTTTACAAGCGAATGTTTTGAGATGGATCTCTTAAAACTGGTTGTCAACATACTATGCTAAATTATGATATTCCTGGTGTGTTTACGTATTTCAGTCTTCATTTGCAAAACTAGTTGATACATAGTCGAATAGGCAAACCGTTGTAACTTATCTTTGTCTTTTCTAAAGGGCCTTCGGAGATACTATATTTTGATTCATATTATCGCTACAGATGTATGCGTTTCTATTTTTAAAATATTGAATTCTTTGTATTCGTGTCCAGACAAGCATGTTTAAGTGGTTTTTTTTCTTCTTGTGTTACAATAATATACAGGAGCAAACTAAGTTGGTGTCGGTGGTGAGGTCTAGGCTTTGACTTCTCACTCAAGAGTTTTCCCAGAGTCTCACCAGTCTCGCTTCTATATCAGGAATATTGCGCTACATCACCCCTCCCCGATTGTAAAACGTTTATAAAAATTCATATGAAGTGAAAATTAATTATTATTATTTTTTAAAATTGTTGCACCAGAGAGAAATTGTGGGTAATAATTGTATCACCGAAGATAAGTATTATCATACCTACCTAGGTTCACCCTCTCCGTCGCACAGCATCGATGGTTATATAATTACATTTTTCATTTCATAACTTATTTTGATAACTTATTATAGTTGTGGAAAGAAGCTGTTATCATTACGCACCTTTTTTTAAAAAAGAGTTTTGATTATTGTATGAATGATTTTGAATTACAGAACTGGTAGGAACGCTCTGGCTCAATGTTTGATATTGATTTGGTTTCACGTCCGCTTTCAACTGTTGTTGATTTCGCTATTTCCGGTCACACGGATCCAGAGTATCGTGCCATTCGATGTACTAGACACTGAGTTCACCATCACCTTAGAGTGAAAAGAGTGCTTTGCAAATATGATAACGGTGACCTGGTGACATTTATTAAAATTTGAAAATCTATCGACAGACCACCACAATTAACAGTTTGGGAATTGTAACATTATTGGAAAATGATTTTGCCAGACACGCATTCTGTTTCTAATTTAAGTGATAGTATCACTTCAAGTTGAGATCGAATTCCGCACACTTGAGCGAGCCATTGTATTGCCGTCTACACTCTTGCTTGTCCTTTAACTAAATCTAACACTGCCTCCTCTTATATACATCTCCACGCACTCTGTTTTCGTCAATCAAATAATCCATGTGTTTCCCTTGTAGCCATGTTTCAAATAAAATAGTAATGTCTTGGATAGGATTTTGTTCCACAAAGTCTTGTGAGTGAGACAGATTACACCACAAATTACACCATAAGATCACTTATTAAACCATAAAGACAGTCTTTTCGGTTGGTCTTCGCTTGAGAAATCATTTAGCTACTCACAAGTTTGTGATACTATTACTTAAATTAGAAACCGAAACTCAGTTTCTAGTACATAGGAGTAATGAGTAAATGTAATCAGGTAACTTTTCTTATCAGCAGTATAACAATTGTTTTACAGTAGGTATATTTTTTCGGATTTTGTTGTTGTTTTTTTGTCATTCTTTTAAGCAGTAGTTTGCCAGTTTTATTGGTGGTCCGCAGGAAGTCACCTGAAAAAGGAAGGGAAAAAACAATAATAATGATCAGAACAAATGAGGTTTTGATTTGATCCTGTAGTGTTAAGTTTGATCTGCAGTCGAAATCATTTCATGATTCTGCGACACAATAAATAGTATTTTCTGATGATTCTTATTACAAAATGTTTTTCTTGGTTTTTTTTTTTTATTTTTTTATTTTTTTGATCGCGAGATGTGTTTACTTGTAAATGAGTTTGTTTACATATTTGTTTTTGTTTGCTTGTTGAGAAACGCTATTGTAATTTGTTTTTAATTGATCTTATACAAATTGTAGCACTTAAACAAGTTTATATTAATTTCTTTGTACATATTGACGCTGCCAAAATGGAAGACGATTGCAAGGAAACTTATTTCGATAGTGAAGCACATCAGAAGTGACAAAAGTCAAATTGAAATAGACATTTGCAGTTGAAATGCGCTTCTAAGCTACGCTCCGACGAAGATCTTTACAAGTGATTATGCCTGTACGAAATTTATACGGCAAACAAATATGTTAACATTATCATAGTTTTGGCCATAGTTATTCGGACCTTTTATTGGAGGATATCTTAAATATTTCTTCTTTTTTTTAAAATAAAAAATACGCTTATCCTGAATTTGGTATTTTTTATTCTAAACAATATTCTGAAATTGCTGCTGCAGATATGTTCTTTAATTCGGATATTTCTCTCCTCCACGAAATCAGTGAATGTTGCCAATGGACTTTAAGCAAAACTAAATTAACCAGTTCATTAAATCGAAGGAAATTGTACTCCCCTCCCCACCCCGTTTTGTAATAGTTTGCGATTATGCAATATAGGTAATTACAATCATTCGTTTTGTGGAGTGTTTCTTTTTTCTTCGTTTAAAAAAAAATTCTACTTGCATGTTCAAGTGGGGGATTTTACGAGTACGAGAAGACGATTACCGTGTCATGTTTTCCTGTTCTACAACACGTTGAAGGTATTTAAGCGCTGGCTTATATAACCCTCCATTGCCGTGAGCGTACTCTTTTAATGAATGTTTTATCTGCGCATCGGTTGTCTTGCATATTATTACAGTTTTTCATTACCACGAAAACACTTGGAATGATGAGGAGGAAGGCTTTTGAAACGGAGGTTTAGGGATGGAGGAGAAAGAGAGGGGTGAAACCTGTGTCAAGTCATCTGGTGCAGCTTTCATCCGAAGCAAGGAAATTGGAAGATATTCAGTGGCTGCTACAACTGTCGGTCAAATGGACCGTAACTGCAAACGAACTTTTTGTAACCAGTTAACAGCTCAAACCAGCGTTGCCCTGGTGCTAATAGCGTACATAAGCGATACATGTTTGTACAAACGTAAAACCAGCCAGTAATGATAATATCGGGTAAAGCAGTCACGCGTGTTGGCGAGAAAGTGCGTTCGTGTACTCTGCAGCAGTCGTACCGTTTGTCTTTTGGCTAAAGATGTGATGCATCGCTCCAGGTTCTGCCTTCTGTGTCGATACCGACCACCGGTAGTTTGGCTAAACATTTAATTTACTATTCATATATATATTACCATGCCACTTCTGGAAACATCGAATGACAATGTAGTACTTTAATCTCATAGACATTGTCGTCTTTGGGCTTAATAATTTTTTAAAGTCTGTTTTCAAGATTTTTTAAATGCAATACTAGTTATAATTTGAATTAACTCAGTAATTATTTTGCACATCTGAAGCCACCATCAAAAAATTGTAAGTTACTCTTGTCTCAGAATGCAACCAGGCAGTCAGATTGATCGTGGATTCAGTTTTGTAAAAAAGTATAGTGTAAATGGGGGTGGAGTGGAGGTGCAGATATTTTACATACACACACACATGCACACAATCATGCACACACCACATTATATTTTTATTTTTACTACCTTGTGACACGGCACATGCCACTTAGTTATTGAAAATGATTATCATTGGATAATTAATCTTTCATAAATAATTTCATGTGATAAGAATATTAATTTTATTTTATTATTTATCCTCAGACACCACTCGTCTCTCACTTGGCGGATATTTTGGCGTTGTAAACGTTTTCTCTATTCCACAACATCAACCAACATTTACTGTCACATAAGGATTTCCATGAGTGGAAAACTTCTTACTAAAGGAGAAGACAAATACGAAATTTAATCTATATTTAGCGAGCCCCCCATCTACCCTCTTTCTTCTCCAACATAAGATTAATAAATTATCAATATCAGTATGTGTAATATGGTCAGTAAATTTAACAATAAATTTATTAAAAGAAAAATCAAATTTATATAGACAAATTCAATGAAATAGATAACTAAACACAATATTCCATGAACCCACGTTCGGATAACTATTGTTTACAGTCTATCTACATATATATAATAATAAATATAATTACAGTTCAACAATAGAGTCAATACAAATTGCAGGTAAATCCTATCAAAGAATAGAAATGGAGTGTATATATATTTACTATATATAGCAAATGTCTAAATTTACATGACCTGGATTAAGCAAGTCTTGACAGTCTTTCACTTGCTTTTGCAACAATGTCACTGTGTCAAAATGTCCATGCTCAGCACCACCACTGGAAATTCTGACATGCTGCTATATTCTCGAATATCTCCTCCCATGTCACTCTTTCATGTAGGACTTGATTTCAGCAATTCTGTTAACTTCTCTGCACCAGAATTCTCCAGAATGTATCAGCTTATTTTGCTCTGATACAACATTAGTGCACAGCATACTCCCTTAACCCGTTTGTTGTCCACACTGATCTGCTGCTATGCGATAATTGAATGGGTCAGCATGCTAAAAAATTAAAACCAACTGTAATTATCAATGGATTTTAAAAATTTAAATTACTACTTATTACTACTTAGACATATTAATTAATTTTAAAAGTAGAATTTTGAATTTATTTCAAGTTAAAAAATAAAAAAATAATAAAGCATTTTCGTATCTTTTAGTTGAAACTGAAAATTATATGATCGGTTTTTTTATTATTATTATTATTTTTATTTTATTTTTTATTATTATTATTATTCAACAAATATTTTTTTAAATTAGTTAATTCAGAACTATTATAGACTTAGCACTACATTTATTTCAAATTAAAAAATTAATAATAATTAGAAAAATAGTCTTACCTTTTGTAGAACTTGCGAACATGCCCAAATCCATGAAAATAAATCCAATAAAACCACTTTTCTTCTTTGAACATTTCCAAAATAATGCTCTATATTATTTTTCAGATGTGAAAAATAATTAAAATGTATATTTTTCGAGCAAAAGCTCCATGCTTTTTGCACAATGAAACCACACAAAGCCACGTGGTACTTTGACAAATGACATATGTTTTTGGTGATATTATCACATGGTCACATAAAAAAATTCCAATAGGGGCTAGTTGAATTTAATCTACAGTTCATTAGAATCAGCCACACAATTCACTTTATTAGATAGGATCAAGCAGTCAACATGCCATCGGCCTCCAAATTTACCAGGCTATCAAAAAAACTTTGTTCAAAATGGCTGCCAAGCATGTACCAAGCATGGGTTGTGAGAAAATCCCTTTTTGAATGACACTGATCATTCCAAATATAGTAACCAATGAAAAAATTAGAGCACATTAGTTGCTGAGGCTGATTGGTTAAATAGAATGGCAAGCACACTAATACTAAGCCTGCGTGTGTGTGTGACCCATTTCATCCCATGAATGACGAACGGGTTAAACTTACACAACTGCAACACACTCTGCAATTTTCCTGCACTTCCTCAGTCACTCATGTCACAACAGTGAACAAACAAACTTGAAAGTTGAACTTGAGGTTCACTTGAGACTCACAGCTCAAGGTTGAACTCACACTCTCAGAGTAAGACTCAAACCAACAAATATACACTTGAGCACTGCAACATATAATTAAGGAGCAAGCCTAAGTTTATCATTTATCACAATTTAACTCCTTTCTGTCTCACATCCCATTATCAAACTTACAATTCCTGCAACAGTATTCATTATCCCCATGCATACACATGGTAAAATAAACACAGTATATCAAACAATGTCATGTATTCAAACACCACATGGGTGCAGCTTAGTTCAAACATTTGTAGTAACAAAAGCTAATTCACATAATACATTCCTACATAAACACAAGTATAACATATAGTAAAATGCATGAAATGTTTCTAAGTCCATTCTCTCTCAATCAGTCAATTAAACTCACCACTCAAGCTAATGACTGCCTTCAAACCTCTATTTCAAATTCAAAGTGATCATGGTGTAAAATTCTCTACAGCAAGTGAACTCATTAAACTCAGCCCATTGGTTGGTCTCATTCTCATAAATCATAATCATTGGATGATAGGAAACTTCTCACTCAGTTTCCATAAGGCAGCAAATCTAGAATATTCTTGCCTCAGGCTGTTTACTTCAAACTCAGGCACTTTCAAAGTAACACCATATGGAGTGCCCAATGTCAGGTCACTCTGACAATTTAGCAGTTTATATAACAATTAAATTTTAAAATTGGTAGGGGCAAATTTACTCTGTCACACCTTTGCTGTGTTTTTATACAGCAGTATTAGAAAGTACATTACCTTGTTCACTAAATGCTTATATATTATAATTTAATATTTCGTTGTTTACTTGTAAATGCAAAGCACTTTAACTTCAGTCATTTGTGCTTTGACTACGTCAAATTTTGGTTTTCATAACTTCATTTATATCAATGTAACTATGCAATAATAATAGATAGATAATAATAATAGATAACA
Organism: Sinotaia quadrata; assembly: GCA_028829895.1. Classification (NCBI taxonomy): domain Eukaryota; kingdom Metazoa; phylum Mollusca; class Gastropoda; order Architaenioglossa; family Viviparidae; genus Sinotaia; species Sinotaia quadrata. The sequence continues at coordinate 26,626,914 of CM054181.1, forward strand.
AAATTTGATTGATTTTGCTTATTGTCCAATACCAGTCTTGTATTTTGCAGAGATTGGTTAATTGATTTTGCTTAATACCTGCTTCTATCAGTTTTTTGATTTTGATTGAGTGACAGTGTAAAGTGAGTACAGTTTATCTCACTTTTATCCCCAGCAATAGATATAAAAGGTTTGATTATTGAAACTCACTTCTTTTTAACTCATCCCAATATCAGAAGCTATATGACACAATTAGTGAATTGATCATGGCTAGTATCTTTTAAAGATAAAGTCTTTTGGGAGTTATATTTTGCTGTATTGCCATGTGCTTGATAATGTCTTCACCTCCTTATCCTTATTCTAAATAGAAATAACTTAGATATTTTACTGTAATCTACTGAGGGATGAAATCTATTTACTATTTCATGCAATAGTTAATCAATAGTTAATGCATACTAATTACTATATGTAGCATGTATTTCATACTCTGTGTATTTACTGTCAGGCATCACTTGGTCACAAGTTTCATCATATACCTCTCTCTAACAAGTATGATAAAAATTGGGAGAGAAGAAATAAACATGTTCATTTGCAACAAAATTCAATTGCCTATGCCACTGTTTAACTTCTGGCAGAACTTACTGATTCCTATTATATTAATTCAAGAGATCAGCAGAGACATAATCCCTTCTGATTATTTACAAATTCTGTATCATTTACATTTCTACTGGTTGCCACTGTTCCATCATTGCCTCAGTTTATCTAGCAATTGAGTGTGCCAAATCTTGTTCACACTCAAATTACATGTGAATCTTCTCTGTATTGTTGCAGATTCATCAGCATTCTTGTGTAGAAGGCTGATATTTTTACCTGTTAATCTACTACCACATCTTCCTCTGGCTTGAGTTTAGTAGTTAATCTCACATGAGTAGCACTCATGAATAGTAAAAGGGAAGAGGTATATAGTAGTCTTACTTTATGTAGATATTTTGCTTTCTTTTGGAGATGGAGGTTGGGGGTAAACTGTTGATTAATAGAGTTTTCTTGAATACTTGCATTTTATTTGTTTAGTACATTTTTCTTAGCAATATCATGACAGTTACATATACATGTACAAGTGGCAAGTAAATATAAAAGTATGCTTCTAAGAATATTGTGACATATACTTTAATAAAGGAAAGATAGCATATGTACAGATACTTCAAATGATTCTGAATTACATGAATTTCTTCACAAATATACATATGTAAGGTTTGTTAGAATTGTACTTATAATATTATTTAAAGGCCTTTAGAATAGTACTTGTAATATTATTTAAAGGCAATTAACTCTACTTCTCTCCTTAATAAAGGGATGTAAGTGGAGTTGCTTTTCTCACAACTCTTTGACAACTGTATATGAATGAAGTGGTTAAACTTGAAAGTAGATTTGATTTACCTTTGATTCAAGTAAATTTGTGTCCTATGTATTTCTCTACCTTGTGCTAGTCCCTTTTAACAATCCAAGTTGTGTGGAAAACTATCCTTCACACATTGATATAATGATTTCACTTAAGAGTGCTCTGAAAGATTTTGTTAAATGCTTTCGTTTTTGTCACAATTATCAGTGGTCTTTCCCTTTCATGCTTTTAAATCCCATTTCCATGTATTTATAATTTTGCAAATTACCCATTGTACTAAATTTATAATAGAACGTTTTAATTGAGAGCTTCATATTAAGTCATCAGTATTAGTTTCTTCTCTGAATTAAAATCTTTTGCTAGGTTATGTCACTGTTTACTTTGAAGCATAAATGAGAGTGACAGATGCCTACTTTTGTCATCTGTGCCAGCAGAAAATAGCATCACTACAACGTAAAACATCTAATAACTAATGGCATCAGATGCTGGCATTTTGGCTCATGGTTTGTTAATGTGAATAGTTCAAGCAGTATCAGGAAACAATGCAAAGCATTTTTAAGCATAAAAATTAACAAACATATGCCAGAATGTTGTAAGTGGTAAAGATGTAAAATCATCATCCACCAACAAAACAGATAACTTGGCAGGTACTACCTGCATGTCTACTTAATGTGCATTAACTCATAGGTGATGATGCATGTTAGTAAAAGTTACACAACATCCTAACCTATTTTTGTAGTATGCTATTTAGAAAAACAGTAAAGTTATTGTGTTTTTAAAAATATATCTTAATTAAAATGCAAATATAAACTGTCAAGCACAAAAGTACCTAGTTTGAATTTTCTTTCCAATAATTGTTTGATTCTTGTACATTTGTTGTTGTTTATTTTTTATTATAGAGCTTTATCAAATTATATTTATATAAATCGATAAGTTCTCTTTAAGTTACTAGTAGTTTTCACTAGCCTATAGACTTGTGCAATCCATGGGATTGGATGCACTTTGAATTACACTGACTTTTTTGCTGGTCTTGCAAATTGATGTTATTTGTGTTCAAAGTGCACCACATCCCATGGATTACATTCATCCACAGGCTTGTGTTGAAGGAGCATTTAGTCTCATATCAAAAGCATGTTTTGTTTTTCTGTTTCAATTTTTTATTTTAATTTTATTGGAATGATTTTTCTTTGACATCTTTTGGGTTTTCTAGTATGATTTCCATTACAAAATGCTTCTTTTATTTGTTTATCCATGTGTATAATATATATCTTAGAGAATTTAAATCATACATATAAAATTCTTTAAGGGAATAAGGAAATAAAAAGTGTATTCTTCAACCCACCCACCCCTCCTTACATGCATTTGATGAAACTGAGAAAGTAATTGAAATTAAATATATTGGAGTTAAGTGATTGCTATTACACTACAGTTATTACCTCTTTATCCTATATGATATCGTATTAAATGGGGATGTGTGTGCATTTTTTTAATGATTTGGTGGGTTGACAATTGATTATTTGATAAGTCTCTTGTTATAACCTTATCTACATTATAAAATAACAAGGGTCCACAAGCCCATGTGACTATAATTTTTATGTTAGCAACAAGATTTTTTTAAAATTTCAATAATATTATAAGTATTTAATTTCTACAATTTAAATCATGTTAAGTGTCCATGGAATTCAGTAGGCCACTAAATTCAGATGTCTGAATATGTATCAGTTACTGAGTTAGATTTTGGAAATAATGAAATGCTTATTTCAAATTCTTTTCCATTTTTTCCAATACATGTAATTGGTTGTCATTTTCTCACGTTTATGACGTGTATTTCTGAAGTTAAATATATTTAGAAATCATTTAAATGCACTTTTACATTTCTATGGGGGATTACTTTGTATCTGAATTGCACATTAAAAAAGAATATATATATATATATATATATTATTCTTCTTTAATATTAAATACAAAACTCATAATTTAACGAAAGGGTGGCAGAGTAAATTTGCCTATCCCTGTTTCTAGACTTAATCAGTTAATGGTTATATAAATTATTACATTGTCAAAGTGGCTTGGCATTAGACACTCTTTATGATGGTATTTTAATGTAAGTGTCAGAGTTGGAGTAAACAACTTGAGAATATGCTGATGCAATCCAAACCAGTTCCTAATGGATGAGTAGTTTTTCTGACTAATAGTCTCACACTTGTTCATATAAATTTCATCCACTATGGATGGACTGGAAGTTTCTTTGTTGAAGAAGTACTCTATTCTATCACTTTGAATTTGAACATAACTCGAGTCCAGTCATAAAGGCAATCATTGGCTTATGGTAAGTTAACTGACTGATAAAGGAAGAATGGACTTGACTATTTTGTACATGTTTTCTATTATCTATGATTTAAATTGGAGAATGCTTTTGTAATTGAACCATTATTTATATGTTCATTAATTTGACTATATTGTACATTATACTTGGGAATTTTGATTGATGCTATATTTTTTATACACTGTGTGTGTGTGTGTGTGTGTGTGTGCGTTTTTGCGTGCGCGAGTGCATCAAGCTAACGAAATTTGTGCAGGATTTATAAGTTAAGAAAGAAGATGAGAGATGAAATATGCCTAAAATTTAGTGCTGCCTTAATTTGACTTTTCCAGAGCAGAGCAAGCCTTTTTGGTTGTCACTTCATGCTACTGTGACCACTGTACTGTACTTGAATACATCTGGCATTGACGTTAACTTATCAGTAAAACATGTTGCTGATTACTGTGAATTCCATTTGAGTGCCAATATGGTGGAAATTGTGGCTTGAGTTTGTCTCAAGAATTCAGGAAGAATATTTTGAATGTTCCTCATGGTGCATTAGGTAAATGCATAGGAAAATTCAAGAACATTCCTAGTGATTGATAGTGCATGTAAAATTTGACGATTCTCTATAGCATGCTTGGAGAGAGAATCGAAGATTCTGGAACAGTTGTGTAACATGCCTCTAGAAGGTACAAGGAAGGACCATGCCTAAATATGAAAGACAGTGACTTGTTACAAACCGACATGACTGTGAAACATGTGCCGGCGACAGCCACCATCTTTGAAAAGGTTATGTGTTTTGATTTTAATTATTTCTCTTAACTCTACTCTCTTTCCCATAATGATAACCATGAACTTGATTATGTATTTATTATTAATTGACTGCTTATGCCTATGCTAGGATAAATAGAACAATTGTCCAGCATTAATTGAATATTGTTGTGAAGTGATGTAAATGTCAATGCTCTTTGAGTATATTCATATGTTATATATTTGTAATATGTATATATTTGATTGTTGATTTAAACTCTTGACATATTGATAGCCATATGTTGGGAAGACAGTGAGTGGGTGGGGGTTCATGAAATATAGATTAAAGACAGATTTGCCTTTAATGTTGTGGAAGAGAGAGAAAATGTTTACAATGCCCGCATATCTGCCATGTGAGAGAGACAAGTGGTATCTTCTGGAGAATTATTAATAACATAAATTAAGTTTATCATCACTTGTAATTAGTTATGGATGATTAATAAATAATAATAATAATAATCATAATCATTAACTAGGTGATGATAGTGTCATATAAAGTGGAGCTTGTTCAAAATTGTTGAACTAATTGTCATTGTGTTGAAATTAGTAAATATGTAAATAATTGTTGAAAAATTTGTTGAGCTTAAGAAATTAATGGAAATCCTAGACCTAGACAAACAGAGCTAGAGAAGAGATAATTGACTAGTGGAATAGACATTTAGAAGCAGTCTTATCTCACTAATTATTTTATAACACTATCTAGAACTGTCTTGCTTTGATTGCATATTGTATTGATATATACAGGTCATACTGGTGTCACTGCCCAAGTAACAAATGTCATAGAACCAAGCAGTGCACCTTTTTCAATGCAAACATAAATGGACATTGTGTTCCAGTCCTCAGTGACACTGGTTGCAGAGTTGGTTAGTAGTACAACCTAGTCTGGTGAAGGAAAATGACTACACTGAAGAGTTTCAAATAGTCACTCTAGCCACTTGTGTAAAAGATAAAGTACTCATTTTGATGGTAGACATAGATAGCAAGTATGTATGTGGATGCATTCATGCTGTAAGTCTAGTAAATTGTGTCTAGAGTGCTGTCATGGGCTGTAAACACATTCTCAATGGTGAAGACACCCCAGGTTCACTCAGCATGTGCATACTCACATATAGGCAAGCTGCAGCACAGGAAGCTGAAGGTATGCAGGTGTACCATAAATAGTCAGTGGCAAGTGTGAAGGTGATGCAGATGACTTTGGCTGAAACTGTTGGTGGTGGGGTGTATCACCAGGAAGTCACACCAGACTGTCTTGGCAGGGCAGATAATTGTTTCTGACTGTAAGACTGTGGCTGAATCTGAAAGGGAAAAGGCCCTGCACAGAGCAGCACAATTGACAGATGATTTTCTAGAGAAAGATCAAGAGAAGACCAAACTCTCAGGATCATATGTCTAAATTTTCTGGCAAAGCTATTGAGTTTAGCTGGAAGGATGGTCTCTGATTTTAATCAGGAAAGGACTGATAGCAGTCAGTTGGTGGTACCTCTGAGCTATCAAGCGAACATGTTGCATTAGGCTCATGACCCACCCACTGCTGGTCATCTAGGACCAAACAAAACTTTAGTTCATGTGGAGGCTGAGTTTTATTGGCTAGGTATGATGGGAGACATCACTCAGTACTGTCAGTCATGTGATATCTGTCAGTGAGTGAAAAGAAGGCCCAGTTGCACTAGTTGAAACCCCAGCTATTGATATTCCCATATATCTGTCAAGTGAGAGAGACAAGTAGTGTCTTCTGGAGAATTATTAATGACTTAAATTAAGATTCTCATCACTTGTAATAAGTTATGGATGATTAATTAATAATAATCATAACCATTAACTAGGTGCAATAATGTCACAGAAAGTAAATAAACAATTGTATTAGAAGAATATGTCAGCATTTCTTACTAAAATATCAGGAGAACTTAACATATTCAGATTCTACTAATTTAAAACTAGGTATAGTATAAGGAAATTTTGTGTTATGCAATGTGTATGTGTGGTGGTGGTGGTGGGAATTGGAGGTTCACTTAACTGTTAGTATGTTTTGTTTTGTTTGCCTATTCTTGATGTAACATCTTGGGAACATTTCTACATCTGCATAATTATATTGGCATTCTTTTGGACTTGTGCCCCATTTTATTATATGACAGTTTCATTTAACTGTCTTATTGGCTAAATGGCTTTATTCTGAACTTGATTACTAGAATTGTAATAAAGCATTTCTTATAAGTGATTAATGAATTATTTACAACTTTGTAATGTCAGGTCATGATGTTTAATTCTTTCTTACTTAGCATCATCTTCATTGTTTTTGTTTCAGGCTCAGTTATTAGATATGCGGTCAGAAGTAGTAGAGGAAAGAGCTGCTAAAGAGGCCCTACAGGCAGAGCTACATACTATGTTGTTGCAACTGCATTCTACACAACTTCAAATTCATGGTCTCCGTGGAGTAGAGGTAGACTCTGATGATATCAAGAGAAAGCTGGTAAGTCATGTGAAAATTTCTTGTTGAATTGCTATTTTTAGATTTCAGATAATAATGTGTTATCGTGCAGACTCTACTTCTGTTTGTAGTTTGGTGGTGGGAGTGGGTTAGTTATATTCTGAAAAAATAGTGAAGTATCACAATTTTGATTAGGACATGCAACTTTCCTTTTTCTTCACATTTTTGTTAATTTTGTACATTCTGACATAAAGTATTAATTTCCTTTTATTCATTTTTCCCCTTGTTTTTGGATAATGTAAAGGACCCTATTAGTAAAAGCCCATATTAGTAAAAAAAAAAAAAAAGGATTATTTTTTGTCTTTTTTCGTACAGTTGTTTTTTTTCTATCTCATACTAGAACTGTACAAAGCATTTCTTGTAGAAACAACAATATTGATATGTTTGATGGTGTAGGTTTATTCTGGCAAGTTCAAGTTGAACTGAAGCTTGTTCAACTTCAAGGTTACCAAAAATAAGAACTAAAAAAATTAACTTTTTCAAACTTTAATGCCTTTATTAGTAGCTTTTGTAGTGATGTTTTATTATTATTTTAAACAAAGTCCATATTATTTATACTGATCTGCCAATCACTGAGTAGGTGAAAGAATAAAATGGACTACAGTTTTATATTATAAAATCACTTAACTCATATTCTTTGAACAGTGTATATCAATATGGCTTGTTTCTTGTAATGTTTTTTTAAATTTTTTTTTAACTGCAGATCACATTATTTATGTCTCCTTGCCTACTCTCTGTTTATGCTCAGTGTTGTCTGTCATTAATTTTAGGTTTTAATTTTTTTTTTTTAAATGTTGCATAAGTCATATTGCTTTCTGCTCTGTATAAAGTGCATGACATTTCATACTTTAAAAGATATTTAAAATGAAAAAATAAATAAAACAAGTTATACAAAACTGAGTACATATATTTTTTGCAGCTGTTGTCAATAATAATGCCAGGTGTTAAGGAATAGAATCAATAGAAAGCTTTTTGAAGTGAATTTATTACTTTTTGTTTATAGCAGGGGTCACCAGCACGGTGCCCACAGGCACCAAGTCGCCCGCAAAGACCATATGAGTCGCCCGCAGGCCTTTTTCTAAGTCTTTACATTATGAATAATGTAAAAAGGCAAACTAGAAGAGTGTATCAAACTGGTAGCCCTTTGTATGACTTTTCACTCCACCCAGTTATATTTACATTTCATGACAAACTGACAGCGCAGTGTGTACAATATGGTTAATTTTAATAATTTTAATAACCTTTCATCAACAAAAAGACACACATTTAATTTTTCATCTCATGGTGATTTTTCTATATTCATTTCTCCTTGAGAAGAGTTGTGATGTACAAGTATTTCTGTCACTAAACTTTATGCAGTAGAAATATTCATATGATATTTTTTTCAAATTATTCATATTTATATTCATAAATATTCATCTTTAGGAAAATTAATTTGACTGTTTCCTCTTCAACACATTACAAAGAACTTCATAAATTTGTAAATATAAAATAATAATGATAATATCATGAATTAGTTACATTTTTCAAAGGTACCATATCCTGGAAAGATAACTCTCCTATCATTTTGTCTATGTGTATTGAGTTTAAGTACCAAAAAAGAAAAATAACTTTTCTTTCCAATTAAATTACATTGTTACAACAGCGATGGCAGGAACATTTTCAGAATCATTGACATTTCAAAACAGCTAAGATTTCTGATAATCTTGTAATCTTGATATGTTTTGATTAAATTGATTAACATCATAAATTGCTTACATATTTATGTACATATCCATGTGGTTTCATTTGCATTTAAAGTTTCACATAGCTTTGTGTATGTTTTAAACCTAAACTAGTAGTAGTAATGATTGAAAAAAATTATGAATTACATTCAAGAATAAAAACATCCTGATTAAGCTTATTATACATTAAAAAGATACTTTGTTTATTACTTAATATTGACTTCAAGGCATAATTTGTTTCATGTTTAATTGAGAAAAATAGAGCTTATTTTATGATGGTTGATAATTTTGTAACTACGAGACGAAAAGGTTTCTGCATTATGAAGTTATAGTTTTATAACCATGTTAAATAAATGTGTATCGAGATTAAGTTAATAATTTAGGTTAATAAAGAAAATATATTCATTGTAATGAGATAATTATATTGCTTATTTTAAAATATTTTTTCCTGGTAAAATATGTCTCAACCTTACTTTCTAAGTTTTCAGCAGAAACATATGCTTTTTACATATTTCACATTCCTATAACATCAACAATATTATAATTTTTATCTTTTCATGTGAGCATTATGCCCACTTGTAGACTTTAACTGTAAAACATTTAGATTTAATCCACTTTATTTTTTGCATTTCATGTCTCAAAATGGTACACTTGCCCAGAGAATGAGCTATATGCTTTTTTTTTCCATAACAAATACATTTATGCTCAGTTTTGTAGCAACTGTCTTTTTATTCAGTCTTTAGATCTAGAATTATTTACATCCTTCCAAGAATGGTGATGAGAAAAAATAATGGAGCAGATCTTTATACAGTAAAGCAATTGCACGAAGAGACTGGAACAATAGGGCAAGAAGTCTCTATGAAATAAATAACTTTGACTTTCAGAATGCTAAGTTGTATGCAGTCTTATTTTTTCTTTCCTTCAATGTTATTGTTAACATTTGATCAATTTTTGCACCTTAAAAGCATAGTATCCTGTTGAAAGCAGTATATCAAATTCTGTTGATGACAAGTATTTTTTGTTACCTAGTCTTTGTTTCTTTCTGCCAGTGTTAACATTTTTATTTTATATTAGCACTTTGTTGGCTGCAGTATATAAAATCTCCTGTTGGATTAATTTCATTGGTCATAGTGTTTTCCAAATGCTACTGATATAAGTGTAATCATGTTTCTGATTTACCACAATTTGACCATGTCATGCCTTCTACTTTAAGTCTCTTGTAAACATCTACTGATTGTGATTTGGCATTCATTTTATTGATTAAATAGATATTTATAGCAAAATGCTCTTGGTGAGAAATTATATTTTTGGAGAATTTGTTTGCATACAAAATCTCTTGATTTCACCATTATGAAAAAAATGTAAATAAACTCTGAACACATTTTTTAATGTAATCACCTAAATAAAAATGTTAGAATATTGTGTATTGTGAAATGATTTTATGATTAATCAAGAGAAAATTAAACAATTTTTTTGTCTAGTATGAGTATGCTAAGCCAAAATTGTGTTTGGTAGAGTTTTTGTTTGTATAATTTTTAGTGTTTTTAAAATTTCAATAAAATAAATATACACATTTTGACAATTTATAATGCTATATATTTTCTTTTAATTCATTTTTTTTTTTTTAGTTGTATGGGAATTTTGCATGTGGATCTTGACAGCTAAAGTTGCTCCCATTTTTTTCTTTTCCATAAATGATGAAACAGTTATAGTGTCCAGTTGATGATGGCAGTGTGCCCTGTTGATGGCATCTAGAATCTGTTGATGGAGAGTCCTTCAGCTTTTGCCCTTTAAATCGTGAAATTGAACTGTCTGATATTCATGCCAGCAGTTAATTGGATCTGGTTATCAATGTCCTTTTACTATGTTTCCTACTGTTATGTTTTGCTATTGTTGCCTTCGTTAAACCCTTGTGAATCATTCTGGGCAATGTTGCTATTAATATTAATAGTCATGATTGATATGAATTTTTGTTGATTTCTTAAAACACTGTCTGGATGTTATATTGGGAGGTCCTATCTTTAAAAAAATCTATGTGTTTTGATGTAGAGTGTCAATTTTGTTCTCTTTGAATATTGCATTTTTCAGTTTATTTATTATGTGGCAGTTAATTTATTTGTGTTGTGTTAGTGTTCTTGCCAATGTATTTGTATTGTGGTATTGGTAGTAAGTTTGTCAGTTTATTTAATATATTTTATTATTTTTTGTCAATGTGTTTGTAGTTTGGGAGTACACTGGTCAATTTATTTGTGTTGTACTGTAGTAATGGTGTTAGTTTATTTGGTTTTTTGTTGTGGTAATGATGTTTATTTGCATTATAACAGTGCAAATGTCAGTTTAAGTTGTATTTGTAGTTGTGCACCTACTTTATTTGTTTTAGTAGGTAACTTAGTTTATTTTTGTTTTGGTAGTCCTTGTCAGTTTATTTTTGCTGTTGGCAATGCTTTGTCAGTTTATTTGTGTTGTAGAGCCTTGTCGGTGTATTTGTGTTGTGGTAGAGTCATGTCAGTTTATTAGTGTTATACTTATAGTAATGTCAATTTATTTGTATTGTGGTAGTCTTTGTAAGTTTATTTGTGTTTTGGCAGTACTCTTGTCAATTTATTTTTGCTGTGGTAGAGCTTTTTGAGTTTATATGTATTATAATAGAGCTTTGTCAGTTTGTTTGGATTGTGATAGAGCCAAGTTAGTTTGTGTTGTGATAGAGCCTGTCAGTTTATTTATATTGTGGTAGAGCCCTATCAGTTTATCTGTGTTGTGGTAAAACCCTATCTGTTTATTTGTGTAGTGGTAGAGCCTTATCAGTTAATTTGTGTTGTGTTAGTGTTCATTGTTGAATTGAGTTGTGGTGGTTCACTTGTCCATTTATCTGTATTGTCATTTATTTTTATGGTTGTGCAATTACCATTTTAGGTGTTGTAGTAGTACTCTCTGTTTATTTTGGTTAGGATAATATGCACTTTAATTGTGCTGTAATACAGAGTGTTGGTTGTCTGTTTAGTTAGGATAATATATACTTCACTTTAATTGCGCTGAGGTATTGCACATCAGTTTAATTGTTTATGGTAGTTGACATCATATTATTATTAATTGTGCTGTATGTAATACTATTACTAATAGGGAGTGATGGTAGTCTGGTAGTGCTAAATCAAGAAATCTTAGAAAACTTGTCATGCTAATTTATTGAAATTATGTTACTCTGTATTTGCAATTTATTTCATTTTTCTAATTAAGTAATATGAAAAGTAATATATATATATATATATATATATATATATATATATATATATATACCATAGAAAATTAAATATCTTATTAAATTTGCAATTGTTACTCATGAATGTTAGTGATGTGTTTTTGTCAGCCTGACTTCTTCCTTTAATTTCATTCTTGCCTTAATAAAGCTTAGTTATGTAAAATTCATGAAACTGTGATAGAAGTGGAGATACATCTAATGATACATCTAATGATATCTAATAATAATTATTTTACCCCATTCACACCTCCAACTCTAATCATAAAATCCTATCACAATTGCAATTCTGTATTATACTCTTTTGTGTGTTATACATCTGAGTTAGTTTTCATTTTTACATGTGAAAGCAAGCAACTAATCATTATTGAAAAATCAATGGGAAATCCAAGTCCTACCCCGCAGTCCTGCTAGCTTGGTTATGTTCCTTGGAATTGGAGCTTCTCAAGAGACTGCAAGCAGCAGTGCTGTGTAATAAAAACTAAAAATATCTAAAGTCAAGAAGAACTCACATTATTACTTCTCAATCAACAAAAATAAATTAAATTTATCATAAAAGGCCAACATTCTTTGAAACCAACATTTTAAATTTTCCATTTTTTCCAATTTTCCCAAATGAATGTGCCAGTTTTTACTGTTTTTAATTTGTTTTTGTTTTCTTGAAGTTGGTGATGGTGGTTAATCATTGGGGAGCCAATCAGTCCTACATTTTGCAACCAAAATGGTCATATGTGTGATTAGAAACCAAGACTGGCCACAAACAAATAAAGTAATCATTTTGATCAGCAGAGGATACAATTGCTGGACCATCAGCTAAGTTGTTAGCAGCAGAATTATTTTCAATAAATTCAACAATATTTACATAAGTCAAGAGGACATATCAGAGTTTACATCGTTAATGTAACTTCTCAATAAAGTAATAATGGATTATTTTTGTAATAAGTAATATACTTTTCAACTCTCATGGAAAAACATATGTGAAACATTGTGTTTTGAAGTGCATTCAATGCAGAACATATTTTGTTTTCAGATCCTTGAACCTCGAGCTCTACTTTGGTTTTTGTTCAGCATTCCTTTTTCTTGTCATCTCTTGACTGGTCTTTCACTTAAGTCTGCCTTCTGTCTTTTATTAATTATATATTGATGCAGTGTTCTGTTTGTTTGTTGTTGCTGTTTCTTGGTTTCTTGGTTGTTTGGTTTTTTTAACAGAAAACTGAGCAATGCATTGTATTTTTCTGCTTTACATGACATTTGGCATAGTACTCTCACTCCCACCATTGTGATTGCTTTTTCTTTTAAGTTAGCATACAGGTGTGTGAATCATGTGATCACATATATTTCATTTATTTGATTATTTATCTAAACAGTGAAAATATGTTAAATATAAATATATATGTTAAATAAATATAACATCATATGCATCAGGGGTGCACAAACCGCAGCCCACGGGCTGCATGTGGCCTGAAACAGGGCTCTATGCAGCCCATGGAGGACTTTGGGATGTTACCATTATTAACTATGTAAAGTGTGAGTGTAAAGCACATTATTTCATTATTTGTATTGTTTTTTTTATACTGAGCCATCCATGTGGCAGCCCTTTACACACTATCAATTGGAAATTTGGCCCTGTGGCCTAAAACGTTTGTACACCCCTGATATACATTGTCAGTGTGGTCTATCGATGACGCAGAGTGGTAAAGAATACTATGCTGAATGGGTTAATTGTCATCAAAACCAACATTTATTATATTTTTAACAGCTATACAAATTATTAATCATTCAAATAAATTAAATTATCTTTGATTTTTAGCAATAATGATTCAAAGCCAAACTATCTGTTGACAGTCCGTTTGATAGAATGATGTCTAACTGTAATATAAACTTCACTGTTGAACACACAAGCACATGCATGCAATAATGAGTGTGTGTGTGTGTGTGTGTGTGTGTGTTATTGTTACAGACATTTATTTTGTGTATATATTCTCCCTCTGTACAAATTAAGTAAAGTCAAGGACTGTTCTTACTTATAAGTGACTAGAAGAATTTTTAAGTAATTCTACATTAAAACATATACTAGCCATAGGATAGTGATTTGAAAATTCTTATTTGGCAGGCTGCGAATAATAAGAAACGTAGACACTATTTCTATAAGTATAATGCATGATCTTGTGTATTGAAGAAATTATATGAATTGGTAATTTGACTTCACATTCAGTATTTACCACTTGTAGTTGCTGTACAATTGTATACTTAGATGCTATATAAATAATATATAATTGGTTGATTATTTAATAATTTTACGAAATACTCAACAACAACTAAAAAGGAGGGGGTGGGGGCAGCATTGACAATTCATTGAATCGAAAATATAAAGATAAAACATAAGTTTTACTGTTATAGCAATTTCATTTCTTTGATGATAGGAAGGAGAGTTGTCCAAGCGGCAACAAGCAGCAATGAATGTGGGACGACTGGATGCTGAGCTGAAAAGCTTGCGTCGTGAGAATCAGGAACTACGACAATACATCTTGGCGCTTCAGAGTGAAGTTTACGGAGCTCGTCTTGCGGCCAAATACCTGGACAAGGAACTGGCAGGAAGGTAAGTGGGGAAATAATTGTCAGTAATGACTTTAAATAATAATGCTGATCCCTCAGACTAGTTATAGCCTGCAAGCAAATAGTGTATTGTTTGTTGTTAAAACATTGTTTGGGTTTTTTTACAAAACCTCTTTTCTCTGCCATTCTCTGCAAAATACATACAGTTCTTTTAGTCTGAAGTTAAATTGTATGGACCATATATACCTCCTATTTTAGGACATTCTCTGCTAGGCTTTTACTTTTGATTGAATGTTGTCAGCTGATTAAACTACATACTTATTATTTTTTATTTTATTTGTAAATATTTCATCTTAACTCTATTTTCTTTTCTCTTAATATCCACCTATTACCAAAATTAATGTGTGTGTATGTGAGAGATTGAGAGAGAGAGTGAGTGTGTGTGTGTGTATGTGTAGTATTGTTTGTATTATTAAAAATTATGTGCTTAAACAGCCAGCCCTAGACTTTGCAAGTTGCAGAATATCAGTTACAAATGATAAACACTCTGTGAAATGTAAATAGTTGTTGCAGATGCCTTTGCCATAGAATTTTTGTGGATAAAAGTCTTTTAGCATTGCTTTCATTTCATCAGAAATTAGGCTTGAACAGAGTATATTTCATTTGTCCTATATATGTCAATCATTAGATCTCAGACTTGTCCCAATGTATAGTAGTTAGCCAGTATTTAAAACAATATAGAGCTGTTAGCTTGGAGAAATATATATGTCTGCTATCAGACTGTAGACAGTAGTTTTAGTTTAAACACATCATGATTTGGCATTTTCTCTTAATTAAGTTAAACAGACCACATAAGCATCATTTTTAGCCACTGTATTTTGAATTACAAATTGCTCTTAGTTTGAAGTTGAACAAACATCGTATGTTTAGTCATATATTCTGTGACTTACCATGTTCTTCACTTGGTATACATATATATATATATATTCTCTGCATATTAGCTTGAACATATATTTGTATGTATTGTTTAAACTTTTAAACCATCATCTAGAATTTAAGGTAATATACTGTGCTCTTAGTTTACACAAATCATGCATAAATCTAATTTAGCTAGTGCCTTTGTTTGAACAAATCTATTTAAAGTTGATCTATATCAAAATGTCTCTTTAGATATATTGTTGGGATCGTGAATGGATGGGGAAATATCTCTAACTGTTATTTCAGTAATGTTGTGGGTATACATGCACATCTAATAATATTCAGTTCTAACTAAACCTTCCATTTTCTGTCCCTTCTAAGTATTGCACAAGTTTCCCGTGCCAACATTCCACACGTTTTTTTAAGACTCAACTGAAGCTCGCACTTTTTTTTAGTCCTTCTCATAGTGTGTATTTGAATTGGAGAACAATATTTTGTTTGTTAAATGTATATATTTACCTTTATAGTGATATATTTACCTTTATAGTGCCACTCATTCCATATTTACTACATTTTACACACTGCTGGCTGAATCACTTGAACAAAACATGGTCTAATGCAAAGTTTATTAATTTGTATTTACTTTGTAATGTTTAAAGTTTATTTAAATTTACATTTGGTTATTGCTGATTGCTGATTTCAAGAGTAATGTTAAATATGTGCAGTTGTAATAATTTCTTCTTCATTGAAAAACTTCAATAAAAGTAAAACTCTTTTACAGTATCTGTTGTTATTTGACCCAGGTAAGAAATTTTTTAAATGGAAGATTTTTAATTTATTGTGATACTCGTAGAATTGTTTTAAAGATAAATCATTCAGATAGATGTATTCTTTTTTAGTTAGTTATTAGGATTGTTGTAGAGAAAAATATAATATATATGTGTATATTTTATAAAAAGTTATAGATTTTGATTGTATCTTGACAAGTGTGTTTTAGAGATAAATATAAAAGATAATATAAGATAATCATTTAAAATTAATAACTGGATTGTTGTGAATGTAAACAAAATATGTTAAATCCGTATACTAAACTTATTTGGTGTAGAGGTAAGCAAAAAAGATATATAGGAATATTGTTTATCTGACAATTAATAACTGAACCTATAGTACAGGGGTCGGGAACCTTTTTGTCTGAGAGAGCCATGGACACAACATATTTTGAAAAGTAATTCTATGAGAGCCATACATTATCATGATTATGTTTAAAACTAAAAATTCAAGTAAATGTGTAATTTTGTGTAATTTTCACACTAAAAGTACAATAATTATGTCTCTAATTCTTTTTAATAACATTATTATGCTGTTGCTAATCAATAATGAGAATTTCTTCCCATTAATGCGACTTCTGGTGCTGCATGGCTTTGCTGATGGCTTTGTAGTCTGGTTGATACGTGGTGAGGTTAAGCTTCATGCAGGTGTTGAGACTTCCATCCGTTAAACGTGATCGCAGGTTGGTCTTAATGTTCTTTAGATGTGAGAAAGACTACTCGCATGCATACGTAGAGCCAAACATTGTCAGTACAGCAATACTCACACGCTGCAGTGTGTGGTATGTGACGGGAAGCGCGTTCCAAGTTTTGACAATCAGCTGGTCTGCGTGTTGAAGTTTTTTAATTTCTGCCCACTTGTGTTGGCTCGCCAACTCTGCTTGCTGTCGTGCAAGTCTTTCCAAATCTTCATTCAGTGACTTGAACTTATTCACCCACATGTCTGAGGCCTTCAGATCAGCAGCTTGGACTCAAAATCTCTGACGGAGACACCGGGGATGCAACTCAGGTCAGTGCTGTCCACTGCACACTCGTGTGGATGGGTGATGAACTTAAAAAGACGGGTGTGCTCGCGAAATTCTCCAAAGCGCGCTTTAAATGACTGCAGGAGATTAGACGTGAAGCCTGCTAGCTGCTGAAGATTAAGATGTTGAGCAGGGTCACTTGATGTGCACATATCTTTGAACTCTCCCAGTTTTTCAAAGTGTAGTAAACGACCTGTTTCAATGTCGGTGATGAAGAGTTCTAGCTTGTTTTCAAATGCAAACACTGCTTGTTGCAGGGATAAGATTGTGTTTCCAACGCCTTGCATTTTCACATTGAGCTGATTTAGATGTTCAGTCATGTCTACGAGATAATAGAACTTCAGAAGCCACTCAGTGTCAGATAACTCGGGATGCTCGACATTCTTCATTTCAAGAAAAGTCCGGATTTCGCTCAGACAAGCCGCAAATCGGCTGAGCACCTTCCCCCTTGACAACCAACGCACGTTGCTGTGCAGAAGCAGACCAGGATAATTATTCCCAACCTCGTCAAGCAGTGTTTTGAACTGGTGATCATTTAATGCTCGGGCAACAATAAAGTTGACTACCCGAACCACCAGTGACATCACCTCACCAAGCTGTTCGCCACACATCTGAGCACAAAGCGCCTCTTGATGGAGGATGCAATGAAAACTTATGATGCGTCTGTTTTCATGCTTTCAAAGAAGAGCGACAAATCCTCTGCTTTTCCCAACCATGCACGGAGCACCATCAGTGCACACCGAAACAAGTTTATTCATCGGTAGATTTTTTTCTTTAGCGAACTCAGTGAAGGACTCGAACAAATCCTGCCCTCTTGTTGTGCCTTTCATAGACAACACAGCAAGACTTTCCTCATGTAGTGTATCACCGACAACATACCTTGCAACCACGCTGAACTGGGATAAATTACTGACGTCTGTTGACTCATCCAAAGCGAGAGAAAAAAACGGTGCCGCATTTATGTCCTTGACTTGCATTGCCTCAATTTGATTTGACATCATGATGCTACGATCGTGAACAGTTCTTGCCGACAGAGGCATGTCTTTTATCCGTTTAATTATTTTGTCCTTATCCGAAAAGTCATCAAAAAGTTCATTGGCAACATCAAGCATGAATGCTTTGGCATACTCCCCATCTGTGAATGGCTTTCCGTTTCGCACAATAGCTAAAGCGCCAGCAAAGCTAGCCGAATTCAAGTCACCTTGTTGGGTCCAAACACGGATTTGATGCTGACTAACTTGCACTCTTGAAAGCAGTTCTTGACATGCTTTCTTCCTGCTGTCTCCCGCAGGATATTTCGATGCAAATGTAGAATGGCGTGTCTCGAAGTGTCGCTTTACATTTGACCGTTTCATAGATGCAATTTTATCACTGCATATTAGACACACTGCAGAACCCGTTCTCTCCACAAAGGCAAATTCCTCTGTCCATTCCTGCTGAAAAGTACGATACTCATCGTTTTTCTTTCTTTTAGCCGTCTTGTCAATAGGGTTTCTAAAATTAGTTAGCTGACCACGCGATTTAAACGAAACTTTCTGATCCGACGACAATCTGTTGTGCGGACCCTTTTGCACATACACACATCGGCCGCTATTTTCGAAAGCTATATATGGCAGCCCCAGTTGAACAATGTCAGATATAGACACAATGACATGTATTTTTGTCACTTTTCCATAGAAATCCACGCTTTTAGTAAGGTTGGACTTCCACCAAGGAACAGCTAGCAGTTGAAGTCTGAGTTATAAAGTGAACTCAGGAACCGGCTGCAATGCATAGTTAATCATGTTTCAGACTCGTGTGACAATAATGATTTATATGGACCTAATAACAGCAGTGTTAATCATTCTTTACAATTTACATTATGTGAAAATCCAAACATCTAAAATTCTAAATCTTTACAATATATTTCTCCATTAATCCAAAGTTGCTAGTAATACGATTTAACTAATGAATACGTGGTGGGTTTTGACTCTCCCGTGATAACAATTAATCAACGGTAGTTCAATTACATACACGTGGTGTCCTCACCACTACT
Source organism: Sinotaia quadrata (assembly GCA_028829895.1). Lineage (NCBI taxonomy): Eukaryota > Metazoa > Mollusca > Gastropoda > Architaenioglossa > Viviparidae > Sinotaia > Sinotaia quadrata. Next base: position 26,646,230 of record CM054181.1, read on the forward strand.
ATAAATGTAATATCGCTGTGCCACTTAGCTTTGTAGAAAATATATTATCAATCAGCAATAAAATGCACAAGAAAATTCTACATACATTCACAATACAAAATATATAGAATTAATTCAACTCAACACAGAGAAATCAAGATATTACCACTATGTTGTGTTCTGATATTTCTCCATTAATCCAAAGTTGCTAGTTATACAATTTAACTAATGAATACGTGGCGGGTTTTGACTCTCCCGTAATAACAATTAATCAACGGTAGTTCAATTGCATACACATGGTGTCTTCACCACTACTACAAATGTAATATCACTGTTACATGCCAGCATTTATTTAAAGACCCTGCTCCAGAATTAAGATTTAGATTAATTAAATTTCAGGATTTAGATTAATTAAATCTCCTCGCTTATTCTGAAACAGGCTGGCTGCCCAGATTTATCCTTCAGTCTGACTAAATTTAACCTCGTAGTTAGGACACGAAATTCAGTGACAGATAAACCTGTGTGACTTCACATTCAATAGTTTGAATATAATAATGAAAATACAATCAACATCACGCTCATGCGTGTTACAATTAAAATGCGACATTGCTTACGCAAGAGAATTTAAATCATTCAAAGAAAACATTTAGATTTTAGATTTTAGAAAGTGAATATGAATTAAAATCACGCACATACGCGTTACAAGTATAAACGCGATTATACACATTGTTTACAAACTTTACATCAAGGACTCTTTACATAAAAATAATCATATGAACGTGCACCAACGTTCTGTGGTTACAATTCCGTTAATTTAGCATTATAAACCATTGTCTCACAATTCGACAATTACTGTAAAGAATGTAATGTTTCTAGTTTAGCCATACTGTGACCAAGCCACGTGTCTAGAGAAGGTTGCAGTAAAGATATAATTTCTACATTAACAATCTCGCACATTCACACAATGATAACTTAAATAAAATGCAAGTTATAATTTAAGAAATCGATGTGTTTACCTTGTTCAATACACGAAGGTTATCGACACAGCGGGTTAGGCTTATTGGCTGATTGACTCGCGGAATAATTTGTGCTGCCGGACAACGTTCCAAAGCGGTTGTTCCTCGCAGAGTACCAATTAACATTCAAACCTGGTTTATAAAGACTAATTCGGACAGAGAACCGTTATGTACGCACGTAGCGCTTGGGTGGTCCAGCTGTGCGTGCAATGTCCGTAGAAAGGGTCAGCCATGCCGCGCGCTGACACGGTCATAAACCACGGACCCTAAAAGTGCCAGCTATCGGAGACTGGCAAGTCCGAGGAAGTAAGTATAATTTGCCCCGACCCTATTACAATCGCTGTGCCACTTAGCTTTGTAGAAAATATATTATCAATCAGCAATAAAATGCACAAGAAAATTCTACATACATTCACAATACAAAATATATAGAATTAATTCAACACAGAGAAATCAAGATATTACCACTATGTTGTGTTCTGATAGATCCGGTCCTAGTAATGAATGGACGCTGTAATTTTATCCATGTAAGTCGGGTGCAATGCAGGTGTGCGTCTAACATGGCCCGTTCATTCAGGGGTCTATAATGAATGAAAGTAGAGGTCAATTCACAACTTAGCGCTACGTCACATTATCTGAAAACAAGTGACCGTACATGGATAGTTAGTATCCGACTTTTGATGCGACCTTCACCTCTGGTTTTAGCCTGTTTCTCTGAAGGAGTAAACAAGGTATTTCATCAGTCTCTAAGCCTAATCACTAACGGATGTCTCTTTATGGAGGCGTAAGACTGGGAAAACTCAGTTTTTTTTTATAATCGAACATTTGTCTGAGAGCCAGTTGCAGCCATCAATAGAGCCACATATGGCTCGCGAGCCATAGGTTCCCGACCCCTGCTATAGTATAAGGCTTATAAGAAGTTTTATTACAATATTTTTGAAAGGAATGTTATACAGATAAGTAGGTATAGGAAGGATGGACAGGTAAAATCTTTATTAAAAAGTTGAAAAATATTATGTTCTTGAAAAGATTGTTATAAAGTGAGAAAGATATACAGATATATAGTAAATAGGGAAGATATATTGCTTATTAACAGATTTTAAAAAATTACAACACTCTGGAAAGGATTGTTATAGAGTAAATAGGGAAGATGTTCAACTATATTGTTTATCAGAGGATACAAAAGTGACTGCAGTCCGGAACTAGGTAGATATATTGTAGATCCAAGCTCTAAGCAACAGTCAAAAGTTCCCCAACCCCAAACTCCAGTGCAAAATCGGCCTAGCAAGTAAATCAGAGTTCATTTTTGCATGACTTTTTTTACACTTTCATTCTAGATTCCTTATTCTTTTTTAAAATGTATATTTAGAAAGAAGAGTAATATTAGTGTTTATTATAACTAATAAAAGAGACATCTTCTAAAGCTTGTTTGAAAAACTCTTCATGACTTTACAACACGAAGAGAGCATTGAGTGTGAAAGATGATCATATTATGTTTTTATAATTATTATGTTTATTCAATATTTATTCATGAAGAGATTTGGCTGGTTTGTGCATTTTACATTTTTAGTTCCCTTGACAATTTTTCAAACAATATGCAGGTCTTCACCATTTTCTGCTTCTGACAGTTTGCTGTTCCACTGAACCTGTTTATAAACTGTTATCTGTATTTATTATGCTTTGTGCGCTTATTGGGCTAATAAATACTGTTGCAGGAAACTGTAAGTTGAGACTTGAATATAAGAGAGAATGGAGTTAAAGATGAATAAACTGGAAACTTAGTGTTTGTTCCCTGATTATATTTTACAGGGATAAGCAGCCTTTTCTTTTTTGAATCTTTTCTTTCTGAATCTGCTGGTTTACTCACCATGGTGTATGTGAGAAGTATCTCTCCCCAGTTTGTAAGTGTAAGGACTATAATGCACTCTGTTGATGTATGGTGGCAAAGTATGCTGACCATATGGAATTTCTGGTACAAGGAAGTTTCTAGTAATTGCTACAATTGTTGTTCCGTTTGAGGGAGCTAATACGGTGGAGCGTCAGATTAACCTCAAGAGAATAGCAGTTCATCACTGTTCTACAAAGTGTGGGGGAAACACATAGAACTGACAGTAATAACATGAACAATACACCTGTGACTTTGTTACGAAAAGTGCACAGTAGACTATTGCATCTTCGCCTAGACAAAGTTGCATACAAACTATTATCACTTACCTCTAATAACTCCATTTCTGTACTCTGATAAGAACTATCCTGCGATTTGTATTGACACTAATCTGTTGAATTGTTGTTGGGATATAAGACTGTATAGGTATTAAAATTATTCAAATGTGGTTTTGAATAATATTGGAAATATTGATGTCAAGTAATTTTTTCATTGTATTTGTTATATGTATATTTCATTGATGATTTAATAAATTTATTGTTAAATTTATTGATCTTCTTACATATATGTTGAGAAGAAAGTGGGTGGATTGGAGCTCGCTAAATAAAGATTAAAGATGGATTTATCTACTCCTTTGGTAAGTTTCCCACCTATGGAAATATGTGTAATGGTAAATGTTGTCTTTAATGTTGTGGAAGAGAGAAAACAGTTACAGCACCCACATATCCGCCAAGTGAGAGATATGAGTGGTGTCTTCTGGAGAATTATTAAAAACATAAATTAAGATTCTCATCATTTGTAATTAGTTATGGGTGATTAATAATAATAAAAATAATCATAACCATTAACTAGGTGACGTTAACATCACAATATGTATTACTCTCTTTTGCTTGTACTTAAACAGCATGATATTATTTGCATAGTCATTGTGTGAGCAGAGAAAGGTTCTTGAATTAATTTACCTAGAGTCACATACACACACACACACACACACACACACACACACACACACACACACACACATACATACATACACACAGCTGCCCATCACCTAAAAATTTTGATGGTATTGCTGAATTATTAGCAAATGAACTGGTTTTCAACTCACAAGAACCATTTGGTGGAGAGAACATAAATCAGTATTAAGGGAAAATTCTTTCTCTGGAGCTAAAAATTGTTGATGCAAAGCGAAGATTTTTGTCAGCAATAGATAACATGTTAGGTTTTTGTTTGTTTGGGTTTTTGTTGTTCTTTTATTGGTTGTTGACAGTGGTTATCAAACTCATGGGCTTGAGTGGGTGTAGCTTCGCAGACTTGGCCTCGAGATCTGTAGCCAGACACTCATTATCATATAAATAGCATATACCTTGTGCTTATATATTTGTCTCTTTTATGCTTGGCACCCATGTATGCAGTTGCCTTTCCAACTTGTATAGTGTTTTCCGAGCACCTTTGATTGGCATCGTGATTATTCATACTGATTTCTTCTCTGCATCTTCTTAGTTGGTAGACTTGTACTAAACAAAATGGACTGATTCATGGGAAATGTGTGGGTTCTTCTTTTTCTTTCTTCCAGTTGTCTTTAGAAGTGTGCCAATTTCTAGTGACCAGGAGCAAAATATATCTTTAATCCGGTTACACAAACGTTAAGACTATATTAGTTCTTTCATCAATGCAGCCTGACAGAAGAATTTGCTTTTCTACAAATGAGGCAACCTTCCCTCCCTCCCACCTCCTCCCTGCTTTCCATCTGCAAGCAATTTGTTTCCTGCTGGTGTAATCTTCTGTTTTAAGGTATGTTTGGATGAGGTGTGCCTTGCTAAGTCCCGTCTTCAAAGGAAGGGATTGATTATGTCTACTTGGAATATTGTGGGGAGTTTGAAAGAAGCGGGGTGATTGCACTTACCTGAGCTCCTTAAGATAGAGTAAATGAATATGAAAAACGATTGATTGATTGATTGATTGATTGATTGATTGATTGATTGATTGATTGATTGGTTGGTTGGTTGGTTGGTTGGTTGGTTGATTGATTGATAATAAAGAAATAATCCTTAGCCAGTTTCTTTTAACTCTTTTTACTATTGGGCATTACCTTGTCATATTTACTTTGAGCAGGCAATTCTAGATTGCCTTTTGGTGTGAACAAAGAACAGTGCAGCACATTAAAAGTTTATTTAAAATGCAATAATGCATTAAAAATTGCAATAAAAAGAATCATGACTTCAGTTATCAAAAGAAAAGAGAAAAATAATTATAATCAGCTAAAACTTAAAGTATAATTTTAAGACAAAATAATATCCATGTTGTCAGATTTTAGAAATAATGTTATAGCTGCGTGTGTTGGGTGTTTTCATGCTTGTGAATAGAATTTCCGTTTAGAATACTAAATAATCACACATTTGAAGTTACTCTAACTCATTTCATTTGCTTATTTCCACTTTAATATTCTTGAAAAGATTGTTTTAACTTACTTATAATTTAGTCTGTCCTTATACATGAAAATGATGAAGGAACATTTGAATATATATATATAATATATATACAGTCTATGCAGCTTTGTAATCCTAATTATTAAAATATAAAAATGAAATGTAATAATTAATTATTTTAAATAAATAAATGAATGAATGGGTATAGGATAAAAGAATAGAACAATCACTATCTTTTTCAGACACATTTTTTTTTTGCCACCACTTAGAATGAACTGAATGACTACATTAATACTAATAGATTAAAATTATTATTATTGAATGTATATAGCATGATCTATAATTTGATGTATATCTTCATTGTATATTCAGTGCTGTGTGAATGTTAACTAAGTCCCTTTGGCTTTTGATTATTGGATCTAGTAATCAGACACAAGTTAAACTGCTTTTCCATCTTGCATCCATTTTGATATGGCTTCTTTGGACATTTATGATAATAAAATATAAGTTTTTTGTTTGTGTGTAAGAAACAATGAGTTTATTGATTTGGAACATGGCAGCTGGAAGGTTAACAATTCTTGTGGTTTCTCTGTAATAAAATTTTGTTTTGTGGCCAGAAAGAGACATTTGTTGCTAATTTATGTACTAAATTTTTATATAAATTTTAAACATTAAAATTGTTACTGACTGTTTTATTCAAAACAAAAGTAAAATCATTGCTTTATGGAGAAAAATTTGTAAATTATGTTTTTGTTAGGACTGACTTATAATAAAATATATTAAAGTTGACTAGATACTGAATGTAATATATGGGTTTTAGAATATCAGTTTGCCAGATTAAATGCATGAGTTGAATTTGGGTGAATAGTTGTGAATTCATTCCACTGCATTAAACTGATTGAAAGACCTTGAAGCTAAAATGGTAATTTTTTTTAATAAATTAAGTTAAATATGAATAAATATAATTCTTTTCTGATTATTCCAGTATACAAATTAGCAGGCTTTTAAGACTTGTGTGGAATTTACTGTTTGTATCAAATATCAATTTTTAAGCCAGTCTTTAAGATGATATTTGTTTCTGAATTATTAGCATGATTTCTAATAATTTTTTTGCCTCTATGAAAGTATGCTTTTACACTATGTTTCAGTCATTATACCTTTAGTATGGTCACAGGCCCTGTATTAGGTTATGTATGCTGTATCAGGGAACTTTAGAAGAAGAGGTGGGAGTTGACATTACACACTCTTCTAATATTTTATACTTTCTCTAAATATATTAGGCTGATTTTTGTCACTAGACAAAGTGTGACACCTTTACCTAACATGAGCCTGGTATTGCAGTACTTCCAGGATCGGTCATAGGTCTTACATCTTGGTGGGTTAATCAAGGCTCCAATGGGAAAAGGCCCATCCAGATGCATCACTGTACTGGATAACTTACTCACCTGGTTGTCAGTTTGAAATTGATATGTGTTAATGCTACTGAACTTTTAAAGAAAAGAATATGAGTACCTGTGCTTCTTGTTACATCTTTTAATGACACCATGTCATGGATTTGGACCAGAATGCAATCTGAGCAGTGCCAAGTTAGGCAGAAGGGGATCCACAATGTGTCCCTTTTGTCCCATTTATTTTATGGAGAGGTAACTTTGTGTTAAATTTTTTCATTAACATTGTTTTAATTGATTTTATATTATTTATTATGGAGAAAAGGTGTTGTGATTATACAGATTTTGTTAGTGCTAGGTTTTCTTGCAACTAGTTATCAGCACTAACCAGATACTATCAGTGCTAGCAAGAGACTGTAAACACTATCTAAAGACTATCACTTAAATATATGTTTTCCTCCTGAGTATGACATTTTGTAAGAGTGGCTGTTCATTATATATATATGCAGTATTCCCAGTTAAGTTTTCATTAAAGTTTGTGGGAGTGTCAGAGTTTATTTTTATTGATTTTGTTAAATCACTTGAGATAGAGAGTCCAGCTTGTTGTTCACCAGAACTGAGCTAGTTTCATGGTAATGGTTATCATGGAATCTTTGATAACATGGCATTATGTAGCTCAGAGTTTGTAAAATTGAAATCTCTTAGTCGACTACAAAAGCGCAAACTCTTCTTGAAAATTGCAGTCTGTAAATGTTATTGCACAGGTACTAATAATATTTGTTTTTCTGACAGTAGGTAGCACCTTTTCCTTTTCACAGTAAGAATGCTTTGAAAATAAAACTCTACTTCAGCTCCACAGAAATAAACATGATGCTTCACACTTCAGATTCAATCAGTTACAGATAAATGATTACTGACTTAGTGAAAACAATATTTTATTTCTCTAATTTATTATACTTTTAGATCAAGTCAGGATTAAAATATTGTAAAGTACAAAAACAATTTAGTGACAGTGCGTTTAGTAAAATATATGGTTCACACACATTCACTACAAAACTTATTATAGATATTACTTGTATCATTATTTCAGAAATAAAATGAATTGTTGTTTCCTCTCACCTTAATATAGAAAGAAATACAGAGCAGAGGTATTTGTCCAAATATTATTCTGTATGACTTTTATGAAGCCATGCTAGAGATGAGAAAAATAGTTTTACTGTCAGAGAAAAATATCTGCTGACCTAAAGTGTTTAGTTATAAAGTATGACTGGTATCTGCAATGGAGCTATTTTTATCATAAATACCATACATTATTTTGGCTGTAAATTTATGTAGTATCCTCTCTACCTAGTATCTTTAATTTTTGTCAGAGAAACTGCTGTAATTTTTTTATGAAAATATGTTTAAAGGCTTGACAGAGTAAATTTGCCTATCCCTGTTTCTAAACTTAATTGTTAAATGTCAATGACCTGACCTTGGGCACTGTTTATGCTGATATTTTAAGTGTCAGAGTTGGAGTAAACAACTCAGGTAAAGAATATGCTAGACTTGCTAATGCAATCCTAACCAGTTCCAACTGGAAAAGTAGTTTTTCTGATTAATAGTCTCATAATTGCTCATAACGAATTCATCCAATGAGGATAGACTTTGTTGAAGAAAGTCTATATTCTATTTTGATTTTTGACGAAACTCAAGTCTGGTCATAAAGGCAATCATTAACTTATTGTAAGTGAACTGACTAATAAAGAAAGAATGAACTAGAAATATTTTGTACATTTGCTGTTGATCTATGATTTGAATTGGAGAATGAATTTTGTAATTAAACCATTATTTCTACAAATGTTTGAACTAAGCTGCACACATGTATTGTGCTAACACTTGACATTGTTTGATATGCTGTATTTATTGTGCCATATATGTGCATTGGGCTAATGGATACTGTTGCAGGAAATTGTAAGTTGAAGATGGAGTGTAAAATAGAATGGAGTTATATTGTGATAAAAAAAAAACTTAGGTTTGCTCCTTAATCATATGTTGCAGTGAAAAAGTGGCCTTTCAGTGTCAAGTTTCATCTTTTGAGTCTTGAGTTTTTCAACTTTTGACTTTTGGTTTCAAGCTTTGAGTTTGAGTTTCAAGTTTCAAGTTCCCAATTACCCTTCATGTGTTCACCGTTCATAAACCTGTGCAACCAGAAATGTGTGGGAACATCTGTTGTGTGTGTAATAATGAGGAAGTACACTACGCACCCTTGAAATATATATGCTGGACACATTGGGAGAATTCTAGTATATTGAAGTTGCTAGATTACTGTAATTATCATGTTCTGCTTGAAGAAATGGACACATTGAGGAGAGCACTCAAGTTTGTTGAGAATAGAACAGCACGCCAGTGGTTTCCATGCATGTGGCAGGAGATGTGTTAATGGGATTGTGATATTGTTGCAAAGGCCAATGAAAGACTGTCGAAGCAGTGCTTAATCCAGGTCATGTAAAAAATTACAATAACTTACCTCAAATAACTCCATTCTCTGACAGGACCTGCAATTTGTATTGACTCTTTTGTTGAACTGTAATTTTATTTCTTTATATATAGAGACTGTGTAATGTAAAATATCCAAACATGTGTTCATGGAATATTGATGACAAGTAATCCATTTCATTATAATTCTCATATGAATATTTGTTCATTTAATAAATTTATTTTTAAATTTATTGACCTTCTTATGCATATTGGTAATCTTATGTTGAAGAAGAAATTGGGTGGATGGGGGCTCACTAAATATAGAGATTAAAGTCAGATTTGTCTTCTCCTTTAGTAAGAAGTTTTCCACTAACAGAAATATTATGTTACCGTAAAAGTTGTTTTGTGTTGTGGAAGAGAGAAAACATTTACAGCGCCTGCATATCCACCAAGTGAGACACGTAGTGTCTGTTGGAGGATCATTAATAATAAAATTAATATCTTCATCACTTGCAATTAGTTATGAAGGATTAATTAATAATAATAATCATTTTCATTAACTAAGTGATGTGCCTGTCACACCTACATATCTATTATCTTCCTTTTTTTCTTTTATCTGCGTATGTCATCAGTATATTATTTGTATATATGAATTAATTGTGTGCTGCCCTAAGACTTTTCATGTTTTGTAGTCATTTTGTATATTCTGTGAGACAGGTAGTTAATTTATAGTTACTATGTTTAGCTTGAGGCTATCAATTTGAATTTATTTAATACACACTATATATTTATGAGTGCTGTTAAAATTATTTTTACATCAAGCTCAATGTGTTGTCTGTTCTATAAGCAATAAACACTTCAGCATAATTCTTAGCAGGCCATATATTGTATGCCTCTGTTCATTTTTTTTTTTTTTTTTGGGTGGGGTTGTTCTTTTTAATGGGAGACAACAAATGAAACCAAACTGAAAATCTGTAGAAGATTTTTAGATTTTGTTAGTCTTTAACTTTTAATGTTGATAGTCTTCTGTTTCTAACTTAACTGTTTCACAACGTATTTGTTCAGTTTGTTGAATATTGTCATCACTAAACACTTCCTCCCACCTCATATATGCATCTCTCTTAATTGCTGCAGTAATCTTATTATAATAATGCATTAATACAGAATTGGTAGTAGTGAAGCAGATTTCTTTCCTTCATGTCAGAAATCATATTTTTGTCTTTTTCACTTGTTTCCACTTTTTAATGCTTTTTTCTCTTCTCTCTCTCACTCTCACATGCACACACACACACACACACACACATATGCACATCTGTTTTTCTTTCCAGTTATTGCCTTACTTAGAGATGCCATCCTCAAAATCATGTCTTCAAGCAAAATCATGTCCTCAAGGTGTTGCTTTTGTGGCTATTGACTAAATCAGGGGCTAATTTCAGGAAAATGAGACTGTGTGCTTCCTTTTTTCCTAAATCATAGGATCACGAAGACTGGTCCTTTTTGTGGGTTTTTTCTTTGATGTTTGATTCATTACTATGGTAGAAAGTTTTGTGATGTTCAAAATCTTTCAAGAGAACATATAAATTCTTAATCTCCTTGATTTTCCAACATTTTTGTTGTTGTTGTCAGTTTTAAAAAAAATGTATTATTAAAATAGTGTGGTGGTGGACATCATACAAGTCCACAAAACAAAACAATTTTTCTTCTATCGGAGATATATTGTATCAGACATTCTCTTTAATCTACAACTATTATTATTTTTGGTGTCTGTCATTGTGTTGAGGTTTTTTCCTGATTTTTTAATGATACTGTTGGAGGTGTCTGGTGGTGATTTATAGATTTTCACTGTGTCTGACCCAAGCCTTTGATTATAACTGTCATGTCAATGATAAACCAACATTGAAACTGTTTGCCATGACTGAGCTCTCTGGAGGTTGAAGTGGTGAATACATGGACAGCTTGACTGAATGGATGCAAGTTGGCTTTACCCCCTCAGATTTAACTAAAATTCGATGCTTTCATTTGAGTTTTGGAAGTAGCACATATCAATTAAGATAAAGATGTGGAGGTATTTTCACATTCCTTTAACTAACAATATTATTAAAAGGAGGGGGAAATGCACAACAATTTTAAAAATAAAATCATCTGTTGTGTGCGTGTTTGTTGTAATTATGTAAGTTTATTTTCATCTCCAACTAATCCGTTTCCTTGATACTATGTTGAACATACGTGCACTTTCATACACACAGAGAGCACTATTCTGATAAGTATAGCACAATTAATCGCAATTGCATTTTAATTAATCTGCTCAAGCTCTTTGTAATAAATTGTATTACATGTACCAGAATATTTACTGAATATCTTTAATGGTAACAGAATTTACCATGCTACTTATTTTAGAGAGAGAGAAAAATTATATTTTAAAATAACATATATTGGAAAGGCACACATTCACCTCAGTTTCAGATGGCATGTTCCAAAAGACCATTCTAATAAGTCTCTGTTAATGTAACAGTCTGTCAAAACTTTAGCATGTTACTATTCTGTTGAAAAACAATACTGCAGTAAATCATTCATTTTGTGACAAAATATATTTTTTGTATAAGTCCACCAGCTTTTACCACTGCTAAAATTCATTATAAAAAAACAACAAAACGGAACAGTTTATTTTCCCCCATCAGCAAAATAACTATAATTATGTTGTAACAGCATAAATAATTTCTCCTTTTTTTCAATTTCTAATGGAATATCACTTTTGGGTATAGCTGCATAGCTTAAGATACGAAATGAATAGAAAAGAAGTTAAAAAATGTTTACACTGAGTTTATTGAAATTAACCAAGACAGACCTACATGTTTGAGCTACTGCAATGGCATAATGAATAAAAGCCTCCATATGGAAACTTGCTGGGTACTTGGCAAACAATACAAACAATTAGCGTGCTTGTCTTTTTTACTGTTGGACTGACATCTCTTGGAAAGATATACCCAAATAATTTTACCTTTTGAGCTACCAATTACCTGACTCCATTAACAGGCTTTCATGTTTTTCTCATCTCTCTCTCACACACACTCTGCATTACACACTCACAGCAGAGTTAACATGACAGAGAAGACAGTAGTTGTCTAAAAGCATGTCTGCTGTCATAAATTATATCATAACTTGTACAGGTCAGAGGCCTTTAATCTGATGTAATCAAACAGTACACTGCAGAGTTTTATCTTCTTTAAAAACTTGTTTTTAGTGGATATTATTATTAAGTGGTTTTAGAATCGACTGCTGTATGCATCAGTAGATCCTAAAAGTGCTTTAGTATGTAATACCATGTACCATATATACAATCTTTCCTCTTGGCTCCTTTGTGTCAGCAAGATGTTTAATGGGAATTCATTTTCATTCAGCATGGCTGATTGAACTACTCATATAGGACTCTTGTGACATAATTCTTGCACTGGCTCAATACTTGTATTGGTCAGGCAGATCTTGGATTTGATCTCAGTACAGTTGTTCCAGCCAAGTTCTGTTCCTCACTTGGTGTTCTATTTTAATTTGTATCCATATAGAGTTACATCTTTGTCTTCATGCTGAACAGCATGTGCTTGCACTGAAATCTCTACTTGTGTACATTTAACCAGTAATCAAAGTTCCACTCTAAAATCATACACATCTTAACAGACATTTTAGAAATGAAATTGTAAAGAATGAGATGTATTGTGCACACAATTGTGTGTGTGTGTGTGTGTGTGTGTGTGTGTGTGTGTGTGTGTGTGTGTGTGTGTGTGTGTGTGTGTAATCATACCTGTGATCTTCCACCCTCTCTCTCACTCTCTTTTCTTGCTGATATAACCTCCTCAGTCAAATTGACTAATCTATTGTGTTCACATTTATGTGTGTTACTATACCTGTGATCAATGTCTCCCTCACTCTCTTTCTCCTCTGCCTGAATGACTAATCCATTGTGTATACATTTGTATGTGTTACCATATTTATGACCTCTTTCTCTCTCACTCTCTTTCTCATCTGTCAGACTGACTAATTTATTGTGTATACATTTGTGTGTGTTACCATATTTGTGATCTCTTTCTCTCTCTTTTGTTTGCTGAGATAACCTCCTCTGACTGATCTAATCTATTGTGTACACACTGTGTGTGTTACCATACCTGTGATCTCTCACTCACTCACTCACTTTCTTTATATTCCTGCTGAGTCAACCTCCTCTGCCTGACTGACTTATATATACATTTTGTTCTTTCCATACTTGTGATTTCTTTCTTCCACCTCTGTCGTCTCACTCATTTTTTTCCTCAGTTAACTTCCTTTGCCAAAACTAATTCATTTTTGTTTGTTTACTGTGATTCCCCCACTCTCTCTCTCTCTCTCTCTCTCTCTCTCTCTCTCTCTCTCTCTCTCTCTCTCTCTCTCTCTCTCTCTCTCTCTCTCTCTCTCTCTCTCTCTCTCTCTCTCTCTCTCACACATATATATTCCTGAGCTAATCTCCTCTGCCACACTGGCCTATCCATTGTGTACACATTTTTGTGTGTTACTATATCTGTGACTGTCTCAACAGGCATAAAATAAGCCACATCAAAGAAGCACCAAGATACTTAAAATCTCTTTGCTTTTTTAAGGATGGCAGATATTCCTATAGAGTCAATCACATATATAATATATATTTGAAAAATAAATTTGATATTTTCAAAACAAGCATGCACTTTAAAGATTTGTGTTTTTTAAATCACTCTTGAACAAAAAATGTGAAGCACTCTTTGAAATGTTACTATTTCGTAAACTTATAAATTAAAAAAATGTGAAGCACTCTTTGAGATGTTACTATTTTGTAAACTTATAAATTAAAAAAATGAAAAGGTAAAGGTGAAAATACTGACTTAATAATAATGCCTTCAGTCATTATGTTTTTATTTCCTTGAAAACCTTTTGACAGCTCAACTTTTTTATTACTGTTATTGTTTTAAATATTTATCTTTATTTTTATTATTGATATTAACAGATACTATTGTCATCATCATTGTTATTATTATTGTTACACTTGTTAACTGTAAGTAGATTTATAATAAAAGCAAGTTTAGTCCACCATTTTAACTTTTGCTGTTATAAGTTTATTTTTCTTTTTTCCCCATCACTCTGTTCTTTTTCTTCTTGCTGAGCATGTCGATAGATAATTGAATTACATTTCATGCGGTTAATTTATCTTCTCCCCCTACCTCTTTCTCACCACCATTGGGTTCCCTAACTGGTCACACACTTAATGGCATCTAGCTTATATATCAATAAGTTTGATCATCATTTCTTCTTTTTAATAGCTTCTTGTTTCCTTTATTAAGAATTGATTTATAATTCAATCATTCAAATATGTTTTAGTGTGAGGTTAATTTTCAAATTAGTTTGAAGTAGTATTCTTTGAATTACATTTTATCCTTGTTTTTATTTCTTAAATATCTTTTGGTTTCACTCA